>ML783432.1:81201-108693 GCA_009831015.1 Picea engelmannii | reverse complement strand
TATACCATATTACAATGTAATATGGTAATCCCATATTACATTGTAATATGGCATTACCATATTACAATGTAATATGGCATTACCATATTACATTGTAATATGGGATTACCATATTACATTATAATATGGTAATGCCATATTACATTGTAATATGGCATTACCATATTACATTGTAATACGGGAATGCCATATTACAATGTAATATGGCATTACCATATTACAATGTAATATGGCATTACCATATTACATTGTAATATGGTATACCATATTACAATGTAAGAATGTAATATGGTATTACCATATACCATATTACAATGTAATATGGTAATACCATATCTCGTGTAATTTATTTTTTTAAACTTAAAGTCTTCGTCACAATATCGATGATAGTTCGTCGGAAACAAATTTTTATTTTGAACAACCATGGTAATAGGGACGAAAGTTCGTCGGAATTTGCCACTATTTTTCATCGCACATACAACATCTACGTCGTAAGTTTGGCCTTGAGATACATTTTTGTCGCTATTGCCACGGATTTTCGTTGGAAGTTGCCACGATTTTGCATCGCACATACAACATCTGCGTCGTAAGTTTGGAATTGAGATACATTTTTGTCGCTATTTCCATGGATTTTCGTCGCAAGTTACCATAGTTTTGCGTTGCACATACAACATCTACGTCATAAGTTTCTAGATTGGCATAAATTTTCATTGTAATTGCGACGGATTTTCATTGTAATTGCCATGGTTGTTCATTGTAATTGTGACAAAGTTTCGTCGTAATTGCGATGATGCATAGGTTTAACCGATCTTGATGGTGATGACACATGGAGAGATAATTTCGTCGATGTTTCCACACACACCTGGATCATGGATATAGCGACGAAGTTATAGCGACGAAAAAAAGTCTCAGCTTTCGTGGAAATTGCGACAGATAAGTGTGGCAATATCAACGAAAAACCATCGCAAATTTGGTCATATGTACTAGTGATTGGACATGCAAAATGGCCTTCTCCTTGGTGTTCACCCCAACCATAGCTACATATTTAGAAATGGGTTTTAGGAGGGACTTTGTGAACCACTCGATAAGGAGTTTGTCCAAAATATGAGTCTTAATCATCCCACATCTCTATCTCCACTCGTGTATATGATCAAAAATGTGAGTGGCATTATCTTGACATAGTGAAGTTAAGAGCTTAGTTCCTATCTCGTACTGTATGGGAAATTGGTAATGTGTTAAGAATGTCATTTCCAAGTCATTGAATATTATAAAGGAGCTACCTTTTAATTCAATGTACCATTTGGTGGCAGCTCCAGTCAAGGATCTCTGGAAAAGACGTAGCCTCACACTATCATCCATCAACGAGTTGGATGAACACCATAAGTGGTATGTTATGATGTGTGTGGAGGGGTCCTCTCCTAGATTTTCATCAAACTTTGGAATATCTAGATGTAGCTTAGAAGGAATTTTCATCCATGAGGGGTCATGGGAAATAATGTCATTCATCAACTGAGACAAATTAGGTAAGTCTAATGTTGCAAGGAAAGGAAATGACACAAATGAATAATGGGAGGGAGGTGAAGTCTTTGTTGTCCCAGATGGACCTTGTGGTGCCTCTATATTTGTACTATTGGAGGGTTGATAAGCTTCGAAAGAGTGAGTTCCCCTAGGAATGGTGGCACTTCCAGAAGCATGACTGCCCTCTGGACCAAACATGTGCCTAGTCAGGTTGCCCCTGGGGGTAAATGTGGACCCTCTAGGAAAAACATTCCCAAAGTTAGTCCCAGGGAAGAAACCCCTAAGACCCGATGTGATAATAAAGGGAAAACCTCCCCAAGGTGAAAATTTGTCCCCAATGGATGTGCCCCTAGGGAAGGGTCTACTAACCCAAGGAGAGTTGAAACCTCTTGACATACTACTTCCCCCAAATAGACTAGGGATGACCCAAAAAACACTAGGGATATTCCATCCAAAAGGTAAACTAGCACTCAATGATATTGAGCCACTCATAGGAATGGTGGAGGTGGAAGGAATTCCATCCCCCATGTTGAAACCAAGGCTCGATCCCCCACTAGAAGAAGATCCAAAGGTGGGAATTGGGATAGACATGATGGGTGTAGAAATTTTCACTAAACTAATGAATGGAAATGATAACACAACCAATGTCCCCCAGATAAAGGAACCCATAGAAAATGGTATGGACAGTGTAGGTCCAATGGAGCTAAGGGGTGGTAACGCAGACATCATCAGGATACCCCCTAGGGGATTTCCCCTAGTTCCACTTGATGATGGGATCATAGGCTCAGCCACACTAGATGAAACACTTGGTCCTGACATGGTGGGAGGATCACTAAACAAAGAAAAAGGTGCAATAAAGATTTCCCTTAGTGGGACAAGTAGAGGTGTGCTTATCTCAGTCAAAGGAGGATTAAAATTTTGTAGAGGATATTTGTCTACCACTTCTACTTCGACGAAACCGGTCTTGTCAAACCAAATATAAGACCCTTTGAATTCATTATCGCCTATATCATGTTTCTTTAGAGGTGGTTGCACCTCCATAATAGTATCAAGTCCTCATAGTCGATGGGAAAGATGTAGTCATTCAACCATAATGAATGTAATAAGTGAAAATCTAAACACAATTCAACCTAAGGCCGACTTAGACTCGAACTCAAAGAGAACACCCATAATGAATCTAGGCTAACATCGAGCAAACCAATTGATTGAGGGGATTTATGAAAACCAACCCTATCGGGGAGATGAAGTCCCCACAAGATTGGCCAGTGAAAGTATGAGGAACAGTTACGATGATCTTCGTGAAATAGATTTGACTGGTCTAAGTACCCTTTATTAAGGTGGGAAACCTTCAGGGCAACTGAGACCATGAACGAACATCTTCCCAGGCACTACAGGCATGTCCCACCTGCAGTCACCTCTGTGGCTACCTAGGAAAGGTCACTAAAGTTACCACCTCACAATCAATGATAGGGAAAATAGTTGTAGGTCCGACCACACGCAAGGGTAGAGTAACTAAGCCCGAAGTTTCAAAGTTTTTAATCAATGAAACCCTTGTATACGTAGCAATCGAAGCAGTACCACAAACACCAAAACAAGCAGAGAGGGGTAATCTCCCTACTTTCCCCGATGCGACCTCCTATTTAACTCCTATGTTAGAGGAGGCTTCTGACACACTGGTTGAAAGAATGTATTTGTCACTCTTTAATGTCACCTAAGTTTCATTTCATGGCCCTGGAGAGTTTATTCTCCAATCCTAATCCAAGGATCTAAGCCTATCTAATGTTGGTTCACTATAAAAAGAAAAATGTCTAATTGATTTTAGATTACGTGCTTTATTTATATGGTTTTTTCTTAAGTCCAAGGGTAGCGGATGAAACTTTGGTGATGTTATGACTCTTGACCCAACCAAGCAATGCAAAAATGATAATGCAAATTATTTCAATTCAATGAAATCTATCTATGGAAGGGAAAGAGACTTTTATATTTCTTTGCGACTTTTGAAAGTAAAACTTCACACACACCAAGCAACCAATAAGGAATTCATATATGAAACTAGACAATGATCCTAATGCATTGTTTTACTAATGCTTCAAAAGCAGTCAAGCATGCAACATTTTTTTGTCTTTTTCTGTTATTTTCCCAATTATAATGCAAAAAATTCATGATCTAAGCAAGAATACAAATGCAAAAGTAAAAATCAGCAAACATTAGTAAGCAAAGGGGCTATAGGAAATTGAAAATGATGCTAGATCAGCTAACTCCAATGTCTCTACCAATATCTCACCCAAAACTCACCTAGGAGGCTAGATTTAGTAATGAACAATAGTCACAAAATGACAACTAATGACAAACACCACTATATTTATTCATATTTGTTGGGTCTTCTTCCCAACTTCACTAAAACTCTCAGATAGAAATACAACCTATCGAAGAAATGGAAATCAAGGCACACAAATGCACTCAAACAACATCGGAAAGAAAATTATGTGACCAAATGACTAAAACAAAGACAGGACCTGTATCAGAACATACCACTACAAGACCCTATGGATCATAAGACAAACCTAATCTCAAAGGCCTAGGTTTTTCTCTACAATTCTACAGTTTTCATAGGTCATCGTGGGACACAAGTTACTCAACTAGTGAGGGTCATCACGTGATGATTGTACTTCAACCAACGATGATGTAGAGATTTTTTTTTTTTAGGAGAAGATGGAGTTGTTCTAGATCTGCTAGATCTACTTCAAATCTATCATATCTAATGGATCTAGGATCTGGAGTAATAAATGGAAGAAAAACAAAAGAAAATCTCAATCAGGCAGAGGAAAGTATTGGAAAAGAGACTCGAACTAGAGAAGAATTCTTCCCCAGTATGGTCATCGGTTCTATTGTGGGAGGAAATCTCACAGCGATCCTACTGAATACACAACAAAATCTCCCTATGACCAACCTAGTGATCCTAGGCAAAAAGGGGTTTAGACTTCTATGGTTTTTTTTATCTAGAGAAAACAATTCCTTTTACACCAAAGAAGGGTAGATAAACGTACCTTTAATCTGAAGGATGTTCTTGTATGTCCTGACTGATGTAGATTTTAAGTTCTAGCTCTAGCTCCTATCACCTGCTTCATGCACACAAGCAACAAACACTACCATTCTTCTTCTTTCTCTAGTGTTAGAAATAATCAATATGCCTCGGATCTAATTTGATTTACCATTCATGGAATCAAATCCAAACCATTCATGAACTCTACACAATTAATTTGGGGAAAATCATTGATCTATAAATAAAATAGAGAAATTACATCAAACATACCTTAATGGTGATGTTATTCTCCCTTTGACTCCTTGCTTCTCCCTTCAGCTTCTTGGTCAGGCTAGGCTCGTTGAATTTTGGTTGTGATGGACAGGATAAGCACCTCTGCAAATGGATATCATAATATTACTCTTGAATTCTCCTCCTCTTTCCCAAGGCTTGCCTTTGTTATATAGTTATTTGGAGGAGGCCTGGGAGAGCTTCTATATCTTCTAGAGACCACTAGAGACTCTGATGATGTGATTTCCTAGGCCCTTTCCATGAAGATATAACTCATCCCTTGCCTATGTCCTCGTAACTCCTCAAATCTAGAAGTTTTAGGGGTCATCACTTGTTGAACATTGTTTTCATGCGATGGTCATCGCTTGTTGCACACTATGTGTCCAACAATGATCTCTAAAAATGGCTCAAATCTTAGGCAAAACATGCATTTTGGCTTACATCCTCTTATGGATTCCCTTATGGCCTGTAGGGTGGAAATTAAGGCTATAACAATCAAACAAAGACACGAAATCATTTTGAATAAGTTCATATGAGCATGCAAAAAATGATGAATAACCAGAGAGCAAAGGGACTCAAATGCTGCAATCATTACTTATGCGAGGAAAATCTGATGAAACACATAGTTGTGGCCCAACAATCACACCATCAAAATCATAATCATTAAGTTGGATGTATGGATGGAATTTCCTTAATGATTATGTTTCACCAACATTACATTGCTAAATCATAATCCACAAAAGAATCAATCATAAGAAACATGCAAAACTAAACAATTAAATAAAGGAAAACCATCAAACCATCTCTTCAAATGAAGCAAGAAAAAAACAAATGCAAATTAAAACAGTGTTTTCCAAAATTCAAATGGGGTCCCTTCATTTTTGTAAAAATTAAGGGGATCTGTTGAGGCCTCAACAAATGGTGACACATTGGGCAAAGAAATTATCTCTATCTAACATTACCTAAAAGACTTATTCACACTAAATGTTAAAAATAAACTCAATGACTGTAAAGATAGATCTCCTATTTATGGGTACCACCATATGTTTATGAATTTAAAAGATATTCACACTAAACACATACACCATGTAACTGACAGACTACTTCCTTATGCCAATTTATGAGGTTATTTTTCCTTAGCTTTATATCCACAAATAATTGATTTAAGGCGTGACCTAGGACCTTCACTTTGGGTGAGTAAATAATTGCTTATGTGTGTTCCTCATCTCTCTTTAACCCGCCTTTGCTTCACTGCCTATGAGCATGCATAGCCCCAATGAAGGTGCCTTAGTATCATACAAGTATGACCCCGATACTAGCAAGCATGCATAGCCCCAACATGTTTACTTGTACTTCCCACACTGCAAAGTGTTTTCAACTTCTCTTTTATTATGATACACCCTTATGTGTGTGTGTGTGTGTGTGTGTGTGCGTGTGTATTGCATGTGCAATTAGGTGTTTAGGGAAGTGGGGTGATACAAGAGTTATTTAGATTTGCTTGGTAGTGTACTCACTCCCAAATTTTAGCTCAAGTTCTTCCTTCCACCAATCATTTTGGGTAGAAGCTACTTAATATGAGGTGAATGGGGCACAAAAGAAGAAACTTGTAAGACACCTAAAGTGTAATCATGCTAGTGTTATAAATATGAATTCTTGGTGACATAGTAGTTCCACCACAAAAACAAAAAAATTACTTTTAAGTTATAGAACTTTATATAGATGATTAAGTGCAATGCTCTTGGTTGTAGACATGATTTTAGGCATGACCCAAATGCTATCATTTATTTGTCGAGGATTACAACCCCTTTCAAAATTTCAAGAAAATAGAAAAACATTGCAAATGCCAAATCTTCAATTATAAAACAAGATAAAATGTGAAAGAAAATTAGGCCCAAAGCATATTGACACATCAGAGAAAATGAAGAAAATATAAAAACAAGATATGCTCAATTAATCAGATATTTTATTGAGATACAAAGAAAAAATAACAAACTAAAAACAACTGTGAATAAAAGAATTGAACTCTAAGCCAAACTTGTGACGACGACCTCAATTTTATTAAAACCTCATCAAATTAGGTTATATCAATTTTGTTCTCTTGAATAATTCTTGTTTCACAATTATTTGTAAAAGACAAATTATACTAAACATTTCAAAACCCAATCCTTGTAATCGTTAGTAGATATCCAAAAGTGTAAGCTAGGACTGGAAAAAGAAATATTTGCAAAGGTAATTATGAACAAGATGATTAATAACCAAGATAAAAGATAGGTAGAATTTTCCATGAAAGTATCCCAATGATGGTTCATCTTCAACTCAACGTATTTATAATTCCAATGTATACATCTAAGTAATTCTTGTAGTTGTAATTACATGATTATCACAATAAGAATAGGAAGCAAAGTATCTCTTTATGAGATATAAGCATAATTAAAACATCCCAACATGTGGGTGATAATTCCTTAAAATTAACTGAAATTATTTTCACGTAAGAATTCTCCAACCAAAATTCAATTCTATCATGATGTTCAAATTTGGTATCATAGAATTGCCGAAGAAAATTTATGGGAAGAAAACATACATGATGTGAGTTAGTAAAGAAGGTTTTCAAACATTCAACCTGAATGCATGCCATAATTCATTACATTGTACTTGATGTTTTAACTGACCAAGAGTTTGGGAAAGATCACAATACTCGAATTGTGTGTCATTAAAATGATCAACCCATATAGGTAAAGTATCAACAAAACTAATGTGGTTAGATAATTGTTCACGACAATAAAAGGCCTTTCTTCTTTTGTATCCAAGGCAATGCAAGAATTTGGAAGAAATATAATTTTGCAAGAATCCATAGAAGTAACATTTTCCTATAAAAAGGTTAACGTGGATGATATTGAAATGACTTCAAGGTCTCAATGTCATCTTTCTCGTTCCCAAATTGTGGATCACTAATAGTCGGTTTCTCATTAAAATATGATCTTGGAGATAAATCTCTAAAGGATCAGGTTATGACTATTTGCACATGAGAAACATAAAACATACCAGGATAATAATGATAGTGACTATTAGAAAATAAGGAATGAAAGGCTTTTCTGCTAGGAGTCTCTTCAAAAGGATTATCTTTTTCCCAAATCAATATCAATTATTAATAAATCATTTAAAAAATTATATTTAGGAAGTATACCCGCACCTTAAAACTTATCAAAATAAAATCTTATTTTTCATAAGGAAGATGTATAATGTATAACATTATGTGTATCTATAGAGACTTCTTTTGCTTACTGAATAGTATTTGCCTCATGTTCTTTTATGACATTAGAACTCGAATAATTATCTATATCAGTTTCATGTCCACAAACAATCAACAACATGGAAGGCATATCATAAAAAATTTCAGAGTAAAAAGTTTTGGGAGGCCTCTTGATGAAACGATCAGTAAAAAGTGCTAGTTCGAGAGTTCATCTTCATTAAACAAAAGAAGATTGTTGCAAGATACAATGTTGATCACAAAAGGCAACTTCTTCCTCATTTCTAGAAATGGGAAAGTGATATTTTTCTTTTGTTCTCAAGTGAAGATTTTGGTTTATCCTTTGATAATGACAAAATTTGAATATGAACATTGTTTAATCTTATAATGTCTTCCAAATTTTGTCCTTCCACGGGAGATTTCCAAAATATTAGACTTTCTGCTCAACATACCACCATGTTTATCAATAGAAAAGGAAGATAAAATTTTCAATGAGATTAGAAATCTTGTATGAATTACATCAATATGATATCATTTTATCATTGACTAATTGATCTTGCTTGAGAAAAACAGAAATTCATAAGATTCATCGACTAAATATAGAAGAAATACACATAAATTTTGGTTAGGAAAGCCCTAGTTGATTCGTCTTTTTTCTTTTTTTCTTTTAAGATTTGGTAGTGCATCACATAACTCATCGTAGGAATATTTGTGAAAAAATAAAGAGGAAAAAACCAAATAACAAGTTAAAGTAGACTACTCCTACACTACAACAATCTAACAAAATGTAAACTAAGTGAAATCATATAGCCAATGTAACCATTGAAGTAACTCAAAACCTACAAAAAGAAATAGGTCACATATTAGTACTTGGGATTGTAATACTTCATATCAAAAGATGGGAATAATTAAATCTAGTTTTTTATTCACAAAGAGTAGAATATGGATTGGAAACTTCTTCCAAAAGGATTCTTCCAACTGTTCTTCAATCAAATCATAAAAAGCAGATTGGAAGTCATTTAATGCTTGTGAAGATTTAAAGGAGAGAATAGATATCTCCTCAGGATCATTATCAAAAAGAAACGTATCAGGATCATGATTTGAAAATCAAGAAAGGGGCTTAGTGAGCAATGTTTTATTTAAAGAAATGTCATTAAATTGAAAAGAAACAAAATGAGAGTTCAACATAATCATTACCTCGCAACACAATACCTCATTTTTCCTTCTATGTTCAAGTTCATATTTAATGACATAAGATCTTGACTTGACCATCATTTTACGATGAAGTGCCTCGTTGTCATCTAATACATGAAAAAATATTCCATCCTTTTCCAACTTACAAACCATATCAACATTTCCATGACATCAGATGAACTAAAAAAGTATGCATGTGTTTCATAAGTAATGTTCATAAAAATATCATTCTCTTCTTCATAATTTTGAAATGAATTAGATTGAAAGGCAAATTAATTATTGAAATCCGCCAAAATGCCTAGCTAACTTAACTCTGCCTTGAAAACCAAAACTTGACGAAAATGACGAAACATCATGATAACCCAATTTTAAGCAAACAAAGACATGAAATCACTTTGAATAACTTCATATGAGCATGCACACACACAAAACCAAACAATTAAAGAAAGGAAAACCATCAAACCATCTCTTCAAATGAAATAAGACAAAATCAAATGCAAATTAAAACAATATTTTCCAAAATTCAAATGGGGGACCCTTTATTTTTGTAAAAATTAAGGGGATCTATTGAGGCTTCAACACTCTCCCGGGAAACTTATTGATAAAATCAATGGTTACTACTTCTCATTTCTTCTCCAGAATTGGCAATGGTTGTAGCAAACCTACTAGGTGTCTATGTTCATGTTTTAGTCTCTAACATTCCATATATTTGGCAATGTAATCAACAACATCCTTCTTCATTCATGGCCAAAAGAATTGGCTTCTTACTACCACAATTGTTTTCCGGTAACTGAGATTTCTGGCATATGGAACATTATGCATTTATTTTAACACCAAATTCCTAAGTTCTCCAAAACTAGGAACATAAATTCTATTTGTATTCATAAGTAATCCATTTTCCTTCATCGCATACTCTTTAATTTTTTGTTGTACATTTTCTTGCTTTAAATATTCTTTTACCTGTAGGTAATGTTGGTATGTAACAACAACATTTAAAATTATTCCTTTTAAATCTAACTAATGCATACTAATGGTTGTGACATGCATGAGATGCACTCTTTTGTTGAGTGCATCAACAACTTTATTTTAGTTTCCTTTGATATGCTTGATGTCAAATTCATAATCACTTAAAAATTCCAACCATGTGGTCTGCTTGGCATTCAAAGTTGGTTGTTCAAAAAGATATTTAAGACTACTATTGTATGTCCTTAATTCAAATGTCTTTCCTATGAGGTAATGCCTCGACATCTTCAATGCATGAAATATGACATAATTCCTCTCAATTTATTTAAGCTTTATGGATTCATAACTAATGACATGTCCAGTTTGAGTGAGGATTCCACCAAGTCCTTTCTTCTAGGCATTTGTACAAACTAAACAATTCTCATTTGGATCAACAATCTTTAAAATAGGTGCATTAGTTAGTAATTCCTTCAACAAATTAAAATTATCTTCACACTTTGTTGTCCATTCAAATTTAATTCCCTTCTTTTGTAAAAAAGTGATGGGATGAACAATCTTAGAGAGCCCTTATATAAACCTCTTGTAGTATCTGGATAATCCCTTAAAAGATCCGACTTTTGAAACATCCATGGGTGCTAGCCATTCTCTAATTGCTTCAATCTTCTATGGATCCACTGCTATGCCTTGTTCTAAAATAATGTGCCCCAAATAATGGATATGTTTTTGGTAAAAAAAACACTTGCTAAGCTTGGCATAAGGTTGATTTTCCCTTAGTACTTCCAGTACCAACCTCAAGTGGTGTTTGTTTTCTTATTCTAATTTAGAATAGATAACTATGCCATCGAATAATACAATGACAAACTTATCCAAATAATTTTTGAATATGCCATTCATTAGGCACGTATAGATAGCCGGTGCATTGGTCGGTCCAAATGGCACCACTACAAATTCATAATGTCCATAATTGGTTCTAATGGTTGTCTTACTAATGTCTTCTTCCTTGATTCTTACTTGGTGGTATCTAGATCTCAAGTTTATCTCTGAAAATATATTTTCTCCTCTTAGTTGATCAAAGAGTTTATCAATTCTGGGTAGAGAGTATTTGTTCTTCACAATGGCTTTATTCAATTGTATAAAGTCAATACACAACCTCAATGTTTCATTCTTCTTTTTAACAAAGAGTATTGGTGCTTCCCAAGGTGAAACACTTGGGTGTATCTACCCTTTCTTTAGCAATTCCTCCAACTGCATTTGTAATTATTTTAATTTTGGTGTACTCATTTTGTAAGGCATTTTTTATACTAGGGAATATCCCAGTACTAAATCAATAGAGAAATATATCTCCCTCTTTGGTGGCAATCCTGGTATTTCTTGGATTACATCTTCAAACTCTTGCAATACGGAAAAGTCTTCAAGGCTCATCCCTTTGATATTTTCTAGATCCTCAACAAAGGTTGCATACAATTGACATCCTTTCCCGAAACATCTCTTCAGTTGTAATCTCTTTATTTCTAAGGTTGTAATTTCTCTTATATAAATGGGTGTTGGAATTCCTTTCACAATGCTATGCTTTCCTTCTTCATCAATACATGCAAATGTCTTGTTATGACAATCTAGGGAATCATGATGCTTGTCCAACCAATCCATTCCAATTAGTATTTCATAAGATCCTAATGGTATGAGATTCATATCAACAACTTGTTGGCATACCTAAATTTTTTTTTGTGCTTTTAAAGTGACAAATGACAATTCCTGAAACATCTCTTCAGTTGTAATCTCTTTATTTGTAAGGTTGTAATTTCTCTTATAGAAATGAGTGTTGGAATTCCTTTCACAGTGCTATGCTTTCCTTCTTCATCAATACATGCAAATGTCTTGTTATGACAATCTAGGGAATCATGATGCTTGTCCAACCAATCCATTCCAATTAGTATTTCATAAGATCCTAATGGTATGAGATTCATATCAACAATTTGTTGGCAGACCTAAATTTTTTTGTGTGCTTTTAAAGTGACAAATGACAATTTGTGTAGCTGCCTACGCCTCATCTTGTAAATATTGTTATTTGAAGGTGACTAGTCAGTTGTAAAAAGGATGTTCTGATTCTTCATTTCATTTTTATTTCGCATTTTCATGCTTGATTCATGACTATAAGCATGAATCAAGCAAATTGAAACTCAAGTTGCATTTTGATTTTTATATAAGGCTTGGTCTCAAGGAGTCAATGGGCTTAACCTTTTTCATTTTAAATGAGCTTATCATATACCAATGAAACACCTATGATGAGTTGTTATTTGATGGTATGCTTATCTTTTTAAAAAGATATACCAATTTTTTGTTTAATATTTGGTTTATGAAAATGTATCCATATCCTGGCCTTTGCAATTCAAATGTACCCATTTCGGATCATAGGATTTAAACACATTGGGATAGTGTCATGTACATCACGTTGCCTGGCAAAAAAGATTTGACAGACCACTCATTTCGAGTTAAGAGTCTAAGCAGTGGATGTACTCAAATCATTCATGACAAGGAGTGTTTAAACCCCATAGCCGAGACCTCCGTATGTTTGTTTTGATAACATGGGCTCTCTGTTTATTTTCTTTTCATGGAATCCATTCAGACTTATCCCTCCTACCTCTGTCATCTAAAACCACAGTGAACTCTGGTTTCCCTCTGTTTCCATCCGTTCAAACCCTTATGGCCCCTATCGTCCAAGTTGACCCGAATGGCTCCCAAACTTTGCTACTGTGTGATGACGCGAGTGAAGACCTTAAAAGTCAAGGTTGGGTTGTGTTTCTCAGGAAATTCCAGGGTTATAACTTACAAGTGGCCCAAGATTTCACCCTTACATTTGACGGATGCAGAGCCAAAGTGGGCGATATTCAATTGGAAATCATAGAGGAATTTCTGAGTGAGGCAACATGCCTCCCCCTCACCGACCAAAAATGGTTTAAAAATTCAAAGCTAGACGAGGTACCATGGATTTTGTTCATCACCTCCCGAAAAATTCAATGTTGTGACAAAGGTATGCCACTCTCTTTGTTGAAGGATAGATGGCATGGTTTATTGGCAGTGTTAAGGCAATTTGTTACTTGTGAAGGCCGCTACGACCTCGTCTTCCTTTACCACATAAGGTTACTCATGCATTTTATCGATTTGCAATTAAACATGTTATTTTACTTATTAAGGAGCTTGTAAAAAATGTTGAAGAGATATAAAAGGAAGAAATTGGATTCCATCTTATTTCACCATGGGTTGATTAAGCTACTGTTAGTCCATCATCTGAATCTACTCGGTGACGATTGGGATTCTTTTGTAACTCGCAATGGCTTTGTTACAGTAAAACCTGTAGAGACTCCTGTGGTTGATAAACATATGCTAGAGAAGCCTCTTTTTCCCTCCAGTGATAGGCCAGTTTTCTTGTGTGAAAACCCTTGTGAAAGGGATACACCTGATTAGTCTATGTGTGAGCAGTAGGATGTCAGCTCCAAGCTTGTTAAAATTCCTGAGTGTGAACAAGTTGTCGACCCTAACCTTAAAATAAAATCCACCAGTCGAAACCCTTCCAAACAGTCAAAGAAAAATCGAGACATGTGAGGGTTTAATAACAAGAGGGTCGGGAGACCAATTTCGAGGAGCCTACAAAATAGATCAAAATCTCATGTGAGCTCGATCGAGGTCCATGAGATCTCTGATTATGAGATTGAAAAATTCCTGGCAGTTGAAGACCCAAATCACTCTAAACCGAATCTCAGTCAAGCTTTCAATTATGTGAATAACTTGCCACTGTGTGACGCAGTCGCACTCTTAAGGCACGCCCGCTCACAGGATCTTCTCTTTCACACGGCCCGAAGAACACCAAGGTTCTTTTATTTCCCTATCGAGAAATCCGCACCCACAGAACTCTCGTGCGATACCCCTCTCTTTATTTATCGGGGAATCGTACTTCGCGACTTCACGAGGTCAGTGGTCGAGTGCTGGTGTTTCGAATCCCCGAGACCCAATGCAAGTCAATGCTGACCCTTCCTTTGCCCTATCGAGACTTCTCCTATTGCAATTTCGCTACTCGCGATGTCGAACACTTTGGTTTATCGACTCTCGATATACCTATTACCCGACACACGTGCGAGTTGACCTTTCAATGTCCCGTCACCTCTATCGGGAATTCGGGGTTCGCGATTTCGCGAATCCTGATGAAATGTTTTCATCACTTCTCGCTACAAAACTTCGATAGCTCGTACCACCTATCCTCCACTCGCCAACTCCGTTGTGGCCCACACACTGTCCTTCGACTGTTGAGATATCGCGTATCGTGATTTCGCGATTCCCATTGCAATGTTTTGGAGCTTCGACTCACGAAACCCCGATACATGATATACGTGTAGATCCAACGGTCCTCATGGTCCTGATCAACGGCTCTGCCCCTCCTGAGCTTTTATCCTCCAGAGAATACTCCGTCGTATCTCCCCTGCACCTCTGCAAGATCTAACGGCCCTTGGATTATCGCGAATTCTCCTCGGTGAATTTTGGCTGTTCGTTCTCCCTTATGCAATCCACGAAATGACTAAGTGTTCCTCTCCACGGAACTCGTTCACCTGCTCGAAAACCTACGATGCCTCCTACGAACTTTCAGTCCCAGCTCCCCTGCGCTATCCTTCCACGAATTCGAAGGCCTATCCCTCCTGATCTTTCCCACGACTTTCAAGTCCTCTAGGAAACTCTTGCACGCACTCCTTGCGGAAAACCTTCAACCACGTCTAAGTGTTGAAGTTCATCGACTCTGCGCACACCTGCAGCAGTAGTCCTTCAATACTTCACTCAGGTTCACAACCCTGAGACTTTTACCTAGCCTGCGCACTCCTTGCACGACTCCTGTACCCAACTGCACTTCTGGGATGAATGAGAACAAAAGTTGTCTCTATCTGAACCCTCTGTCAACGCATTCCTTGCGGACACTTCAATTGCACTCCTTGCAGGAATTCTCTGGCTCAATTAGAGAAACAATTGAAACTCATTCCTACTTCCTCTCATACTTCAACTCAAACATGAAATCATATACACAAAATATAAAAGAAAATGTATAACTGGAAGCAAACATTCATGAGCATGTCAACATCAATACACAGAGAACAACACAAACCGTGAATTTGAATCAAATCTCTTCTATTAATTCAAATGTCTATACATGGGTGTTCTTACACAGATCTCTGCATACTCTTGCTCTCTTCAACAATGCTTCTTCATCAATCTCTAATGATACAATATACAAAGGAGGGTGTCTATATCCCGTTTCCTTCTTGCGCTCTACAACTGTCTAGTCTAGAATTAAATTTCTATCTACCTGCATTAACTATTTTAAATGTCGTCTATCTACTAAGGACGAGAGAAATCCGCTCAAGGTCCATTACAATATACAAAGTGCACCTCATCTTAATGGTTCATTTAAGATCGTGCAACAATTCCAAAGTGTTTTTCAAAAATTTTGTTGGCTTGTCCAGCTGTCCTTCCGCTTCCGCGTTGGCTCGCTTGATGTGGGAGATGCTCCTGCATCATAATCCTTCTCTTGAAACTTTTCATGGGCTCCTGTCCATGAGATCCTACACGGTCTGTCCATGCTTTTGTATCTATGCTTCAGTCTCCCAACTGGCATCTTCAACTAGATGATTCTTCCACTTGACCAGATACTCGAAATATTGCTTTCGCCTGGTCCTTTTGCTCACTCTCTTATCCAGTATGAACTCCATATGCGGATTGTCTGCAACTGGCATCTGTTTCGTCCATTGGATCAGTGGTTGTTCATCTCCAGTCTCTGCTTCTCCAACTCTGTATGGGTACAAATCTGAGACATTGAATATCGGATAAATTTCAATCCCATCGGGTAATTCAATCTCATACTCGTTCGCCCCAAATTTCCTCAAGACCTTGCATGGCCCGATTTTCTTCATCTTCAGCTTGTTGTATGTTCCTCTCGGGAACCTTTCCTTTCTCAAATGTGCCAGAACAATATCACCAACCTCAAATTGAAGTTGTCTTCTATGTTGATCTGCTCTGCGCTTATACTCCTGACTCGAATCCAGCAGTCGCTCCTTCACCTGGCTGTGAAGTTCCTTCATCGCTTCTGCGAAATTTTCTGCACTAGCGCTGCTAGTCGCAGTCTGTTCTGAATATCTCAGTTCAGAAAATCCCCTCGGTTGCATGCCATATACAACCTGAAATGGACTTTGCCCTGTTCTCTGATTCACTGAGTCATTATACACGAATTCTGCATGTGGCAATATATTGTCCCACTGGCTATGGTGCTCTGTCACCAAGCTTCTCAGCAAGTCTCCCAGACTTCTGTTCACTACTTCCGTCTATCCATCCATCTGAGGATGATACTCTGAACTAAATAACAAATTAGTTCCCATCTTCTTCCATAAGGTCCTCCAAAAATGCCCTATGAATTTTGTGTCTCGATCCGAAACTATACTCCTTGGCAACCCATGAAGTCGAATGACCTCTTTGAAAAACAGGTTCGCGATGTGAGTCGCATCACTGGTCTTCTGGCATGGGATGAAGTGTGCCATTTTGGAGAATTTATCCACCACCACAAAGATTGAATCAACACCTCTTTGTGTTCTTGGCAACCCCAATACAAAATCCATGCTAATCGCATCCCACGACCTCTCTGGTATGGGCAATGGTTGATAAAATCCTGCATTCTGCTTCCTTCCCTTCGAATGCTGGCAAATTCTACATCTGTCTACAAACCTCTTGACATCAGCTCGCATTCCCGGCCAAAAATATGATTCATTCAGCTTCGCGAATGTTTTGTCATGACCGAAATGTCCTGCAAATCCTCCACTGTGTTTCTCCTTTAACAAGTTCTCCCTCATGGAGCATTTCGGAATACATAGTTGATTACCCTTAAACAATAATCATTCCTGGATCATGTACTTGGCCCGTTGGCTTCTATCTCTGAGAAATGGATTCTCAGCTGCATCATACGCCTCTCCAAAATATGGATCATCTGCATACATGTCCCTGAGATCATCAAAACCCAACGTTTTGAATATGAACTCCTGCAACATCAAACACTTCCTGCTCAAAGCATCAACGACTTTGTTAGCAGTACCAGAAATATGTTTTATCACAAATGTGAAATTTTGCATATACTCAACCCATTTGACATGTTTTTGATTCAACTTCTCCTGTTGAGTCACAAACTGCAGTGCATGATTGTCACTGTACAATACAAACTCCTTGGGTATCAAGTAATGCCTCCATTTATTCAATGCCTGTATGATAGCATAGAACGCCTTATCATACGTGGAGTACTTCAATTTTGCCTCATTCAGCTTCTCGCTGAAGTATGCTATCGGCCTATCTTCTTGACTCAAGAATGCCCCGATTGCAAATCCGCTTGCATCACACTTCACCTGAAATGTCTTCAGGAAATCCGACAACACCAAAACCGGTTGTTCCGTGATCTTCCATTTCAACAGATTGAAACTTTTCTCAGCCTCTGTTGTCTAGTGAAAAGACTTATGCCGCTTCTTCACTGTATCCATCATCGTTGCGCTAATCCCACTGAAATTCTTGATGAACTTTCGGTAGAAACTAGCCAAACCATGAAAACTTCTCACCTCAAAGATATTCTTCGGTGATGGCCAATTCTTGATCACCTCCACCTTATCTGGATCCATCCTCAACTCATTTGCAGAAATAACAAACCCCAAGTAAATGAGCTTTGTCTTCATGAATGAGGACTTCTTCATATTAATCAACAACTTCTCTTGCTGTAGTCTCTGCATCACGGTAGCCAAATGCTTCAAGTGCTCTGCTACTGTCTTACTGTAAACCAGTATGTCATCCAAATACACAATAAAAAATTTCCTGATGAACTCCCTCAAAACTTCGTTCATCAACCTCATGAAGGTACTTGGCACATTTGTTAAGCCAAATGGCATAACAAGCCATTCATACAAACCTTCGTTTGTTTTGAACATTGTCTTCCATTCATCACCTTCTCTCATGCGAATCTGGTGATATCCGCTTTTCAAATCAATCTTTGAAAAGTATTTTGCTCCACTCAAGAAATCCATCAGATCATCCATCCTCGGCAATGGAAATCTATACTTGATGGTTATCTTATTTATCGCCCTTGAATCAGTACACATCCTCCAGCCTCTGTCTTTCTTCGGACTGAGTATTGTTGGAACAACACATGGACTCAAGCTTTCCCTGACCAAACCTTTGTCCAATAACTCCTGGACCTGCCTCTTGACTTCCTCATTCTCCTGTGGTGTCAATCTGTACGCGGCTTTGTTTGGCAAGCTGTCTCCTGGTATGAGATCAATATGATGACTCACACTCCTGATCAGTGGAAACGAACGAGGTAGTGCGTCCACTATGATGTCAGCGAACTCTTCCAGCAGTTCCTGAACCTCATCTGGTAAATCATCCACTCTTGTGCTAGTCAGAACAATCTTCGGTTTTCTAACCAGAAAGAATTGTGGATCCTCCTTCTTCTTAACGTCTGTAAGAAGTTCCTTCCCACTCATGAGAAGTATAGTGTTTCTTACTTCCAGCTTCACCTCCTTATCCTTAATTGGAAGCAACATGTGTGTCCTCCCATTCTTCTCTAGGGTGTATGTGTTCATTCTCCCATCATGAATCACATTTCTGTCATATTTCCATGGTCTACCCAGCAATAGATGACAAACATCCATAGGAATGACATCACATAATATCTTATCATTATATCCCCCTATCTTGAATTCAACCAAGAATTGTTTAGTAACAGTTACCTGGTGTCCTTTTTGTAACCACAAAACTCTGTATGGGCTTGGATGATCAGTCGTCTCTGGCTCCAGCTTCTCTACCATCTCTGTAGAAATGAGATTATCCGTGCTACCACTATCTACGATGACCTTGCATCCCCTGTCCTTGGTCTTGCAAGCAGTCCTGAAAATTCTGGTCCTTTGGACTGAACTTTCCACCTCCTTCTCGGGTGTCAAAAGGACTTTTCGCGTCATGAGCGATCTTCCACCTTCTATGTATTCGGCCTCAACATCCCGCCTCTGTGCTTCGGTGATGTGAGCTTCTCCAATGTCCTTCTTTTTCTCTGGACACTCGTAAGACTTGTGTCCATTCTTCCCACATGTGAAGCATGTGATTACTCCACCTCTTCCTCTTCCTCTACCTCTAGTACGAGGAAAAGTGTTGTTGTCATCATAATCTCCTCTCTGCTCATTATGCTGCCCTCTCTGTTCAACATATGGCCCTCTCTGTGAACTTCCACCTCTCTGTGTGTGAGTCTGAGGTTTCTTAAAGTCCTCCTTGGGCTTCTGGAATTTATCCTGGGAAACTGAATTGCCTCTGGGCTGACTTCTGCCTCGGCCCCTCTGACTCTGCTTTCGGCTCAACTTCTCCTCAGCTTTCAGAGCCATCTGATAAGCATCTTCCACTATTCGGATGGTTACCATACTCATCTCATCCTGGATATCATATCTCAGGCCATTCATATATCTGGCAACTTTCTCATCATCGCTCTCCCGATGACCTGCTCTGATGTTCAGTTTATAGAATTCCTCCATGTATTCTTTCACTGTCATCAGCTTTTGTCTCAGGTTCTACATCCTCCTGAACAGAGTAATTTGATAGTCCCTGGGGATGAATTTCGCCATCATCTTTGTGATCATCCTGTCCCAGCTCTTGATCTTCTGCTTTCCCTTGCAGCGTCTATCAGCTTGTAGCTCATCCCACCACAATGTTGCATGTCCTTTCAGGCATGTGACAGCATGCTTGACTTTCTTATCCTCTTCGACATCTTCATAGTCGAAGTATGTATCCAGAGATCTAATCCAGTCTAGAAGCTCCTCTGCATCCAAGTTTCCCTCGTAAACTGGAATGTCCATATTTGCTCTTGCACCCATCCTGGCAATAGCTTTGATCAAACGCTCGTTTGATGCATCTTCGGCTGGAACTTCTTCTTCACGTTCAGCCTCTATTTCACTATCAGAATCACTCAGATCCCCCGCACTGGCTGTGCGTCTCTGCGCTGTCTCCATGTCTTCGAGTCTAGCTCGTAGATCACGCATTTGTCTCTCCATGGCTGGATCTGCCATCTACCTGCCTCTTCTCCGTTGCACTTCCCTATCCTCTGGATCGGGTGATTGTCTATCTCTTCTTGGCGGCATGGTGAATTCTCTTTCTCTGCTACAGAAAGCAAAGAATCTTTATGTGCTTTGATACCAAACTGATGCAGTCATGCTCTTCAGTCACGCCCACTCATAGGATCTTCTCTTTCACACGGCCCGAAGAACACCAAGGTTCTTCTATTTCCCTATCAGAAAATCCACACCCACAGAACTCTCGCACGATCCCCCTCTCTTTATTTATCGGGGAATCGGACTTCGCGACTTCGCGAGGTCAGTGGTCGAGCACTGGTATTTCGAATCCCTGAGACCCGATGCAAGTCAACGCTCACCCTTCCTTTGCCCTGTTGGGACTTCTCCTATCGTGATTTCACTACTCGTGATGTCGAACACTTCGATTTACCGACTCCCAACTCCTGATATTCCAATTACCCGACACGCGTGCGAGTTGACCTTTCAATGTCCCACCACCTCTATCGGGAATTCGGGGTTCACGATTTCACGAATCCTGATGAAATGTTTTCGGCACTTCTCGCTGTGAAACTCCGATAGCTCGTGCCACCTATCCTCCACTCGTCGACTCCGCTGTGGCCCACACACTATCCTTCGACTGTCGGGATATCGCGTATCACGATTTCGCGATTCCCGTTGCAATGTTTCGGAGATTCGACTCACGAAACCCCGATACACGATATACGTGTAGATCCAACGGTCCTCGTGGTCCTGATCAACGGCTCTGCCCCTCCTGAAATTTTAGCCTCCAGAGAATACTCTGTCGTATCTCCCCTACACCTCTGCAAGATCTAACGACCCTTGGATTATCGTGAATTCTCCTCAGTGAATTCCAACCGTCCGTTCTCTCTTATGCAATCCACGAAATGACTAAGTGTTCCTCTCCACGGAACTCGTTCACCTGCTCGCAAACCTGCAACGCCTCCTACGAAATTTCAGTCGCATCTCCCCTGCGCTATCCTTCCATGAATTCGAAGGCCTATCCCTCCTAAGCTTTCCCACGACTTTGAAGTCCTCCAGGAAACTCTTGCACGCACTCCTTGCGGAAAACCTTCAACCACATCTAAGTGTTGAAGTTCCTCGACTCTGCACACACCTGCAGCAGCAGTCCTTCAATACTTCACTCAGGTTCACAACCCTGAGACTTTTACCCAGCCTGTGTACTCCTTTCACGACTCCTGTACCCAACTGCACTTCTGGGATGAATGAGAACAAAAGCTGTCTCTATCTGAACCCTCTGTCAACGCACTCCTTGCTGACACTTCAACTGCACTCCTTGCAGGAATTCTCTGGCTCAATTAGAGAAACAATTGAAACTCATTCCTACTTCCTCTCAGACTTCAACTCAAACATGAAATCATATACACAGCATATAAAAGAAAATGTATAACTGGAAGCAAACATTCATGAGCATGTCAACATCAATACACAGAGAACAACACAAACCATGAATTTGAATCAAAGCTCTTTTATTAATTCAAATGTCTGTACATGAGTGTTCTTACACAGCTCTCTGCATACTCTTTCTCTCTTCAACAATGTTGCTTCATCAATCTCTAATGATACAATATACAAAGGAGGGTGTCTATATCTCGTTTCCCTCTTGCGCTCTACAACTGTCTAGTCTAGAATTAAATTTCTATCTACCTGCATTAACTATTTTAAATTTCATCTATCCACTAAGGATGAGAGCAATCCGCTCAAGGTCCATTACAATATACAAAGTGCGCCTCATCTTAATGGTTCATTTAAGATTGTGCAACAATTCCAAAGTGTTTTTCAAAATTTGTGCTGGCTTGTCCAGCTGTCCTTCCGCTTCCACGCTGGCTCGCTTGATGTGGGAGATGCTCCTGCATCACTGTGTCTGAAGTACAACAAGGATTTTCCAAGAATTAAACTCAGTCAACGGCCGACAGTGGATAGTGGTAGTGTTTTAACACACAGTCATGTGCTTCCTCAACCATTTTCCCCTGTTGCAAAATGTGAAGTATGTTTACATTGGATAGGTCTGTATTACACAACCATTCTTGTCCTTCAAGAAAAGATCAAGGCTCTTACGGCTAAAAACAACTCATTAACAATTGAAAACCGCGAGCTCAAGATCAATGCACAAAGGCAAGGAAAATGCTTGAAAAGGACTGGTAATATCATAATAAAAAACGTCGATAGTGTCAAGGTTGTGATCAACTCTGAGATTTTGTGATTCGAATTTGGTTATCAGTTGGATGGTAAGATTGGTTTTTATCTTATTTTTTCTTTTATTGTTATTTTTCTAATTAATATAGAGTGATTTAGATTTATGTTGTCAATAATAAGACTGGCTACAGAATCGAGATTCTATAGCCAAGTCAATTCTCATATAAAATTTGGAAAATGTTAGTTAAATAAACATCTAATTTTCTTATTTCATTTTCTTTCAGGATAGGATGTATCTTGTGGTGATCTCATAATATGGAGCATTGTTGGACTTAGTTAAATAGTCACTTCTTTTGGCTTATTCTGTAAATCAAAACAAAACTTGTATAATTTTGAAGATGCAGTTTGATATTGAGTGGCTTTTTAGACCCTCTATCTTTGTAACTTTTAGATCCTTTTGAGATATGATCCTATCTTAGAAGATAGGATGCTTAGCTTACCTGAACTCTTTAAATACTCCATATTTTGTAATAGAAGACATCTTGGTTGAGAGCAAAAGATGGATGATTAATTTCAGAACTTAATGAAACAACATTCATGCATTTTGGCTTTAGCCTCTTGTTTATTAATGTTGTCATTTATGTTTTGTTAATGATGTTACATATATATATCTGATATATTTAGATTAAATGATCTGTGATGTGCAGGATTGTTATATTAAATACCATCTATAATTTGATTCTCAAAATATAAATGTTGTGATCATATTTTCAATTAAAACGATAGGGTTTATCTTTCAATTTTAATTGAAAAACGAAATGTATAGGTTACTTTCATATTTATCTTACAGTAATCATGTATAATTATGAGATCACAGGTTTATGTTTGTGTCTCCTCTTCAGTCATTAAAACCCAAACTGCCAACACATGTTCTGGATTTATTTAGAACAGTCTTAAGGTTCATTGCAGGTTTCCCTCTTGGACGTGGTAGTTGGACGTTCTCTACTCATGCAGATGCTTGGATACACATCACTAACTCACTAACAGGTTAGCTCATTTGTATTTTTCTGTCATTTATTAATCACTGAAACTCGAATGTATGGTTCATCTTTTGACTATCCACACGTTTATGTTTCATTGTATTTTTCTTGTATTAGTTTAGATTTATAAAGGAAAAACAAAAAATATTTTTTATGTGCTTTCTTTATCTGCTTCCTAGAAGCAATTGTTTTTCACATTGATTTTCGTAAGTTTAGATTAAAACTTGCAGTTTGTAAATCATGTACATAAGTAAGATAAGTAAATCTTCTTTTAAATATATCTACAACAGTTACATTATACATAAGTACACACACACACACACACACATATATATAGTGATTAGTAATTAGTTAGATATTTCATTTCTTTTATTTGTTTCTTTTAGGACTTTTATATTGGCTAACAGAGCCATTAAACCCGTCGCAATGAGTTACACCAAATGACTTGGGTTATTTAGACAACCCCGCACTGAACTCGTTCTTCCAGTTGACGGACGGTCAATTTCGCCCGTCAACACAACTATAATTACTCCATTCAAATTTATTGGACAACCTCTAACAGTCCCATTGATCCCTTTTTTTTGTTCCAGTGGCTAGTTGAACCAAACTTGATTTTTCAAGCTTACTTTTCTCCAAATATAATATGTCGACTATTTTGGTAACAATGTAACAATGGTTTACTCCAAAATCAATTAAAATAACAATAGGATGATTAATGATCTTAGCTTCCACTTCAATCATATGGGATTGGTGTTCTACTTGTCGATCTTCTAAGTTTGCATATTCTTGGAATTTTTTTTCCCATGTATTCTATTGTAGTATCCTCTTGGATGTTGTGCATGGTATTCATTGTGTCTTCTCTATCAGGGAAATCCTTGTACATGTGATCTTCTTTGCATCCCCAACATTTGATTCGTTGTCTTCCCCTTTTTCCCAAGGAGTCTTCTCTCATGGTTTCAATCTTAGTAGATTGATCTTGCTGATTTTTATTAGGGTTGTTTATGTTGAAAGGATGTTTGAACCCCTTCCTTCTCTGATCATATTTATCCTTCTTCTTATCCTTACAATACTTCTGCAAAGATTCTTTTCCCTTGCCTTTCTCATACAAGTACTTAACATTTCTAATGGTCTCTATCAAAGTTATGGGATCATCATATTGAATCTCCTCTTTATAAAATGATGGTGGTCCACTCAAAAACCTATGTATATTCACCTTTTCATCCTTGATAAGCCCCATATACTTCAACAATCCCAATAACTTATTTTCATATTCTCCCATGGTCATGCTCCCCAACCCAAGTTCAAAGAAATTTTGCATTTTTTTGTCATATAAGTGATCTGAAAAATACTCCTGAAGATATCTCTTTAACTGCTTCCAAGTGATCCTACTCTCATTAATGTACTCAACTTGCTTTGATTGATCCCACCGCATAGTAGATTTTCCATGCAAATGATATGTGGCAATTATGGCTTCTAGTTTAGAAGAATAGTTGTGTGACTAAAAATACTTCTTGATTCCAAGCAACCGAACTTCAATGTCTTCTCTTTCCCTTTCACCATCAAAGTATGGTGGTTTAAGCTTCATCAAATCTCCTTGCAAACTGTCCAATTCATGTCTTATTCTTTGTTGCCTAACAGGAGACACTTATGGATTGCCTATGGAGTATTCATACATATAAAATTTCCTTGTCGAGTAAGGAGATGAGTGATGTCTATAATTTCTGCTAGCACTTCTTGAATGATCGACTCTTTTGTACTTATCTCTTATTTCATGATGTGTTCCTTCTTCCTCCTGTCTTGAGTCTGATCCATTCTTTGCTTTTCTCTGCAATTGATTTAGGCTTTGCATCATTTGAGAATTTATTTAATTTTATTCTCTCGTCATCTTCTCATTGTTTGCTTTGTAACTCTACACTTCTATTATCAAGCTTCTGATAGTCTATATTAATGTTTCTAGTTCCACTATGCTCATATGTCCATTAGATTCTATCTCTACATTACCGACATTGATATTTTGACCTTTGGATTCTCTCTCACTACTAAAGGCTCCCTCTCCTTCCTCCATGTCCCAAATCTGCATTCTTAACTTGAAATGATATGTTTATATCCCCTAATTCTGCAAAATGTGCAAGCAACCATTTTTGTTAGAATTATGCATATTATAGAAAGTTTGTCAATTAATATTACATGTCATTTTTCTACTTAATTCATGAAGAATTATATCACAATTCTCCAATTTCCAATAATTCTAATTTATTCTCCTCTGAATCAACTTTTCAATGACTATCATTATGCCCCAATATGATCTCTGAGCTTAAAGTTATGGTTTCCTAAAAAACCACTTTCACCCCATTTGTGCATTTTCTCCATTGGTGTAAGTTTACTGAAAGACCATTTGTGGTCAACTACAAAAGAAAATATGTCAGGAACTAGAGAAACTTTATATGAGACATAGATAAAAATAATGACAAGGAATTCATAACAACTCTTATATTTTCAACCTGATGCTCCATTCAATTAAAACTGCAACAATGTAGAAATGATAACTTTGTCCTTTTCCACCCCTTTTTCCAATCTTTGAATTTTTAGAAAAAATAGTTATCTCTCAATAAATACATTTCTAGAAAAAAATTCACTACACCGAAGTTGTTTGTCTTGATGAGTATATAAAATGTCAAGTAAAAAAAAAATTCCAGCTTTGTGATTTAGGGTCACTTTTCCTCTAAAAATCTAAAAAATCCCCCAAAAATAGTTTGGAATAATGGATTTTGGCCTATTTCAACATCCTCATCCCAATCTCCTTATAATTTATTCAATTATTTCATGGGTTATTTCCATGTCTACTTTATGGTTTCTCTCCAAGAATTTTATCTTAATCTGGATTTTTGCCAATGATCTAGACTCAAATCTTTAAAAACCACTATTTTTCAATTTATGACAAATCCAAGAAGAAATGGATAGTGGCCCTATCTAGAAATTTTGTGGATCTCCTCTCTGTGGACATAACCCAAAAGTATCACTCCAATCTAACTTAATATGCTCTGGTTATGGCCAAATTAAGAAAATGACTCCAGGCTTGGTTTTTTTTTTAAATTAAGGAACAATGTTGCCTACGTGGAAATCTATTAGCATGGTTGATGATATGGTTCAATGAAGTGGCACTAACATGACATAATTCATCGGTCTGTCGGTTACTAGGGATTTCTTCCCTTGCTCTTGACTCTATACACCTCTGATCCCAGTCCACCAGGCCACCGACCCACTGAGCTCAACTTCCATACTCTCTTGTTCTTGACTCCTTTCCGATCCAACCATTGGGCCACCGGACCACCACACTCAACTTTTATACTATCCTTGTGATCTAACATTGGTTCAGTGTGATCCACTGACCCACCGCACTTAATCTTCCATATACTCCCACTAATCAACTTAAGTCTGGTCCATCGGGACATTGTGCCACCAAGCTTCTTCTCACAAGTTCCCACATAATACTTTCCAATAGGCTTTGTTCCAGTCCATTGGACCATCAGGATTTTGAATTCAATCTTACATCCAACTATCAACCCTGGTTCAATCCAGTGTGGTCCACCCGATCACCGGGCCAAAATTTTACATTGTGCGTAGGTCCGCAATGTTTCATGGCTCTTTGTGCTTCACGTACAAGTGACAAAGGGTTCCATTTTGCTTATAAAATGTTCAATTTCAAATCTTCTCCATGCATGTGGGATAAATAAAATCATAATTCCATCACAAATCAATGGCTCTGGATCCACGTGAGGAACAAATCGACGATTATTGTGCATTGTGACTCGAAGAGGCATAATTGTAGATTCCAATGCCCAAATCGAACAAGTGATACCTCAATGGAAAACCAATGTCGTGAGGAATTGTCTGAGCATGGTTTCCATGGCTAAAGAGAAGATCTTA
>ML783432.1:38901-72699 GCA_009831015.1 Picea engelmannii | reverse complement strand
CTTTACAATCCAAATTATTTTTAAGTCAAACCAAAATCTAAAATTTTGCAGCTAAAAGACTCAACAATGAATTGAGGAAACTATCAATAGCCATGCTATCCACCGTAAAACCCAACCAAAATGATGGTGCTATTTTGGGAGTTAACAATTACTATATATTTTTTTGAAGAAACTAAAATCATGCTTTAAAAGTTTTGGGAGATACAAGTGTCAATTATTACGAGGCATGATTATTTCAGCTGCTATTTATATTTACTTTTATGGTGATATGTGCATAATGTATGGATTAATTATGGAAGAACAAGGGGGTGATTGAAAAAATAAAATAAAGACATAAAAAAGGGCCCCACCTATTATTTATTATATTTATTTATTATTTATCATTATCATAAATATACTTGTCCTATTATTAACTAAAGTTATTTAACTTTGGTAACTAAAAGTGGTTCAACTACTTGCAAACTACTTTTGGATAATTAAAGAAGAAAAGGGAGGACAATGAGGAATGGAAAAATTAGAGAGAAATACTTCTGATAAGGTTTTCTCTTGTTTCAAATTGAGATTTTTTATATTCATTCTTTCATATTTTGAGTTTATAAGAGCTAAATCCTCTTGTGGATAGCAGGATTATTCTAAAGGTGGAAAATAATAAAGGGATAAGAAGCATAGACTTTTGACATGCTTCAACATGTCATTCATTTATCTTGACAGACTATTTAGTTTCATTAGAATTCCTAAATTAATTTCCAATTCTGATTAAAACTATTCTGCAGATTCAAGACTTGATGAGCTTGTGACTTGGTTGATCCAGTATATCTCATTCTTAGTTCTTCTTCTTTCAAACACCAATTTTTTTTGTATGATTATTAAAATACCATCCTATACTTCTAAGTCTGATCTTGGTCCATACCCTCGCAGGGGTTTGAAAATAGGCATTTGGTTGTAACTAAGAAAAGTCATCATTAATAAAAATCTAGCTTCTTCTCATTTGAGACTTGTGGTTGTTGGTTTTCAGATTGTATGTATTCTTTATTTGTTCATTTGAATTTTATAAACATATATACATTTTTTAGCAAAATCATACAACTTGATAATAGCATCAAGCCAAAGAACATATTTCTTGAGGATTGATTGATAATTTTGAACAAGTTATAAGCCCAGGGTAACATTCCCACCTGTTTTACCTTAGCCAAGTAGGATTCAAAAATTCTTGAGTGAAGACTTTCCATTCCTCGCATCAACACCCCCCACCCCTCACTTGCCACTCCATAATTATTCACACACTGTCAATGACCTTTAACTAATTGTTGTAGATCTTTCTATAACTAAATTGTGTAGATAGTTTTGAAATGTCCAACGTTTCAAAGGACACTCCACCCATCATCAAGGACAAGAGAAGTTAAAAATAGTATGCTCAAAAGTATATTAAAAATTAAAATCAAGATATAACTATTGAAAAAAGAACCATCATACATAGATTTTTTTTTTAAATTAACTAAATAATAGTTGGGAATTAAGCTTAAGTAATTTAATAACCAATTAGTAATGCATGTAGTTAATATATTTCAATTGACTTAGTATTAAGTATTAATATGAATAACTAATGTATACAGCATAAATTATATATAAATACACAACAAAACAACTATATACTTTCATTTAAATAAACTTATACATAATATTGATCCCTTAATGGATTGATCTACTTTTGTTGAACCGGGTTTTCTTGTTTTCTTAAAAATAACAACTTTAGATTTTATCATAATATTTCACCAAAATCGTCAACTTGATTATATTAATCCCTTGACAGAGTGATCCACTTCTCTAGAGCGAGGTTTCCCTCTTTCCTTAAAAACAACTTTGATCATCATCATAATATATCAACAATAATTTCAATGTTAGTCACTACAGGTCACATTACAATCATCAATTTGATTATATTAATCCCTTGACTGGGTGATCCACTTCTCTGGAGTGAGGTTTCCCTCTTTCCTTAAAAACAACTTTGATCATCTTCATAATATATCAACAATAATTTCAATGTTAGTCACTACAGGTCACATTACAATCATCAATTTGATTATATTAATCCCTTGACTGGGTGATCCACTTCTCTGGAGCGAGGTTTCCCTCTTTCCTTAAAAACAACATTAATTATCGTCATAGTATATCAACAATAATTTCAATGTTAGTCAATATTGGTCACATTACAGTGATAGACTTTTCCCCCAAATTATATATATATATATATATATATATATATATATATATTAAATTTAATTTTAAGGTCATGGCCAAGCCAAACACCAAATCGGTGTATGAAACCCTCTTGTTTGTGGGACAAGGGACCCCCTCCGCGCAGTGATTTGACTGCTAAAATCTGCGAACGTATACATACCCTACCCCCGTCTGGATTTGAACCTGCGACCTCTTAAAAGGAAACACATGTTTTAATATATAATTTTTCATTATAATACAATGCATATCTCATAGGTTATGATGAATATAACATTAAATAATGGACAATACCAATTCGAAGATAACATTTATGAGCTTATAACTCTTGTGTACTTTAATGAATAATATTGGTTGTATTATGTGTTGATGGGCATGGGCTAATCTCTATGGCATGTGTGTTCGTAGCTCTAAAAGTAAAACTTAAAAGTAAATGAAAAAAATTAAAATATTGTTTTATGTTAACATTGCAATGCCATGTCAATGGAATTTTTATTATGTCGAGAGGCATACACTTATTGAAAACTACGAGAGTTAATGATTTTTTAATCACAGATAGGTTTTGTATGGACATGATCTAATATATATTGAATATTTTTTGTCGTCCTCCTAAATCAAAGGCTAAGATTCAACTGATTAACTTCCTTACATTTCAAAACATGGTTGTTGTTACAAAAATATTCCCCTGCGGACAGGTGAACTTTCCCTTGGAGTACAAAGCCCTCTACCAAGACAGAAAACTATATTTGGGCACTACCATTCCTATAGATTCATTTTATCCATAGAAAAAGAGAGAAGGAGAGGAAGTATGATGTACCTCACTTTCGACGTTTTTCCAAACTGCTCCAATCCGCAAGTTCTGAAAAGTACCTGCAATGGACAACAAGAAACAAATGACTATCTCCTACTCTAATGGATTAGACAAAATCAATCGATTTGGACAAGTACATGTAAACACATACTAGAAGGAAATAGTCCAAGTATATTAATGAGAAATTTAAAAGGAAACTTACAACCTTCAGACGATGTTGCAATAGCCTCTCCAAGTCCTCCTCGTCCAACCCTTGCTCTAAAGATCCACAATCAAAATAACAATGCTTTGCTGATTTTTTCCTCTTTTGTTCACCATGAGATTGCCTCCATTTATAGGCTTTGAGAGGCTCAACCACCTTGGGTATATTTGGAATTAGTTGAGGATATAGATCCAATAGTTGTGATATCTCCCTTAGATGCATCCCAGGAGTTATATTCGAGCCAAACCAACTCGATCCATCCATAGTTGTCTTTAGAAAAAAAAGGGATTTCTTCCAATATTTACTCAACCAACTCAGTGCTCCCTTAGAATGGGCAAAGAAGCACTACAACGCTCCCTATGAGATGGACAAAGAGCACTAGCGCTCCCTGTATATGAGTAGGGGAGCGTCGATCTTCCCAAAAGTTGTCAATATGATCAATTCTCATATAAAAACAATTGTTCCAACTGTCAGATGATGGGGTTTCTTCTTCTAACATGTTTTAGGGGTTGTATCAAGTGTTTTCATGGTGTCATTCGTGATGTGACACTTATGGAACAAGAATGAGACACTCACAAAAAAAGTGCGACACTTACGACAATGAAAATGTGACATTATCGAAGTGAGGAATTTTGATGTGTAAAATATTTCCCCCCAAAGTGTGAAGTCAGAAGATGAAAGTTGATGGCTGAAACACTTTGTATATTATTTGAAGTAAGGGTATGGAGTCAGGGAACTTGGTAGAAGCTACAGACAACCATAAAAAATGTTAATATGTGTTCCATTCCTGAGGCATGCATACCTATGCTCGGACTATAAGTGACTCAAAGTATGGCCGCTAATAAATACACTGTGGATCCATGGTGATATTGGCTAAGGGTATGGCCACCAAAGATACAATGTGGATCCATACCTCTATGACATGAATTGATCTTAGCCACGCAAAATACACAATGGAGCTATGAGATGATAAAACATAGCAACAAACCAATACAATGTGGATCTATGTGACAAAATATATATCAACATGCTCAAATGACTTCCTTCACAGCTTGGACAGAGAAGATAGCAGAGTGGATGCTCAACCCAGAGTCTTCTTCCCAATCCCGATGTAGTACGAATCTTACCCATGTGAATAGATGATTTGATGTGGAACATGGTAGAAACCACTTCATTACGGTCATTGAGGTATATTTTTAACAAGTGTGAGATAAATCACCATTGATGTTGATGATTTTCAAGGTACATTTAAAGTACAACCATCAAATGTGAAAAATGAGTTGAAGTCGAACATTCGTGGAATCAGTCAATCAGGGGTCTTGATAAATACCCACTCTTGAATGTGAGGTAGCATGACATTGAGGCATGCATGTCCCAAGGTATTGAAGTGTTCCTAAGTCTATTTCTTGGATAATTTGTTGAAGTCAACAGGAAAAGACTCATCGAAGGAGGGCATTGATGTATCCCCCATCAGTCGAAATGAAACTTGTCACATGAAAATGATAAGGTACAGTAGATGAACATGGTCTGACATGGGTATGGAAACTGGTAATTTTGTGGATGGTTGATTTTTGAGGCGGAAAAATTCCTTGAACACTGAGGCACGATGTGAGACTCGACGACATAAACTCGGAGTGGACCAAAACATAATGCATCGAGTGCTGAGGCATTCTTTGGATGGGTCAAAGGAGCAAAAAGACTCACATGATTGGTTCAGTGTGGAGGTTTTAGTGGATTATCCAAGTGTTCAGTGTGGAGGTTTAAAACAAGTGTCGTGTTCAAGGACGACTGCAAGAGCTGCTTACAAAAGTTTTCAAGAAACTTGACCCACTTCCTTCAGTTTTTTCCCCCATCCAGATAGATGAGTACCTCTTTTTATTTTAATGAGCTCGAGGAGGGTAACACATGCTCGATATAACTCACCTTCGGTAAGTTCCTCTTCCTTTATTTAAGGAACCGGAAGAAGTAAGGGTTCGTCCCCATATGGGTCCTTCAATGTGTAGTTTAGTGAGTTCAGAGAAGGAAAACTCGGTGGTTTTCCATGTTTAGAGAGTCTAAAAATAACTTAAGGGTGATTCCAGGGTTGTCCTTTTTCGTATTTTTAGTCTCTGGGATTCAAAAAAGAGATAAACTATTACTCAAAAGACACCCTTTCAAACCTTTTAACAAGTGTGAAAGGAAGCAAGATAAATCAACAATCTGTTCATGTTTAGAGAGTCTGAAAAGAGCTTAAAGGAAACTCAAGGGGGTTCCTTTTTCGTATAACCTTTATTAGTCTGAAAAAGTGATCAAAGTATACTCAGTTACATTCTCATGTATTTGCAAGCATGAGAAAGAACAAATACTAATCTCGTTGGCGTTACAAGGTCATTGAATAATCTCTTCTCAAATTCCTTCATAATCAAGTTGTCCTGGGAAAAAGATATTAGTAGCTTCTCAAAAAATGACAAAAAACCTAAAAGTAAACTTTATAAAATGTGAAAAGGAGGAAAAATGACCAAATTTGAACATATCAAATATCAAATTAGGGAAAGAAATCATTTTCATGTTTGTTTTACTATTCTCCTTTTCTCTTTGAGTTTTTTCCTCTTTTTTAGTGTTTTTTCGGGCGTTGATTGCAAGAGTTGTGGGCAACCGTTTTTGAAACCGTCCCGATCAGGTTGCTTCTCTCCTCTTTCTCATTTGTTTGCATGTTTTTATATGGCATTTCAGCCCTTAATTTAGGCGCCTAGGCTCATTGGGAATCCCTAGAGCGTCGAACTAGATCGACTCTCCCTCAAGTAATCGAGGGCAGAGCCGATCGTGATGTCAATGCCTTGGTATGTGCATTTAGGGAGCACTATCACTATGTTCTCTCCTTTAAGGGAGTACTAGGTGCAAAACAAATAAATTGATTTTTAGGCTAAAAAAGTGCAATTTCTTTCTTTGAAAACTTAGCTAATGATTATTAATTAATGATTTTGCAGGTTTTCCTCATAGCTAATCATGATTGAATGGAAAGAACACGAACATGAGTTCAATAAAATCGCTGATTTACAAGACCCTCAAGCAAGGGCGGCCTTACGAAATTGTGGCTAGCTCAAATACTTCAAATTCCAAAATATGAGGAAAGAAGTTCTTTTACTTGAATATTTGATCAAGTTGTGGGATAATGACTAGTAATCATTCCAAATAGGACCACATGTGCTCGAGGTCGACATGGATGATGTGTACTTCTTGAAGGGGATCTTGAGGAGAGGAGTGCCTATTCTTTTATCTAGACATCAAGCCACTCCATAACCGACAGAGGCATATGTTGCCCAATAATGCATACCAAGGTCACGCTTGGTAGGAGGGAGGATTGTCATAAAAGACATGATGGATTTATCTCTGATCTGTCCTATTTTTTATCACCAAATTGGCAGGAAGCACTAGTTCCCATCTCGCTTCCAAGTCCCAAATATTATATGCCATTCAGTGGTTGGAGCCTAGGTTATTCAACTGGAGCGCGGGGTTTTTGAGGACATTAAGGAGCAGATATCCAAATGTAGAATGGGTAGGAAAAAAAAGTTTGGGTATGGATCCTTCTTGGTCTCATTTTTCCTGGAGCGGGTTCCACAGATGCAACCGCAGGTTGCATTAATAACAAGCCCTGCAACTGAGCCCCACATGGAGTGGTGGACTAGTCTTTCCCCTAGGTTGAGGAATGAACCCTCAACCTTTAGATTTACTGCTGACTTCTTTGCATGGTGAAGGAGATAGCTGGTGGTGATCAATGATTTCCCATAAGTTGGGGTGGATTTCAAGGAAAGTGCGGATTTAGTGCTTTCTGAGGGTATACAGTGGGACGCATCAAGTATGAAAGATCATAACCTTGTAACAATATTTTTTCTTGTTTTTTATATGTTTTTGGTTGTACAACGAGGGATCTAAGTCATTTTTTTTTCATCATGCAGACAGAGGTGCATCACGTCCGATAGAGATGCCAGCATTAGGATGTCGCGGAGATGCTCAGGCGGCAATAGAGCATGATGTCATGGTAGGATGAATCTTAGAGGTGGAGAGGAACCTCTGTGATTTGAACATGGGTGTTCCCTCCATGAGGATGCATAATGTACCCCTACACCTTCAGAGACATATAGTTGGGGTCCCTGAAGGTCTCATCCATTTGCTATGACAAGTGGCAAGAGCGGTAGTGTGTTATGCAGAGCACAATGTGGTGCAGGGGGATGAGTAGAGTCTCCAGACACTTTTTAGTCTTATATGATGATTATATGGGCATAAAGGCCCATGGTTTTCCCTGTTATGTACTTTTGTATGATTTATGTGATGTTTTCATTCATATGCTTTATATTCCACATGTTTATTTGTGCCCAATATACCAATCTAACATATAACTTGCTAGTGAATTTGTAATCATATTGAGTTCTCTTGATATATGTCTATATTATAGAAATTCAAAAGATCTTTCCAGACGGTGAACCCTTAGATGGAGACACAGTAAAACTGAGTTGTGAATGACGTACTCATGATTTAGTTGACGAACCACAAGTTGAGAATCAAGGTTTATAATCAATTGAGATATACCTAGAGAGGAGGCTTTGGTTAAAAGTTTGATGACGACATGATATTCTGCAAAATTATTGGTCACAGATCCGAGGAAAATTCCTCCTGAACTCACTAACTCGCCAGAGTGGTAAATGATCCAAGCTGCAGAAGAGATATTCTGGGTATGTCAACTAGCACCATTCGCAAAAATGAAATAGATGGGAAAGGATGATGTCATCTGCGCATTCAATCACAAAACAAAGTATAAGAAGTTGGGGAAAAAATCATGCACGCAAAAGAAAACACAGGCCATGTCAAAATTATATAGTACAGTAATGTACAAAGCACACATGCGAGATATTCTATGCATAGTACTTCTTGAGGTAAATCCCATTTCAGGGCTCACCAAGATATCTTCCATCGTAATCTACTAACTCATAGGTGCCTCTGTGTAATACACATTTTATGATGCATGGTTCATGCCACATGGGTTATAACTTTCCTTCCCCCAATTTGTCATGATCTTGATCATAGACCAGGAATAGATCTCTTTCTACAAAAGTGCAAGGTCGAATGGACTTATCATATTGAGTTTTGATGCATTTCTGGTATGTCTCATTGATGAGAGAAGCATTGCGATGGGTTTCATCCATATTGGTTAGATATAAGAATCGTTCCTCTTTAGCAGAAGTATGGGGTAGGAGTTCTACGGTGAGTTTCAAAGAGGGAATCTCACATTCGATCGATAATATCACTTCTATCACGTATACCAACTAGAAGGGTGTAAATCCAAGTGCGGTTTTAACTGGAGTTCGATAAGCCCAGAGTGCGGAGAAGAGATGCAAATACCAAGAGGTTTTGTTCACTCCCACCATGCGTTGAAGCATGGTTTTTGGGACTTTGTTGATGGCTTCAACCTGTCCATTTTCCTGAGGGTAGTAGGGGGGATGGATTTTCATCGAGAAAACCTAACTTGGTGCACATTTCACCCATAATCTGGTTCTAGAAATGGAATCCATGATCATTTATAATAGCTTGTGGGACACCAAATCGAGCAATGATGTGATTGAAAAAAAAAAGTGTTGCAGTTCAGCCATTGTTAAGGAATGTAGGCATAGCCTCATCCCATTTAGTGAAATAATTGATGACAATGATAATATAATCGTGCCCCCCGACTGAGGTAGGTGTATAGTGTATAAAATCAATGCCCCATTTTGCAAAGGGGTCGACGACAACAATGGGATGAAGTGGAGTTGGGTGGGTACGTGCTTTCTTCTGAAAGATCTGACAGGGTGGGAATTTTTTAACAACCTCAATGCAATCTTTGAATATGGAAGGCCAAAAATAACTGGCACGTAAAAAAATTTGGTTTGTAGCCATCCTAGAAATATGACCGCCACAAGCTCCAAGGTGACATTCATTTAAAACTTGTTCAGCCTCTTCGTGGGTTAAGCAATGTCATAGGACAATATCAATGCCATGACAGTACAAGGTGTCATCGATGATAAGGTAGTGCTTTGAATGGTGTCTGACGTGACGTCGTTCATCACGTGAAATGTTAGGCTGAAAGCATTGGGTTTGGAGATAGAGAAGAGTATCTACATACCATGGATCGAACATACTAATGAGGAACAATGATTCATCAGGAAGAGAATCACTAGACTTGGTATTCTCATCAGTATGGGGAAGATCACAAATTAATTCCACAAAGACCAACAATTTCTTATCCTTAGATTTGGCAAACTCGAGATCGAATTCTTGGAGAATGACAATCAATTTTGAATATTTTCCACCAAGTAATTGATGAGTCAAGATGTGGTACATGGGGTTTGAGTCTGCAATGACCATGTTAGTGTGTAACAAAATATAGTAGTGAAATATTTGGACGACAATAACTGCTACCAAAGCCAACTTTTCGACATGTAAAGATCAGAGTTTGGGACCTGATAGACTCTTACTCAAATATTATATCACATGTTCAGTGTCGTAATCATCCTCTTGTACTAACACCATAGCAATAGTGGAAGTAGAGGCAGCCAAATAAAGGATGTAATCTTTTGCATAATTGGGTGGATGTAAAAGTGGTGTGTTTGTTAAAGCATGCTTAAGAGCATCAATTGAGTGCTAATGATATAAACCCGAGGTTGATTAGTTTCCAATAATTGTTTGATCATGTCACTCCTTTAAAGGGTCAGCTATAGATCGTTTTACTTGAGCGATTTGCAATTAAGGTATAGTTGAAGTCTTTTTAATATTGAATCCAAAGTGAATAAAAAACCTCTTTAGTTTCCTTATTTGTTATATGTCATGCTTGCATTTAATATTCTATGTGTGTAAATTCATGGAAAAGCAACATAAGAGCACAATACACATAATAGATATGACACTTCCCTTGATAACGGAGTTCAACCGATGTGAGCTACGTCTCTAGGTCATGCTCCAAATCTTGACCTCTTTATTCTCTTCGTTGTAATGATGTCCCTCATTTACAAGTTGTAAGGCCAAAGTCCCTTTGCGGTGACGACAACAAGAGATCGGAATGTGATCAGGAATGTTTACAAGCTTCACAAGTTCTCATGCTCATGAGGCATCCATGATGTTGAAATGGACATCATTCCCACATACTCAATACATAAAAAGAGGAAGAATAAAAGATGACCCCCATCACCATGGAGCCATAGAGTGCCTTAGATCTACTGCTCAGATCCAAGCATATATGCAGCCCATACAAAGATCCTGAAACTATGAGATTTAGAATTGCTTCGTTGGCCACTTATCATGCGAGTGCCACAATTTCTCTAACACATGTAAATGATTGGTTTTATGTGGAAGAAGAGAATAAAAGAAGAAATAAAAGGAATAAGTTGATCTTGTTGCCTTGTTGCAGCCTCTCCATGCTCCTTCAGACTTGTAACAAGCATATTGTTGAGGAAAAGATATGAATTGATCTTACTCAATCATTTTCAGACTTTACTTGGCTAAATCAAAGTATACGGGAATATCACCCTATGTTTATAGCCAACAAAAATAACATCCTAACTCACAAGTATTAATTACAAGTGTTTAGGCTAGTCTTTTATCAACAAAAAGCTTGCTGGAAATTCACTTTTTATGTGATTTTCTGAATATAGCAGTTGCTAAAATAAATGTAAGAACAGAAGTAAAGACACCAAGATGATAATCAAGATAGATCAGACATAAAGCAATCCTTTATTTCATTCCAATTCACCAAAGAGTCATTTTCTTTACAAAACCTCATACATAAATCTTGGACCAAAGTCAAACTTAGACATCCCAGATGGAACATACAAAAGGACCTCTGACAGAAAACCAAAACTGAACTCTAAAAGTTGGATCAGCTTGCCATAGATTGTTTCCCACTCGACTCTACACAATAGCCTTTATCAGTCATGAAAATTAATTCACAAACAAACAAGTATACACAGACTATCAAAGATAGATCAACACCTCTAAAGAACAAGTGTCTGAATGATTTGATTCAACCCTGAATATTATTGTCTACAATAAGACCCTGTTATCATAAAAGAGAATTAGGTTGTGATGAATATATGAATGAATGAAAACTGAACTATCTCAACATAAACTCAAAGAGAAAACCTTAGCATGCTTCTGCTTATATCCTCCTCTTGTTCCTCCCTTCCTTTTTTCTTTTAACAAATTAGAATTGGTTGAAGAAGTTGAACCAATTCATTAGTTAAGTTAATTAAAAGACTCAACTAACTTTAGTTATGGGGAAAAGTAATAATTATAATAAAGGGTCATAATTAAATAATAACTAGTAGGTGGGACCCCTTGTAACTCCCTTTAGTTCATAACAATCATAATAATCATAACATAACCATTAGTTAAGAAAAAGACACATCCTTGTGCCTCCCATTAACATATTCACTTTTGGCAATTAAAACTCATGAAATTTGAAATTATTTCAAAATAATACTCATATATCCAAAATAAACATGATGTCCAAATATCCATGAAGTCAACTGTCATGAAACAATAGGTAACATAAAACTCAAAATCCATAATTTCGAGTATGTGATGCAACCTTTCTTTGGTTGTTTTTGTCACCTCTTGATTTTCTTGAATTTGTCTTAGGTTGTGTAGAGCATTTAGGCTTAATCTCGTTGATCACGTGGGAACAATCGTCCCTCAAATGCATCAGGGAAGACACAGATTTGTCAGAGTCATTGGAGGGTGAGGAAGGGGAAGCAGTGGATTTTCCTTTATCAAGTGCATGGTGAGATTCAGTCTTCAATCTCTTGATAGCATGGGAAGATTGCACTGGCGAGTGGTTAGGGCTATCTTGGACAATGGGGTTCAAAGGTGGAGGAGCAGGCAAAGACAAGTTGGGTCAGCCATGATGTTGGGAGACTGTCGAGTGGACAATCTCCTGCCATCCATCATTTTCAGGGACCTCGGGTTGTAAGGAGACATGAGGAGGTATAGGGATATTGGGGGCTTGCGGGGCTTGGAAGGGAGGCCTTTCAGGCCTAGGTTGGAATATTCCCTACCCAATCTAATTAAATAATCTGGCATGAAAAAATTGGCCAAGCTCTTCTGAATTAGCATCAAAATGTATGGAGAACCTGAGCCTTCTTGGGCCTCGATTCCATTTACCTCTACCTCTGTTTCCTGGGCCATGGCTTCCTCGACTGAAAAAACCCATCCTGCATGTGTGATCGATTAGAAAATAGTCTTCTAATAACCATACATGACAACTCTTAAAAATATGAAATAGATTTGGCTCAGAATGTATCATACTCATGCAATCCAATCCATACAAATTGTTTTACTATTAATCGATGAGCAGGGGGGTGAAACAAGGTCCTGGCATATGTGAGGGGTTTGTATTGAGCGAAAATATGATATAATGAAAGGGAAGAAGAAATGTTCACTGCTCAATGACAACAACAATCAACTGTAAAGCAAACCAATAAAACCTCACTGCAATCCACCCAAGACACTGCCATTTTCATCCATTTTAACACAAAAATTCTCTTGGTTGTAATCAATCTCAGAACATGAAGTGAAAAAATGAATATGGGAGGTGAAAGGGATTGTAATTAGCGGAAAGTGAGATAATGGGAGGGGAGGATAATGATTATTGTTCATGAAATTAATCAAGTGATCCATAAAACATTTTGCAGTAAGAATAGATGCACCAACCAACAATCATCCTGACCGAATAACAATTACTGTTGTTACACATCAAAATTACTCACTTCGATAGTGTCGCAAGTGTCGTCATTACAAGTGTCGCATTTTGCTCGCAAGTGTCGCAAGTGTAAGGAAAAGCATACTGCCATAATGCCTATGTCATACCTATAATGACATCAGAAAGACACTTGAAACACCTCAAACATTTGATTTGGAAGAAGAGGAACAATAATTGGGTTTATGAACCTCTTGCCATTTGAAAGAACCACTAAAATTGAGTTTTTAGAGGAGAATGCTCCCCTATACCTCTCTCAGGAGTGATGGTGCCCCCCTATAGACTATCTGGGAGCGTTATAACACTCTGTCTGCCATTTTGGAGGAGCGTTGCTACTATTAGGAGTGTTGGCGCCCCCCTATACATTACTAGGGAGCGTTATAATGCTCTGACTGCCCTTTTGGAGGAGCGCTACCTATTATGGGCAACAGTTGGTTTGTTGAGAAGAATGAGGGAAAGATCCCTTCAATCTTTGAAGGCAGTTGGATTCAAATCCTTAGTCAAGCCATGATCTTAGGGAAGATCCATAACTGAAGGAGGAAAAACCTCAACTTACCCCAAAGATATCTCAAGTGGCTGGGCCTCTCTAAACCTATATAAACAGGCCCTCTCATGGTGAAAAGGGGAATGATTGGAAGCATGAAACCTATGATCTCATATGAAACATGCAGTGAAGTGGAGGAGAATAATCAGTGAAGTTATTTTCATTATGATTGTGGGTCTTTTGAGCAAGGGTTAGATGAGGAGGACTTGATGAAGCTGCTGCACTCGCATCTATGGTTGTAAGTTTCCTTTGTTGTTGTTCTCATCAATATAATATGCTTGGCCTGTTTCTTTCTAGTTTGTGTTTAATCTCACATGAACTTGTCTCTAATAGATAGATCTATTTCAAACTAATCTCAGTAGAGTAGGAATTGGTTGTACTTTGTTTGTCTACAGGGCTTATCGAGGAGTGAAAGTTGGGAGCTCAACTCGGAGAGTGCAGGGACAAACATCAGTAAAAGGTACTTCTTTTCTCCTTCATCCTCACACATTAGTTTATCTAGATCTCAAAGGAAGTCTGTGACCATGATAAGCATCTTCTGTCTTAAGAGTTAAGAGTCTAGCTCTCAAGAGGAGATCTACATGTCCGCAGGGAGATTTTCCTTCAACAGAAATTGGCGACTCCACTGGGGAGCGAATCGAAACTTTTCAGTTTTGGTTTTCCTCATAGACCTTGTTTTGCTATTTGTTATTATTAGACCTTTTTCACCCCGTATGTTTGATTTCATATGATTATTGACTCCTTACCCCATCACATTCATCTTGATTGCCAAAGTTTGACTGAAATTTTGGGTTTTTGGACAATTTTCTGAGTTTTTTAAGCCTGGCGCCCTTGTGCCTATGTTAGCCCAGTGCCAGCACTCCCTAAAGGTCTTAGATAGAGCTTTATAACTCTCTGGTGTCCCTTATACCATAGCCCTAGCATCTCCTTTGCAAAAATACCTTCCAAAATTGTCTTTTTTGAGGTCCAGACCCTGTTTTTTTCACTAGCTGAGATTCTTTGTGATTCAATGCTTCTTCCTATTGACCTTTGACATCCTTCCTCCTAAGAAGTAAGCACCTTATTGTTAATATTTTGTGGCCTTCTTCCTTATTTTTGAGTTTTTTTGTCGTTGAGAGCTTGAAATCAATCCACTGCTTTCTTCTCTCTAATCCGACTGAGCGAGAACTCTGGTGAAGGGCATCATAAATCTGTGAATCATCTCATTTGGTTCTTTAAGGTCATTGTTCTTAAAACATCTCTTTTTTGTGTGAATTGTTTGATTTTCTTTGTTATCTTTTGTTTTATGTTTGCTTCTTGTTTCAATCATAGCAAGAGGGTGTGTGTTGTTTGTGCGAAATATGCTTATACTTGTCTGAATCTCCTTGATCTAAAAGGGGAGTTAGTAGGAGGAGTTTTTGCATTGAATTAATCATCATTTTCACACAAACGAAAAAAATGCATATTAGTGATTGGTTTGCATATTAGAAAGCATTTCTGAAATGTTTTAGCATTGCATTGCATTCGATTGAGAACAAAATTGATTGAGGACATTTCATATTAGTGTTTGAGAGTGAAAATGACTCTTTCTCTTTCCATTAAATAGGTGTTCATTGAAAAGAAATGATTGCTTATCATATTTCATGCATATTTTTGGGAATTGAGTCCTCATTCCATCAGTTTCACTTTCATACACCCTTTGAGTAAAGAACAACTGTAAAACGAACGTTAATTAAAAAAATATCTAGAACATTTTTTTTGTTTTTAGGATCTTCCACCAACAATAGACTAGGGTTAGCACTTTGGATTAGGCTGTGAGTACAACTCTTCAAAGTTTCAAAACAAACATTAGCATCCTGAGCTAGGGAGAGTCAAATCCAATTGTCATATTGGCTTTATGGGGTCCCCCTCTCACACAGGGGTTACGCACGAGGTCGCATTTGGGCGAATTACGGAGATTATCCCTCCGTGATTCAACTGTTTGTAGTGGTCAGATCGTATATTGGGGGTCACTTGAAGGTATACCCACAATTATGTGTGGGAGCCTCTCAGGTTAATTTCGGACTTTTTATCCTGCCCATACGTTTCGGATCGAACTGTCGACTGTACCCGCCTAGGGACTCACTGCGAATTGGTGTCTTTAGTTGCCATAATCTTTAGGTACTTACACAAGGTGACAGTGAAGGGAAGTCTCACTGTACCTGGAATAGACATTGGTCAAAATCACTCGGGCTCCTTGGAGGGTAAATCCATAATTACTGCGTGGAAGCTTGCACCAAGGTGAAAGTTCGTTAAGCAGGTCACCATTGTAACTATTCCACCATATCCTAGTGCCTTCTTGACTTGATCACACAACGTTGGATTTCATCACCAACTAGTACGATCATCGAGAGAAGTTTTTGTCTGCTTGGTTGATTCCTAGATTTTATTAGCGTATGTTGTTTCTTTTTGTTAGTTGGCCCTAGATTTTCAGTGTGTTCTGTTATTTTCCACAATTGAGCCTGTAGATGATAAAGGTCTTCATCGATCACGTAGGATGCAAGGGTTGCCTCTGGAAGGCTATCAACCCTTACCTCCTAACCCTCCAGAAGACAACTACTGTAGAGAGGTAGAAAATCAATCTGACGCTGGAAGTGTTATTGCTCCTCTGTTAGATAACCCAGAAGATGCTTTGGTCACGGTTGAAAATCCCACTACATCTGTGTTGGTAACTCCTCTCGAACCACTTTTAGTTCGTCTAGACTCCCTTGGGAACATCATAGACGAAGAGGTCCCACGATTACCGGAGAGGATTTTTACTGAAACATATATGGGATCCACAGAAGCAATCTTTGGTGACGAGTATAGGACTCTTGTTCGTCCTAGCACTGCAGTAAATACCAATCCCACACCTACTCATTCTATATGGAGGACTTCATCGGGACGTGATCTCTATGAACATTTTGAATCCTTCCGACAACCCTTTCAACCTCATGACACTCCTAGTGAAACAGGACCATCCGGTCAAACCATGAATCACCCAGTCGATCAGGTTATTAATCCTACTGTTACACCAGCATAAGTCCATCATAATGCTAGACTCATCACCTCTACTCATCTCCAAAGCACTTCAATATCTACCCTCGTTTCTACAAGATTTTACTCTACAGCTCCACATGTTCCACACAATCCTGCTGGGACATCTGCTCACCCGAGAAAGCAGACCCCTGCTAGCCCAATGCAACCGGCTGGAGGGAAACCACTAGCTAACGAACCTTTCCCTTCTGGAGGACTACCTTTCCATGGTGGGCCTACCCCTCCCGGGGGACAGCCCCCTTTTCATGCTCCTCCTAGAAGGCAACCTTCGTTTGCCAGTCATACCCCAGTCGTAAATCCACCGCTGGCAGGGGGGCAACCCTCGTTTGCTGGAAACCCTTCACAATCCTGGGGAGTATCTTCAGGAGGCACTTTTATTCAACCCCACATTGGGGGGCACTCGTATAATAACCCACTAGGAAGAGTATCAAATCCTGTTCCTTCCGGAACATCTTACGGACAATCTTATCCAGGTGGCATCCCAAACACCACCTGGAGTTCTCCAGGACCACACTCTTATCCTCCTCATGGGACTAATGTGTATCTGCCTCCGGGATCTACTCCTTACCATTCTCAAGGAAAAATGTTTATCCTGCTCATGGGCACACAAATCACCCGGCCTATAATGCTCAGAACCCATTGGGTTATGTAAATGTTTCTTATTCATCATCGAATCCTTCTTATCCTAGCCAGCAACAACTGTATGTAGGAGGACCTATTGGTTACAACTATCCACCTAACCCAGTTTATGGTCCTACTAGTGTTCCTATGTTGCACCAGTATCATTCGCAAATTAACCGACAGCTACCTTTCCTTGCGACTCTGGATCTCCCAGACTTGTCTCGATTAACTAACGATCCTATTTTTCATTCACTGGTTTGGCCAGTCATTCCAACTAAACTTCCTTCTGATATTCCAAAATTTGACGGAAACCCTGGCGAAGATCCGAACAACCATGTGATTACTTTCCATTTATGGTGTTCATCAAACTCCCTCATGGATGATTCTATACGTTTGCATCTTTTCCAACGAACACTTACCGGTTCGGCAGCAAAATGTTATATCGAGATACCACATGCTTCTTTCCACAATTTCAATTCCCTTGCCATGTCTTTCCTCACGCACTTTCAACTGCCTATTCGCTATGAGATGGGTACTGAACTCTTGACCTCCCTTCGTCAAACTAAATCCATGCATATCTCTGACCATATTCATGAGTGGAGGCGACGATGAAGGATGATCAAGGCAATCATTCCTGACATACTATTGGCAGAATGGTTTACTGAATCATTGTTACCCCCGGTTGCTCGTGATGTCGTTATGGGTGGTGTGGTCACTGAGGAACAAGCCATCACTCGGGCTCAGTACTTAGACTTGGTTTATTCACAATCTAGTACTTTGTATGATTTTCTTTTGAATGTTGCTCGGGATAATACCGATCCATCTAAACCATCATCCTCATCTCATGCGGATGGTGTTATCGGTTCCGTCAAAACTCAATCCACTCCCCAATCGCTCACACTCTCCTCTACCTCCCCCCAAACTCAGATCTTTGAGGTGACTGCAGTTCAATCTGCCCCTTCACAACAATCCGGAGGTAAGAAGAAGACAAAAAATAAATCAAAACATAACAATGAACAACCAAAAAGCTCAACCATCTACTACCGAAAAGCAAACACAACGGAAGATGAAATTACCGTGTATCATTTGTGGTGACGATCACTACACTCGAGATTGTCCACATCGCAATGAAGTGGCCAAAATTTTTGAAGGAAAGTCACAACCCGTTGTGCTTACTAAGCCTTTTCCACAATAGCAATCCATGGTTGCTCAAACCCCCTCTCCTGGGGGCAGTTCTAGCAATCCTCATGATGAGGCCTCGTCGACTAGTGCACATATTTATATGTTTAATGGGATCAATTTGACCACTCTCTCTAAGACATACGACACACCAGGTAACCCTGACAAAGGAAAAGACACTAACGGTACCGGTAATTTACCGGATCCACCATCATCCTCCGTTAGTCTTCCATCGATTAATCCTCTGTCTAGACCACTCCAGATTGAGAAAACCACGTTCAAATCTATCTTACGCCCTCCTAAGAGCACTATACATAAAGTTACCTTTAATCCTAGTTCACATGCCACCCAGAACTACAACATTGTTGAAGATTTGGCTCAAGCACCGTGTGCTATGTCCGCATTAGAAGTTTTACAGCACTACCCCAGTCAACGTAGAACGCTCTTGGCCGCTCTTGGCACTGTTGATCCTGAGTCGTCCAACCATATCATGTTTAACCTGGACAATTATGCGTCTTGACTCTCCCACCAACTTGCTTTCCAAGTTGATGTTGTTGTTCACAACCAACAAATACACCGAACTATTCTGAATGAGGGAGCCTCGACTTGTGTCATGTCTCTGGCGTGTTGGAAAGGTTTAAAATCACCAACACTCAACAAATCCCCAACGATTTTATGCGCCTTTGATGGGTGAGGTTTTCATCCCCATGGGATTTTACAGTCCCTACCCATCCAATTAGGTGGAAAAACTGTTATTGTTGATGTTGAGGTGGGCGATGCTCCCCTCGATTACAACTTGTTACTTGGAAGAAGTTGGTTTTCTGCTATGACTGTCATTGCCTCGTCAGTTTTTCGATGTGTCCAATTTCCTCATCAGGGCAAAATTGTCACTGTTGATCAGTTGGATTTTTGCACGACCGATGCTCGCGTTCTTGCTACCAACAATATTCCTTTTTTGGGAAACCACAAGATCACGTATGAAAGCGTTGGTGTTGGCTTACTGAAATATTCTAGCCTCATGGGTACCTTCCCTACACCACTTCCACCGACTACACATCATATTTCCATCGTCGATATGATTTCGATCGCGGCTTATCAATCTTTGGAAACATCTGACCCTTGGATTGTACCTCGTCCATTGGAATTCGATGCACTAGGTGACACCATGCCACTTAGTCCAGCCAAAACATCATACGTTTCTACCCAATTAGCTTCTCCCTCGTCGAATGACCAACATTTATTGGTGCCTGACGTTTCCTCGATGCAATCACAGTTGAGTTCCTTGTCGTCTGCGATCGATCACATTTCCCCCATTTTTCCCTCGGATGAATCTATTCCGGAAATGTTTTGCATTGACAAGTTACCTCGGGATAATAACCATATTCGATCTTCTTTTCTTCCCCCTCGTGAAGACATTTGGGTAGATATACAGTCTATCTCCCCTCCTGATGTTGATTTTTCATCATCTCCCATGCTTTCAACTTTCGATGATTTGGATCCGGTAGTGGACATGGTGATTTCTTCGGTAGGGTTATTGGAGCCTGATCTCCTTACTCCTATCGCGACCCTCGACATGTGTTCCTTCCCGAGTGATTATCTTTCATCCAGCGAAGATCTCTTGGAGGCCATGACCAAGTTTTGTCCCTTGACATGGTATCTTTCTAGAGTGTTATTCTCTTGGAAGCCATGATCAAGAAGCAACTACGAGCATAATTTCTCTTCTCTATTGCAATCTCGTTAAAAAATGAAACAGAGCCCCTAAGCATAGTTCTTTTCTTGTGTCAAGCTCGTGAAAAAATGAAATAGTCACCTCTCTTGAATCTTCTTTTCATCCACCCTTCTCCTTTTTCTCATCTACTAGAGAAATTGGTGACGACCTCAGAGCCGGTGAATGAATTGAATCTTGGAGGGCATGTCTCCAGCCTTTGATGATCATTCTGGAGTTAAGCCACTAGATTTTAAGCTGGGGGCATACCGAGCTTAGTTTTTGTTCTTTCTCGTGCTCATAAATACATGAGAATGCATCCGGGTAAACTTTTATCTCTTTTTCAGACCTCTATGGATACACGAAAAAGGAACCCCCTGGAGTCTTCTTTAAGCTATTTTCAGACTCTCTAAACATGAAAATATTGCCGAGTGATCTTGCTTCCTTTCCCACTCATTAAAAGGTTTGAAAGGGTGTCTTTCGAGTGATAATTTATCTCTTTTTCGGCCTCGCGAGACTAACATTACGAAAAAGGACAACATTGGAGTCATATTTAAGTTCTTTTCAGACTCTCTAAACATGAAAAGATTATCGAGCGACCTTGTTCTCTTCACGCTCGTTAAAGTATTTGAAGAAAACGTCTATTGAGCGATAGTTTATCTCTTTTTCGGTCTCATCTGACTACTTTACGAAAAAGGAACTGAGAGAGTTCTCTTTTAAGTGTTTTTCCAGACTCTATAATCATGAAAAACCTTTGAGTTTTCTATCTTTGGACTCATTTAAACAAACATCGACAGGCCCATACGGGATCGAACCCTTACTTCTTCCAGTTCGTTAAACAAAGGAAGAGGAACTTACCAAAGGTGAGTTATATCGAGCATGTGTTACCCTCCTCGAGCTCGTTAAATTAAAAAGAGGTACTCATCTATCTGGATGGGGGAAAAATTGAAAGAAGCAAGCCAAGCATTTTTTTGAGAACATTACCAAGTAACTCTTAGAGTCGCCCTTGAACACGGCACTTTGTCTTTGCACACATCTTAATCCGCTAAACCTTTGTACTGAACCAATCCTCTAAGTTTTTCTTACTCCTTTGGGTCACCCGACAAAAGTCACAGTATCCACTGCATCATCGTTTTTTGGTCCATGTCATGTTTCTATTGTTGTGCCTCAGTGTTCAAGGGAAGTATCTGCCTCGAGAGTCAGTCATCACAAATATCTTGTCTCAATACCTGTGTCAGACCATGTTCATTTGATCTACCAATTATATCTCTGTGTCCATTTCATGTCGTTGATGGGGGATACATCAAGTCCCTCCTTCGACGAGTCTATTCCTGTCGACTTCAACACATTATCCAGGGACTAGACTTAGAAACCAATTGGTACTTTGGGACCTGCATGCCTCAATGGCAGGCCTCCTCACGTCCAACAGCGGGTTTACATCATTGACCTCTGATCGGATGATTCCATGGATGTTCAACTTCATCTCATCCATTCACATTCATTGGAATGTACTAGAGTACCTTGGGAATCATTGGCATTAATGATGATTTCTCTCACACTTGTTAATGGTTTACATCATTGACCAGTAATCAAGTGGTTTCTGCCATGTTCGACATCAGGACATCTGTTCATATGGTTAGATTCGTACTACATTAGGATCGGTAAGAAGACCCTGGGTTGAGTGATCACTCTGATATGTACTTTGCCCAGGTTGCGAAGGAGTTTCTTTGGAACAATGACACATATATTGTCACATAGATCCACTTTGTATTGGTCGTGGCTATGTCTTGTCATCTCGTAGATCCACTGTGTATTCTTCGTGGCTATGATCAGTTCAGGTCATGGGAGTATAGATCCATATTGTATCCTCGGTGGCTATACCTTTTATGAATACAATTATGGATCCGCAGTGTATTTTATGGCAGCCATATCTTGCAAGTCTTTATCAACCAAGCATAGGTATGTCTGCCTTGGGTTTGAAACATCTCAAAATATTTGTTGATGTTTGTGTGCAGCTTATGTTAGGTTCTCTATGTCTATACCCTTGCTTGAAAATCTACAAAGCATTTCAGTTATTAGTTCTCATCTTCTAACTTCATACTTTGGGGGGCAATCTGTTACACATCAAAATTACTCACTTTGATAGTGTCGCAAGTGTCGTCATTACAAGTGTCGCATTTTGCTCGCAAGTGTCGCAAGTGTCAGAAAAATCATATTGCCATAATGCCTATGTCGTACCTATAATGACATCAGAAAGACACTTAAAACACCTCAAACATTTGATTTGGAAGAAGAGGAACAGTAACTGTGTTTATGAACCTCTTGTCATTTGAAAGAACCACTAAAATTGAGTTTTTAGAGGAGAACGCTCCCCTATACCTCTCTCAGGAGTGCTGGCGCTCCCCTATAGACTATCTGGGAGTGTTATAACACTTTGTCTGCCATTTTGGAGGAGCGTTTCTACTGTTAGGAGTGTTGGCGCCCCCCATACATTACTAGGGAGCGTTATAATGCTCTGACTGCCCTTTTGGAGGAGCGCTACCTATTCTGGGCAACAATTGGTTTGTTGAGAAGAATGAGGGAAAGATCCCTTCAATCTTTGAAGGCAGTTGGATTTGAATCCTTAGTCAAGCCATGATCTTAGGGAAGATCCATAACTGAAGGAGGAAAATCCTCAACTTACCCCAAAGATATCTCAAGTGGTTGGGCCTCTCTAAACCTATATAAGCAGGACCTCTCATGGTGAAAAGGGGAATGATTGGAAGCATGAAACCTATGATATCATAAGAAACACACAGTGAAGTGGAGGAGAATAATCAGTGAAGTTATTGTCATTCTGATCATGGGTCTTTTGAGCAAGGGTTAGACGAGGAGGACTTGATGAAGCTGCTGCACTCGCATCTATGGTTGTAAGTTTCCTTCGTTGTTGTTCTCATCAATATAATATGCTTGGCCTGTTTCTTTCTAGTTTGTGTTTAATCTCACATGAACTTGTCTCTAATAGATAGATCTATTTCAAACTAATCTCAGTAGAGTAGGAAGTGGTTGTACTTTGTTTGTCTACAAGGCTTATCGAGGAGTGAAAGTTGGGAGCTCAACTCGGAGCGTGCAGGGACAAACACCAGTAAAAGGTACTTCTTTTCTCCTCCCTCCTCACACATTAGTTTATCTAGATATAAAAGGAAGTCAGTGACCATGATAAGCATCTTCTGTCTTAAGAGTTAAGAGTCTATCTCTCAAGAGGAGGTCTACCTGTCCGCAGGAAGATTTTCCTTCAACAATTGTGTGCTTAACTAGTTCACTGTCCAATAATCAAATATCTAACACAATAAGTATTCTACATAATTTGTAAGAGGTTATGTTCCCTTCATTCACACACTCTGCATTTTACAACAATTTACAAACAATACCCATTTCCAATCTGTAACTATCAAAATCAACCACTGCCCATTCATTTCTTCAATCCACAACTATACTCAAAAGTCACGTTTTCAAAATAATAATGAAGTCACTATTACTACAATAGAGCCCATAAAAATGAAATGATATTCGTTAACATATATATGTAGTAACCAAAATAATCAAGACCAAATTGCCACGCCTGAAATGGAAATTAATCATTGTTGGCATGTTTTCGGACAGAGGCAGAGTATGCATATTTGTTTGTCATTGATGGCAAAGATCAGAACGATCAGTAGAGCGATGATGGCATGGTAATGGAAAGATCAACAGTGAACGTTGGATCTCATTCAGAATCCCTGATGATCGTCAGATCTGAATTCAGAGAGGAGTAGCGTGCAGTAGACGAGAATAGATCTCGGGTGTTAGATCCGAGCGTGGGGTCCGACCGTCGTTGGATCCAAGAGAACCTGCACATTCTTAAAGTGCAAGGTGAAGTGGGCTTACAAAATCCTGAAATCAAGAGGATGGTCCATATTAGGGCATGACACGTGGTCACAGATCAACATTTTGTTGATTGAAAGGTCAAAGGAAGGAAGTTCTCTAACCTTCCAACTCGCGATATGCAAAATCGCGATAAAATTTGGGCCATCAGATCCAGGAGGTAGATCATGACAGACCACGTTAGCAAGGACAGGTGGCATCCTACGTCAGCAAGGACACATGGCACAATCATACAAGGACAAGTGTCAAGTCGATTCGACAATTCAGGCCACTAAAAATCACAATTCTGAGTGACACATGGTAGCCACTTAGGTCACGACATGTCATCGGGTGATGTCATTCCAGGAGTTTAGTTTCGAGAGTTTTAGCATCAACCCTTCCCCAAAGTCCCGAAAGCTGAAGTTCGAGGGAGGTGGATAGTCGTCCGATCACCATGGAATGTGGACCGTTGATCTGAAGAGTGAAGTGCTCAAATGATTAGTGAGTGGTCATAGGTTGTGGTCACATCGTCGAGAGTTGGAGGAAGGCACTAACAACGAAGTTCCATTTCAGAGATCACGATATGGAGAGACATGAAGTCTCACCACAATATTGTTGAAATTGCAAAACACAAAACAACGATTCAATCTGAGTCGTTGATCAAGAGAAAGCGTGAACTGTTGATCTGGCTCCATTTTCAAAGTTTCGGCAATCATGACTTGGAGAGTCGAGATGCCTCATCACAGGATTCCAAAAATCATGAGTTGCAAAAGTGATTTATGTATAAGCGCTTGGTCATAGCCGGTGGTCACGAGAAGGGAAGGAGCCAATACAGCTAAGCTCCTTTTTGGGGTTTCGGAGATCGCAACTTGGAGTGTCGAGACCCTTCGACACAGGATTATCGAAATGCAAAATGCGAAAATGCCTTTTTGTGTAGGTTGTGGTCACCATCGGTGGTCATATGAGAGGGTGGAGCTAGAGGAGCTAAGCTCTTTTTCACCGCAACTTGGAGTTTCGAGACCCTTCGACACAGGATTGCCGAAATGTGAAATGTGAAAGGCATTCTCATTAGGCCCATGGTCACAGCCAGTGGGCATATGGAGTAGGCGCGAGATCCATCATTGGTAATCCAATGGTGCAGTTTAATCAGGAATATGATCGAAGGGTCATTATTTATTTTCATGATTAATAAGCTCAGTTACGATTCAGTTAGAAAATGAAATCATGGTTCTTGATCGGTTGGCGATTCATTTGCTGAGACATTTTTGTCTTTGCCCAAGGAGATTCCAGGTGTAACTGATGAGGCTGGTGTGTATAAAAGGAGAGATGCAGCGACTGTGTAGGGTTGGTTGTTCAAACCGAAACAATGAGATGAACTGTAAGAAGGGTAAAATGACATAATGCAGAGCATGAGATAAAACTCAGAGAGGAGTAACAGTCGACGAAAAGACATAAGCAAGAGAAGAATAACAGAATAGCATGAAGCAAGAGTAGAATAGAAGAATAGCACGAAGCATAGTAGAACTACAGAACCGTTTTTGAACCAGAGAAGAATTGTAGAACTGTGAAGAAGGGGTAAGAATTGAAATACCTGTATTGTTTGTTTGTCAATCATTTATTCATAATCAGGGAGGAAGGGTGGTGCTAGGGAGGACTGTGGTCGTCTGATATTTAAGTTGGTGCTTGAATATTGGAAGTTGTATCTTCCATCTAGTTGTGGCTAGAAAACAGGGTGGTAGGGTGGTGCTCGGGAAAACACAGAGTTTTATGTATACAAGTTGGTGCTTGTATAAATCCAGTTGGTGCTAGAATATTTAGGGAGTTGGTGCTTCCTTCTAGTGGGTGCTAGAGAACCCAGAGAGTTGGTGCTCTCAACAAGTTGAAGCTTGTAAAATAGAGGTAGTAGCCTCACTTTGATTTGGTGCTCAAACATAGACGATGTACAAAACTTAAAAGACTGTTATCATTTCGAAGAAGAAGAGGTTTTCTCCCTTTATGGGTTTCCTCGTGAAAATCTATCTCTATGTATATCTTATGTGTGATTGATGCTCATTATTTATGTTGTCCATATGATGTATAATATTGATGGTCACTTGATGAAAGATTAAAAATGGTTTAATAGACTAAAATTGTTTAAGCACAGTAACAACTGATTCACCCCCCCCCCCTCTCAGTTCTCTTAGTAATTTCAACAATTGGTATCATAGCCAATTCCTTTTATTCAAAGGTAGATCTGTAAGCTTAAACATGACAATTCATGAAGGGACTTCAGCCACTAAGCCTCCTCTGTTTGATGAAACAATTTTTTCCTTCTGGAAGGTTAGAATGAGAACCTACTTAATAGCCTTAGGTGTTGACGTTTGGGACATAGTAGAGACTGGATATACAAATCCTGTTGTGCTAGCCTCCAAGGATGATAAGTTAGAGTTTAGATTGAATGATAAGGGAATGAATGTTATCTTGAATGGACTTGCTGAAGCTGAGTTTGTAAAGGTGATGCATCTTGAAACTACTAAAGCTATGTGGGATAAACTTGTTAGCAGCTATGAAGGAAATGAGAAAGTAAAAGATTCCAAACTTCAAACATATAGATTTAAGTTTCAACAACTAAAGATGAATTAAGATGAAAAAGTTAGAAAGTATTTTTTAAGAGTTGAAGAACTTGTGAATGCCATGAAGGGTCTTGGTGAGAAGATTGAAGAATCATTTTTTGTTTAGAAGATTTTAAGTTCTCTGCTTGATAAATTTAATCCAAAAGTATCTGCAATAGAAGAACTAAATGATCTTAAGACCCTGTCCATTGATCAACTCCTAGGAACACTAACTACATATGAAATGAGAATTAGCAAAGATAAATCCATTACTAGAGAAGCATCTTTTAAAGCAGACAAGAATACTGATTTAGATTTAGATGATATTGAGGAAAAATTTGTGAGAAGGTTAAAGAAAGGATCGAGAAAATATCAAGGCAAGCTTCCCTTCAAATGCTTTAACTGTGGTAAGATAGGTCAATTTGCATCTAAGTGTCCCCACTAGAAAAAGGACCAGAACTCTGATGATGAAAAGAAGTACAAATTCAAGAAATATAGTAAAAAGAAAAGTTTGTGTGCAAACAATGAAAACTCCTCAGAAGACATAGATAGTGACTCATCATGTGAAGACAAAGTGAATGATTTTATGTGTATGGCTATGGGAGATCTTGATGATGAACACACAGGAGGTGAAATGGATGATGAAGAAGTTGTGGTGGATATGGAAGGTGAATTAATCAGTTATTTGGAAGAGATTGACAGACTCAGATGTAAGAAGAGAAAACAAAAATAGTTGTTGATGCAGTTTAAAATGAATGCTGAAAAACTAGATGAAAATTTGCTCTACTAAAAGTGGAGTTAGAAGAGGCAAAGAAAATAGAAGACATACGGAAACAACAGTTGTCATAGAATAAAGCGAGGTGTGAATCCTTAGAAGAAGAGATAGTAAAAAACAGAAAAGAAATAGAGAAGTTTAAGACATTATATCACCAAAACCTTCCAAGTATTAAACCCTCAGAAGATCTAACGAAAACCTGCCAAGTATTAAATCCTCAGAAGATCTAACTTCCATTCTAAATCAGCAAAGGAATCCAAAGTTGAAAGTTGGCTTGGGCTATCAAGAAGGATCAAGTAGTGATCATCCAAGTAATATGGAACCCATTAAGTTTGTTAAATCTACAATCATTGACAACAACCATTCTGCAAAAACAAAGAAAGAAAATCAGCCACCAAGAAGGAATGAAGGAAAAGGTACCAGAACTGATCAGAGAAACTATCATCATGAAATAAATCAATCCACTTAGAGAAGACAGTCTTTTCCTAGGTACAAAAGTCGTTTCTATGGATATTGTTTTTTCTGTTCTAACTTTGGTCACAAAGCTATAACTTGTTATTTAAGATGTAGATATGAGCAAACAAGTTATTCAAGGAATAATTATCTAGCACAACAAAGATTGAGACAGCTAAGCAACAAACATAATAATAGTTATGAGAATAACAATCATTACACTCTGTTATTCAGTGAACCAGAATGTTATGTCTATCATAACTATGGACATAAAGCCACAGATTGTCGATTAGGAAATTATAAGCCAGATTTGAAGTCCACTGCTGAAAATTTCAAGGTTTGGAAGAAGAAAGAAGATGACAACTGTGGACTAGTGTTATCAGCCCAAAAGAAAAAGAATCCCTGGTATATTGACAGTGGATGTTCCAAACATATGACTGGAGACAAAAGTAAGTTTCTAACTCTAAGTGAAAACAAATCAGGAAATGTAACTTTTGGAAACGATGCACTAGAAAAAATAAAAGGTAAAGGAATGGTAAGTCTGAGTAATGGAAAAGGAAAATCTCAAGATGTATTATTTGTAGATGGTCTGAAACATAATCTGCGTAGTGTCAGTCAAGTCTGTGACCAAGGATGTTAAATGGTTTTTACTTCTAAAGATTGTAAAATAAAGTCTGTGAATTCAAGACAGATAGTTGCAAAAGGAATAAGAACAGAAAACAATGTATATGTGTTAAAAGAAGAAAAATAAGAATGCCACTTAAGAAAATATGATGAAAGTTGGCTATGGCATAGGAGACTTGGAAACCTAAATTTTGATCATATAATCAAGCTCAGAAATAGTGGGGCAGTAAAGGATCTTCCAAAGATATCAAAGCCATATGAATCTGTTTGAAAACCATGCCAAATAGGAAAGCTTACTCAGACACAGTTCAAGTCTAAAACCTTTCCTTCAATAGAAAAACCTCTCCAGTTAGTACATATGTATTTATGTGGACCATCAAGAAAAGAAGGTACATGAAAAGAAAACTATTTTATGTTGATTATTGATGATTATTCTAGACTAACATGGGTTGCCTTTCTGAAAGAAAAATCTGAAACATTTGAAAAATTCAAAGTGTTTAAGGCTCTGACTGAGATCAAACAGGAAAAATATTGAAGGCAGTAAGGTCTAGTAGAGGAGGAGAGTTTAGCTCATGGAACTTCAAAGAGTTCCATGATAAACATGGGATCAAAAGAGAGTACACAATCCCAAGGACTCCACGGCAAAATGGAGTTGTTGAGAGGCGGAATCGATCAGTACAGCAAATGGCAAGATCAATGATGAATGAAAAAAATATTACTCAGACATATTGGGTGGAAGCAATACATACAGTTGTTCATATCCTGAACAAAGTTCATCTTAGGCCACACAGTGACAAGACTCCTTATGAATTATAGTTTGGAAGACCTACTTCAATCAAGCATTTTAAAGTCTTTGGGAGTAAATGTTATATCAAGAATAATGATGAAAATATTGGCAAATATGATGACAGGGTTGATGAAGGTATATTCTTAGATTATGCTACAAACAGTAAAGGTTACAGATACTACAATAAGAGGCTTCATAAATTGTTTGATTGTATTGACATAAAAGTTGATGAAGAAATCATGATAGGAAATGTATGCAGTGTTGAACCAAGCACATAAGATATAATTGAAAACAAAGATGAACAGGTCCAAGGATCAAAAAGAGAAGAATCTGAATCAAATGAAGATACGAATACTCCAATTGACACAAATCAATAGAAAGAAGCAAAATCACCTCTCAGAATTGTTAGAAAGAATCATCTTGAAAATCAAATAATTGGAGATATAAATAAAGGAGTTCAGACAAGAAGGAAATTGATTAAAGACTCAGAACAATCCCATGTTGCTTTTTTATCTATGGCTGAACCTAAAAATTTTGATGAAGCCAGCCAGCATGTTGATTAGATTAGAGCTATGAATGAAGAGCTTGATCAGATTGAGAAGAACAATACTTGGGAGCTTGTTCATAGACCTAAAGACAAGAATGTAATAGGTTCCAAATGGGTGTTCAAAAATAAAATGAATGAAAAAGGAAAAGTTGTTAGAAATAAATCCAGATTCGTCTGTAAAGGGTATGCACAAGTTGAAGGTCAGAATTTTGATGAAACTTTTTCACTAGTGGCAAGATTGGAAGTTATCAGAATGTTTCTTTCATATTCATGTCATAAGAACTTTAAAATGTATCAGATGGATGTTAAGTCGGCATTTCTTAATGGATATCTAGAGGAAGAAGTATATATGGAGCAACCTGAAGGATTCTCATTGACAGATAATCCTAACTATGTCTGCAAGCTGAAGAAGGCTCTATATGGACTGAAACAAGCACCATGAGCTTGGTATTATAGACTGGACAAATTCTTACAAGACAAAGGATTCAAGAAAGGTATTGTTGACAACAATCTCTACATTAAGTCTGAAGGTCATAATTTACTAGTTGTTTTGGTTTATGTAGATGATATTATTTTTGGTTGTACTAATGAACCCTTTGTCTAGTGGTTTGCTAACTCTATGAAAACAGAGTTTGAGATGTTTGTGATAGGAGAACTATCATACTTTCTTGGCTTACAATTAAAACAGATTTTTGCAGGAATATTTATCTCTCAAGAAAAATATTTGAAAGAGATGTTGAAGAAATTTCAAATGGAAGATTCTTCTCCTGTTAGTACACTAATGGTGGTTGGTTGCAAGCTCAGTAAATATGATATTTCACCTGATGTTGATCAAAGAACATATCGGTCAATGATAGGCAGTCTTCTGTACATCACAGCATCTCGTCCTGATATAATGCAAGTTGTCAGAATGGTAGGTCATTATCAATCATCTCCTAAACAAAATCATTTAGTAGATGTCAAAAGAATATTCAAATACTTGAAGGGCACAATGACATATGGTATGTGGTATCCCAGAAATCATAACTTTCAGTTAACTTCTTATTCAGATGTTGATTGGGCAAACTGTGTTGATGAGAGGAAAAGCACTAGTGGAGGAGCATTCTTCCTGGGTGACTCATTAGTAGCATGGCTTGGTAAAAAACAAGGATCCATTTCATTATCAACTACAGAGGCAGAATACATTGTTGTTGCTACTTGTTGCACACAAATTTTATGGATGATACAAACTCTTGCATATTTGAAGGTAACTTACACTGATCCCATTCCACTTCATTGTGATAACACCAGTGCCATCAGTCCCTCTAAGAATCATGTACTTCATTCAAAATCTAAGCACATACCAATAAAATACCATTTTCTCATAGAACAAGTTACAAACATAATTGTTCAGGTGAATTATATTCCTTCCACAAAACAGATAGCTGATATTTTTACTAAACCGTTAGCCACAACACCTTTTGGATATCTTCACCAGAAGTTGGGCATGACCTCACTATGAAACTAAGAGAGTCCATCCTGTCAAGGGGAGCTTGTATTGGTTGAATGTATTGGTTGAATATCTGATACCTCCGAAGAATACTGCAGCAACTCAGGGGGATATTGTTTCTTCTTTGACATTGATGTCAAAGGGGGGGAAAGTGTATAATATAGTGTTCAAGCTGGATGTTCTTATGTTCTTCAAGTGGTTACCAACAATGCCAAAGGGGGAGATTGTTGGCATGTTTTCGGACAAAGGCAGAGTATGTGTATTTGTTTGTCATTGATGGCAAAGATCAAAACGATCAGCAGAGCGATGATAGAATGGCAATGGCAAGATCAACTATGAAGATCAACAGTGAACGTTGGATCTCATTCAGAATCCTCGATGACCGTCAGATCTAAATTCAGAGAGGAGTAGCGCGCAGTAGATGAGAATATATCTCGGGCGTTAGATCCGAGCACAGGGTCCAACCATCGTTGGATCCAGGAGAACCTGCATGTTCTTTAAAGTGCAAGGTGAAGCGGGCTTACAAAATCCTGAAAGTAGGAGGACTGTCCATATTAGAGCATGACACGTGGTCACAGATCAACATTTCACTGACTGAAAGGTCAAAGGAAGGAAGTTCTCTAACCTTCCAACTCGCGATATGCAAAATCATAATAAAATCTAGACCATCAGATCCATGAGGTAAATCATGATAGACCACGTTAGCAAGGACACGTGGCACAATTATACAAGGAAAAGTGTCAAGTCGATTCGGTAATTCAGGCCACTGCAAATCACAATTCTGAGTGGCACGTGGCATCCACTCGGGTCACAACATGTCATTGGGTGATTTTATTCCGGGAGTTTAGTTTCGGGAGTTTTAGCATCAACCCTTCCTCAAAGTCCAGAAAGTTGAAGTTCTGAGGAGTTGGATCGTCTTCCGATCACCAAGGAATGTGGACCATTGATTTGAAGAGTGAAGCGCTCAAATGATTAGCGAGTGGTCATAGGTTGTGGTCACATCGTCGAGAGTTGGAAGAAGGCGCTAATAGCTAAGCTCCATTTCAGAGATCATGATATGGAGAGTCGTGAAGTCTCACCACAATATTGTTGAAATCGTGAAACACGAAACTATGATTCAATCTCAGTCGTTGATCAAGAGAAAGCATGAACTGTTGATCTGGCTCCATTTTCAGAGTTTTGGTGATCATGACTTGGAGAGTCAAGATGCCTCATCACAGGATTCCCGAAATCGCGAGTTGCGAAAGCGATTTATGGATAAGCGCTTGGTCATAGCTGGTGGTCACGAGAAGGGAAGGAGTCAGTCCAGCTAATCTCCTTTTAGGGGTTTTGGAGATCGCAACTTGGAGTGTCGAGACCCTTCGACACAAGATTACTGAAATGCGAAATGCGAAAACGCCTTTTTGTGAAGGTTGTGGTCACCGTCGATGGTCATATGAGAGGGTGGAGCTAGCGGAGCTAAGCTCTTTTTCGACGATCAAAACTTGGAGTGTTGAGACCCTTCAACACAGGATTGTCAAAATGTGAAATGCATAAGGCATTCTAATTAGGCCCGTGGTCACAGCCAGTGGGCATATGGAGTAGGCACGAGATCCATCATTGGTAATCCAATGGTGCAGGTTAATCAGGAATATGATTGAAGGGTCATTGTTTATTTTCATGATTAATAAGCTCAGTTACAATTCAGTTAGAAAATCAAATCATGGTTCTTGATCGGTTAGCGATTCAGTTGCTGAGATGTTTTTGTCTTTTCCCAAGGAGATTCGAGGTGTAACTGATGAGGCTGGTGTGTATAAAAGGAGAGATGCAATGACTGTGTAAGGTTGGTTGTTCAAACCGAAACAATGAGATGAACTGTAAGAAGGGTAAAATGACATAATGTAGAGCATGAGATAAAACTCAGAGAGGAGTAACAATCGTCGAACAGACAGAAGCAAGAGAAGAATAATAGAATAGCATAAAGTAAGAGCAGAATAGTAGAATAACATGAAGCAGAGCAGAACTGCAGAATGGTTTTTGAACGAGAGAAGAATTGCAGAACAGTGAAGAAGGGGTAAGAATTGAAATACCTGTTTTTTTTGTTTGTCAATCATTTATTCATAATCAGGGAGGAAGGGTGGTGCTAGGGAGGATTGTGGTCCTCTGATATTCAAGTTGGTGCTTGAATATTGGAAGTTGTATCTTCCATCTAGTTGTTTATAGAAAACAGGGTGGCAGGGTGGTGCTCGGGAAAACATGGAGTTTTATGTATACAAGTTGGTTCTTGTATAAATCCAACTGGTGCTGGAAAAGTTAGGGAGTTGGTGCTTCCTTCTAGTGGGTGCTAGAGAAACTAGAGAGTTGGTGCTCTCAACAAGTTGGAGCTTGTAAAACAGAGGTAGTAGCCTCACTTTGATTTGGTGCTCAAACATAGATGATGTACAGAACTTAAAAGACTACCTATCATTTCGAAGAAGAAGAGGTTTTCTCCCTTTATGGGTTTCCTCGTGAAAATTTGTCTCTGTGTATATCTTATGTGTGATTGATGCTCATTATTTAT
>ML783432.1:0-38431 GCA_009831015.1 Picea engelmannii | reverse complement strand
CCCCCCCCCCCTCTCAGTTGTCTTAGTAATTTCAACAATCATACAACCAACAACCACCATTTAGACACAAGTTATGCACAGGGTAATTTTCCCAGGCAATGTAGTTTTGCCACTGTAAAAGAAAAATAATTCAATGTGACTTAAAAGCTGGGCCACCTATCCAACACAACTGTCATCAACAACATGCATGTTTTAACAAGTGATCGATTGCAATAAATAAATATGCTTAAAAATTTTGTGGGTGCCCCTGAGTGTGAAAACCAAGTTATCCATACTACACATAGTGCATAGCTAACAAAACTCCATGGTGCAACATTTCCATTTAACACAACAAACACACAGTCACGATAATAACTCAACATATCGTGTTGAGTTATCGATTTAAAACAAGATTGCTTCGATTTAGTCACACCGTGATCGACCTCGATGTGTACACTCAAGATTATTCAATCAACAAACACAAGGATGCAGTGGATATACTTTCTACAATCATCTAGTTCACTAGTCATTCGGACCCAAATAAAACCATAGTTATCATGACCATTATCTATTTTGCAACCACACAATGCGATATGAGAAACGTCAAGCATTTTCACCAATGATAGCTAAACATTCAAATAATCATCAGTTCAAAAACCAGTGATTGTGTATCTACCAAAAAACTTTTCACTATCTTAAAACTCAACAACCTAACAAGTTGTAGCAAGGACGCATACCCATGCATCCAATCGAATCGGGGCAGAGGCCCTTCACGTTAACAACAATGAGTAATCGGCATAATGAGAGTAACTGTGTGCTTTGAAAGTGAAACTGGTAAAATAGGGTTTAACACTATTATAACTGAGTCAGTGACTATATACCAACCAACACAATTTTCATACGACCAAATGGACGAGCCTGTTCTCAAAATCGTCGACAATTATACAACTATCCAATTGAAAACCAAGTCTTAAACGACAGGCTAGGCTAGTCTTTTTAAATAATTTACCGAGTGTAGGGCCAAGGTTGTTCGATAGTCAACATGGGGAGAGTGGAGCCACTCTTTTTAATGGCAAAACCCCAAGGCCATGGTGTATTCAAGACGAACCACGACTCGTTTGGGATCGGGCACAAATCTATGACAAAGGCCATAACTAAAACGTAGGGCTCTATTATGGCCTAGCAAAGGTTATTTAACGCACACAAGGTATAACCCTCGTGCTCTTCGGTCAACAATCACAGCACAGAGGTGAAGACAGGGACGAGGAAAAACAGGAACCTTATTTCGTGACCCCTGGTGGTGCAATCAACCAATGTCAAAGTGAACAAAACATACTGACGCAGAAAACCTTCGACCATTAAACCCATGAAAGCAAGAGAATGGATTAGTGATAGTGCATGAAGATATCTATCTACCCAAGACTAAACAAAAACCCTCCAACCAAACAACAGTGATAACAAAGAACTATCACCCAGGAAGACCAATAACCTCGACGAACTCAAAAATGTTACAGGAAGAACCATTCACTCTTCATTTCCAGAACCCAAATTTCACACAGTTGCAACACTTAGGAAAAAACAAACCCATACACCTGAGCCAGTAATCATTTCATACCCAGAGAAAAATCACGAATGGATAAACAAATACATACATGTAATCGAATTCCTTAAAACGAGAGTTGGTCGAGTGGTTCCTCCCTGCTAAAATTTTGGAGCATAACCACATCATCAAGATCAAACAATAGCCCGACTAGGGTGGCGGCCAACGGGAAGAGTAAAGGTGATGTGCAGTAAATGCATGTCACCTTCACCCATATCTCATTAACTCAACAGTACATGCCAACAAATTCTCCATTAACATGATTCATCAAACGTGTATCGAAACCATCACCACATTAAAAGCCAGTAGCATGATCACCATATCCCATTTCACATCATATAACTCAAACAAAATTGCATAACCATCAACATTCACCTCCTTATCAAATGAGCCACCGACATTCAATCTATCCAAATATACCATATGTGGATCGGCCACATAATTCAATTAACCATTGTATGACCATTATCACTATCACCTTTCCAAGTGCACCACCAATATTTCACACCATATGCATATTAAACATGTAATTCAATCACAATTTCATAACCATTTACTTGCTAACTAGGGCTTAACAATAATCATCAATTGTTTTCATGCATGTAGTATAGTTAGGATAGCTTTCAAATCTTCCCCTTGCAATTGTTTCTCATTTCCTTTAAGTTATTCACATGTGATATTGTAGAACTAGATCCCTTTTCCTTGCATTTGTTATAGTATTTTGTCTCTCTCAAAACTGCCCTTCATGTAATTTTACTAACATGTTTGTTATGCAGGTGTAATAAGAAAAGACAGCAATGACATTAATGAATAACATAAGTTGTAGTAACATAAGGAATCAACCCTTCATAAGCTCAATTTATAACCAATAACCACAAGATCTTCATCAACCATGTGAGTCGTGTCGCACATCATCTCAACATCAAAATGAACAGATCTACTCTCCAATAGTTCAAGGGGGTCCCACCTACTAGTATTATTTAGTTTTTATAATAATAGGCTTGAGCAATACTTTGCGGGCAAAACTTTGTTGACAATTTCAATCGTCAACAAACCGGCGACTCCATAGGGAAATTTGTTTTTAACAGATTTAGAACTCAGGATTCATGGTTTCGTGTACCAAAACAACAGGTCAAGAAGACATAACTCGGATGAATATGAAACAAGGGGAAGTGAGTGGATTTAATGGAAAGATGACCGGGAATTTGGGAATAATTCATGAAAAGTGTTAAGTATGAGGGGTTTTACCACTATATGCATAATCATCTGATTGGAATTTTCTCTCTAACTTTTAGGAGGAAAAAATTTTAAACTTGCTCTTAAAATATCGATGGGTGAAGAAATGGCAAGAAGAAGCGGGAGATAGCCAACTCTTGACAGGACAACAGCGGAAAAATGTAACAATTTCAAGGGTCCTTCAGAGGAGCATCATAACATCTGTGTAAGCTTGATTGTTATTAACTAACATTGCTTTGCAGGAGTGTCATTGTGGAAAAATTGATCCAACATCCTATTTGACCAAATTAATTAAAAGATAAGAAGAAACCAAAACATGACAAAAGTAAAATGCAGAACTAAAACAACAGCAACAAAAGACAAAAATGAAGTAGCAGGGAAAAAAAAAAACTTAACTTGGAAAGCAGAAATCAAAGTACTATGAAGCAAAGAAAAGAAGCACAAAAATTGAAAGCATAGCTAGGCTACTAGTATATAGAAAAATCCACACAACATTAGAACTTTTCATATTGGTTCCTCGCAATATTTCAAGCGAGCTTTGCTAGTGCTGTAGGGAAACAATTGCTCCTGTAAATCTTTTGAGATAAGAATTAGTATCCAAGATAAAAGCAATTTGGAAAGGACTGGTCACCTGTAAATCTGACATAATGATCATTCCCTTGAAACGCACAATTAGCTCATCAAGATAGAGATGGATACTAACCAATTCATCGAGAGTTGTGTACATATTTTTTTTAAAGCAGTGCCTGTATCAAGTAAGCTAAAAATCCGGCATTTGTGAGTATGGTATCACAATTAGTAATGAAAGTGGTTTTGTGAACATTTTCCCCTTTTACTTTTATTTTATTGTAACCAAACAAACTATCAAGTAAGGGTCTTAACAGTGACTCTACAACCCGTTGCAAAAACATTTCAATATTGAGAGGGGAAAAGGGATTTCTCATAATCGCTTGCCTGAAAGTTTGAAGATTAATGCAAGTTCTGATATTACCAGTGGTCCACGGGGTCGATTTCCAAATTGAGACCCATTCAAGGTGGGCTGAAAAAAACATTCCAACCCTGAAGAAATCTCCCAAATTCCTTCAAAAGGGTGCTTCCGGTGAAGAGTTAACAAATTCTTGTTTTTGCCTGGCTAGTTTCATGATATGCTGAATAAGACTAGGATCAAAACCATGAAGATCCTCACAAGACCAAGCAAAAACATTTTTGAGATTCACCAAGTAGTCTGGTGGAACTCATCTCTTCTTTACCATAACATTGGACCTTTATTTTAACATTGGTTGAAGGTTCAAATGTCCTAATGTTCAGGAGGATGGTTTCAATCACCTTCTTCTGTAACTCCTCTTATTTTATTTTATTTTTATTGCCTACAACACTCAAAGAAAATGAACTCTCAAGAGGAGTCAATCCCTTAGGAATCTTATTATTTTCTACAGATATAATCTCCTCGGGCTCGAGAGGTTCATTTTGAATGACAGCACAAATTCTCTCATCGTTAGGGATGGCCTTCTAGAATTCTTGATTTTCATAAATGTATGGACGATGCAGAGATTGGAAAGCACAATTAGGTCAGCAAGGAAAGAGTTGTTGAGTAGGAGAGGCTGCAAATACAACTAACCGATCAACTATTGAGTTCAACTCCTTCTTAACATGAGTGATGTTGAAAGATAGAAGGTTCAAGACAAGTGCCCAAATAGTTTGGGAGTATTGTTCCATCAGCTTGTCGCTAGGAGAGCATGTCTTATGTATCACAACAAGATCATAATTTATGAAAATTGAAAGGTGACCACAACCAAGATTAAGGGCGTTCCCAATGCCTAACAACAAAGCTTCGAATTCAGCGACATTGTTTGAACAAGAAAACTCCAACCTGTATGACATATTATGAATTTTTCCTGCAAGGGAAACCAAGATAATACCAGCCCCGTTACCTTCGTTAGAGTGTGAACCATCAAAGTGCATATGCCATAATTCGTCATTTGAATCAATTCCTTCCAAAGGAATATTATCCTCTTCAGCAAATATGGAATACACTCCTACGTCTTCTTCGATATAGTTTACGCTAGATTGTGGAACACTCTCTATGTAGGGTGAAATTCTTCCTTCTCTAAGGACTATAATATTCTTACCATTCCGAGGAACGGATAAATGTGTCCTGTCGAGTGAGAGATATCCACATGTTAGGGATTGCCAATCTCTCCCCAAGATAATTGAATAATTTCTCACAGGCACATCAATCACCTGAATGTTGAGGGTTGTCCTTATCTCAGGATGAGCGCATAAAACCAAGGTTACATCTTTAATCTCACCTATATTTGTTTGTTGTAGAATATTATAGGAGAGCATGCTTCTGGCATTTTCGTTTGTACATGACAAGCCTAGCTCTTCCATAATAATCTTCGACATGACACTTGGGCCTGAACCACCATCAATGAGGCAACAATGGGCAATCTTATCCATGATCTTTACATAAATATAAAAATGGGGGTTTTTTATAGGGTATCTAAAGTTATGTACACCTACTTTATTTACAGAAGAATCCTCTTCATCTACCTCTTCGGAAAGATTGGATACAATGGAATCTTTTCCTTCCATGAATTATTTCATATGCATCTGTTGTTCATGGATGACAACCATGTCTAGGAGGGTTGCATCTGCTTTGATGTTGACCAATTGATTCAAGATATTGTATTTAGAAGAGGGGGGAGGGGGATTGATTCTTTGACTCTCAAGAATTTTAGGAACCTGGGACGTAGCAGTTGTTGAGGATGAGCTTGTGCTAGAAGAACCACGAGGAGGATCAAATTTACCCTTGGGAGCATAGGCTTTGTTCCTAGTGTTAATAACCAGGACATCCTCTGGCTCCGCAAAGTATAGGACATTGATAGTAGATTCTAGTATTTTATCAAGATCTTATCTTTGGCACTCTTCTTTACCTCACATGTGGTTTCTTCGTGGTCCTCCTCACAAAATTTACACCAACTCCGAGGCAGGATAGCCTTAGGCTGAAAATTGTTTTCAACCAGATTTCTAAAAGGGGGTGCAGAAGAGGATGAAGCTCCAGGGATGAGAGGGGAGATATTACCCTTCCACTCAAATGCTATCATACAATTGTTCATATCTTGTACTAGTTGTAAGAGAGTGGACATATATGTATGTCTAACTGATTATCCCTGGGGTATACCAGTTCGTTCAAGTTGTTCTTCATACTTCGAGCAAGTGTGCAGGGCAGAACCGAGATTATAAATGGATTTTTCCTCAAGCCTATGATGGTAGGGAGAAGGAAATGCATTGTAATAATGCATGAAAGTGGCTTGGTTATGCGGGCAGATAACTTCAGGGATTTGATTGTACAACCTGGTGAAATGCAAGTTGAAAGACTTGATGGTCTCACCATCTTTATAAGTGATGTTATTGTATTCCCTTAACTTCTCAGTAGGGCTTTTGGATTTCCCATAAGTAGATCAGAACCAATAGATTAACTCATCCCAAGTAGACAGTATCTTAGGAGGAAGGTCAAAGAAATCGGTTGCAGCCTTCCCTTCCAAGGAATTGACAAACAAGTGCATGTAGGTGTCATTGTCGTTGGCCCCTATGTTATGACAAGCATTAGAAAATGCCATTAGGTGTTCGTTAGTACTGACAGTGTTATTTCCTGAAAACCTAGGCAAATGATCTTTAAACTTCGGAAGTGAGCGAGTAGTAAGTGCTATGTTAAGAGGAGAGGACACATGCCACAGTGTGGTTGTGGCATCTTCTTTGAACTGAAAAATCCCATACTTCTTAATGACTTTGGTGGGGTTTGTAGTAGATTGGACTGGGATATGGTGTATGTACAATATACCAATCACCGATGATGATGAAGATTGGGAAGATGGCACACTTCCAGTGCCACCAAAACCACCACTAGATGTCATCTTGTGGATGATAGATGAGCGAAAGAAAGACGATCTAGATGAATCAGATAACATCCTCCTTAGAGCTCTTTGTTGGACAGATAACACTATGTTTCTTCTTCCTATTTCAACAATAGGATTGATTTCAGGTGACAAGCCCCTTCTTCTTCTAGAAGCACAAGAATCTAAGGATGTGAAACAAAGGCCAAAACTAAAGAAAAAAAAGGTTACTGTTGATTTCTAGGTTGCCTATGTAAAGCTTCCAATTGTTCTTGAACACTAATATCTTGTTCGATTGCTGCCCAAGAACGGTTAAGCTTGGAACGGGTCCTGGCAGTGTCTAAAATAGTATGAAATAAGTTCAAAGCAATGATGGTTTGGTCTTGGAGGCCAGGCTCAAGGTTGGATTTCCTTGCAACAGGAACAGTCATGAATAGCAAAAACAATCAAAGAATCAATGTCAGAAAAGAAATATGTATCGATGAAAATTGAGCATAAAAATTAACCAGAGAGATATCGAAGATCTCCCCAGTATGGTCGCCAAATAAATGTTGAGGAAAAGATATGAATTGATCTTACTCAAGAATTTTCAAACTTTACTTGGATAAAGAAAAGTAGACGGGAATATCACCCTATATTTATAGCCAACAAAAATAGCATCCTAACTCACAAGTATTAATTACGATTGCTTAGGCTAGTCTTTTGTCAACAAAAAGCTTGCTGGAAATTCACTTTTTATGTGATTTTCTGAATATAACATTTGCTGAAATAAATGTAAGAACAGAAGTAAAGACACCAAGATGATAATCAAGATAGATCAGACATAAATCAATCCTTTATTTCATTCCAATTCACCAAAGAGTCATTTTCTTTACAAAATCTCATACATAAATCTTGGACCAAAGTCAAACTTAGACATCCTCGATGGAACATACAAAAGGACCTCTAACAAAAAAACAAAATTGAACTCTAAAAGATGGAGTAGCTTGGCACAGATTTCTGCCCACTTGACTCTACACAATATCCTTTATCAGTCATGAAAATTAATTCACAAACAGGCAAGTCTACACAAACTATCAAAGATAGATCAACACCTCTGAAGAACAAGTGTCTGAATGATTTGATTCATCCCTGAATATTGTTGTCTACAATAAGACCCTGCTATGATAAAAGAGAATTAGGCTGTGATGAATATATGAATGACTGAAAACTGAACTATCTCAACATAAACTCAAAGAGAAAACCTTAGCATGCTTCTGCTTCTATCCTCCTCCTGTTCCTCCCTTCCTTTTTTCTTTTAAGAACTTAGAATTGGTAGAAGAATTTGAACCAATTCATTAGTTAGTTAATTAAAAGACTCAACTAACTTTAGTTAGGGGGAGAAGTAATAATTATAATAAAGGGTCATAATTAAATAATAACTAGTAGGTGGGACCCCTTGTAACTCCCTTTGGTTCATAACAATCATAATAATCATAACATAACCATTAGTTAAGAAAAAGACACCTCCTTGTGCCTCCCATTAACATATTCACTTTTGGCAATTAAAACTCATGAAATTTGAAACTATTTCAAAATAATACTCATATATCCAAAATAAACACGTTGTCCAAAGCTCCATGAAGTCAACTGTCATGAAACAATAGATAACATAAAACTCAAAAGCCATATTTCCCAGTCTGCGATGGAACCTTTCCTTGGTTGTTGTTGTCACCTCTTGATTTTCTTGAATTCACCTTAGGTTGTGCAGATCCTTTAGGCTTAATCTTGTTGATCACGTGGGAACAATCGTCCCTCAAATGCATCCGAGAAGACACAGATGTGTCAAAGTCATTGGAGGGTGAGGAAGGGCTAGCAGTGGTTTTTCCTTTATCAAGTGCATGGTGGGCTTCAGTCTTCAATCTCTTGCTATCATGGGATAATTTCACTGGTGAGTGGTTAGGGCAGCTTGGACAATGGGGTTCAAAGGCGGAGGAGTAGGCAAAGACAAGTTGGGCCAGCCACGATGTTGGGAGACTATCGGGTGGAAATTCTCCTGCCCTCCATCATTTTCAGGGACCTCGGGTTGTAAGGAGACATGAGGAGGTACAGGGATACCGGAAGCTTGCGGGGCTTGGAAGGGAGGCCTTTCAGGCCTAGGTTGGACTATTCCCTGCCCAATCCAATTAAATAATCTGGCATGAAACAATTTCCCAAGCTCTTTTGAATCAGTGTCAAAATGTATGGAGAACTTGGGCCTTCTTGGGCCTCTGTTCAAGTTACCTCTACCTCTGTTTCCTCGGCCATGGCTTCCTTGACTGAAAAAAACTCATCCTTCATGTGTGATCGATTAGAAAATAGTCTTCTAAATAACCATACATGACAACTCTTAAAAATATGAAATAGATTTGTCTCAGAATGTATCAGACTCATGCAATCCAATCCATACAAATTGTTTTATTGTTAATCAACGAGCAAGGGGGTGAAACAGGGTCCTGGGATATATGAGGGGTTTGTATTGGGCGAAAGTATGATATAATGAAAGGGGAGAAGAAATGTTCATTCCTCAATGAAAATAACAATCAATTGTAAAGCGAACCAATAAAACCTCATTTCAATCCACCCAACACACTGCCACTTTCATCCATTTTAACACAAAAATAATCTTGGCTATAATCAATCTCAGAATAGGGAGTGAAAAAATGAATATGGGAGGTGAAAGGGTTTGTAATTAGCGGAAAGTGAGATAATGGGAGGGGAGAATAACGATTATTGTTCATGAAATTAATCAAGTGATCCATAAAACATTCTACAGTAAGAATAGATGCAACAACCAACATTCATCATGATCGAATAACAATTACTGTTTACTTAACTAGTTCACTGTCCAATAATCAAATATCCAACACAGTGCCATCACAAAACAATAAGTATTCCACATAATTTGCAAGAGGTTATGTTCCCTTCATTCACACACTCTGCATTTTATAACAATTTACAAATAGTACCCATTTCCAATATGTAACTATCAAAATCAACCACTGCCCATGCATTTCTTCAATCCACAACTATACTCAAAAGTCATGTTTTCAAAATAATAATGAAGTCACTATTACTGCAATAGAGCCCATCAAAATGAAATGATATTCATTAACATATATATGCAGTAACCAAAATAATCAAGACCAAATTGCCACGACTGAAATGATAATTAATCATACAACCAACAGACACCATTTAGACACAAGCTATGCACAGGGTAATTTGCCCAGGCAATGTAGTTCTGCCACTGTAAAAGAAAAACAACTCAATGTGACTTAAAAGCTGGGCCACCTATCCAACACAATTGTCATCAACAACATGCATGTTTTAACAAGTGGTCGATTGTAATAAATAAACATGCTTAAAAATTTTGTGGGTGCCCCTGAGTGTGAAAGACAAGCTATCCATACTACACACAATGCGCAGCTAACAAAACTCCACGATGCAACATTTCCACTTAACACAACAAACACACAGTCATGATAATAACTCAACATATCGTGTTGAGCTATCGATTTAACATAATATTGCTTCGATTTAGTCACACCATGATCGACCATGTTGTGTACACTCAGGCTTATTCAATCAACAAACACAAGGATGTAGTGGATATACTTTCTATAGACATACAGTTCAGTAGTCATTTGGCCCCAAAGAAAACCATAGTTACTGTGACCATTATCTATTTTTCAACCACACAACGCGATATGAGAAACGTCAAGCATTTTCACCAATGATAGCTAAACATTCAAATAATCATCAGTGCAAAAACCAGTGATTGTGTATCTACCAAACAACTCATCACTGTCTTAAAACTCAACAACCTAACAAGCTGTAGCAAGGACGCATACCCACACATCCAATCGAATCGGGGCAGAGGCCCTTCCTATTAACAACATTGAGTTATCGACATAAGGAGAGTAACTGTGTGCTTTGAAAGTGCAACTGGTAAAATAGGGTTTACCACTATTATAACTGAGCCAATGACTATATACCAACCAACACGACTGTCATATGACCAAATGGGAGAGCATGTTCTCAAAATTGTCGACAATTATACAACTATCCAATCGAAAACCAAGTCATAAATGACAGACCATGTTGGTCTTCTTAAACAATTTCCTAAGTTGAGGGCCAAGGTTGTTCGGTAGTCAACACAGGGAGAGCGGGGCCACTCTTTGTAATGGAAAAACCCCCAAGGCCACAGTGTATTCAAGACGAACCACGACTCGTTGGTGGTCGGGCACAAATCTATGACAGGGGCCATAACTGAAACGTAGGGCTCTAGTCTGGCTTGAAAAAGGTTATTTAACACACACATGGTATAACCCTCGTTCTCTTTGGTCAACAATCAAAGCACAAAGGCGAAGATAGGGATGAGGAAGAATATGAACCTTATTTCATGACCCATGGTGGTGCAATCAACCAATATCGAAGTGAACAAAACATACTGACGCAGAAAACCTTCGACCATTAAACCCATGAAAGCCAGAGACTGGATTAGTGACAGTGTGTGAAGATAGCTATCCACCCAAGACTAAACAAAAACCCTCCAACCAAACAACAGTGATAACAAAGAACTATCACCCAGGAAGACCAATAACCTCGATGAACTCCAAAATGTTACAGGAAGAACCATTCACTCTTCATTTCTAGAACCCAAATTTCACACAGTTGCAACACTTAGAAAAACACAAACCCATACACCTAAGCCAATAATCATTTCATACCTAGATCAAAATCATGAACGGCCAAAAAATGACATACCTGTAATCAAATTCCTTAAAACAAGAGTTGGTCGAGTGGTTCCTCCCTGCTAAAATTTTGGAGAATAACCACATTAGCAAGATCGAACAATAGCATGACTACGTTGGCGGCCAACGGGAAGAGTAAAGGTGACATGCAGTAAATGCATGTTGCCTCCACCCATATCTCATTAACTCAACAGTACATGCCAATAAATTCTCCATTAACGCGATTCATCAAACGTGTATCGAAACCATCACCACATTAAAATCCAATAGTGCGATCACCATATCCCATTTCACATCATATAACTCAAACAAAATCGCATAACCATCAACGTTCACCACCTTATCAAATGAGCCACTGACGTTCAATCTATCCAAATATACCATATGTGGATCGGCCACATAATTGAATTAACCATTGTATGACCATTAGCACTATCACCTTGCCAAGTGCACCACCAATATTTCACACCATATGCATATTAAACATGTAATTCAATCACAATTTCATAACCATTTACTTTCTAGCTAGGGATTAACAATAACCATCAAGTGTTTTCATGCATGTAGTATAGTTAGGATAGCTTTTAAATATTCCCCTTGCAATTGTTTCTCATTTCCTTTAAGTTATTCATATGTGATATTTTAGAACTAGGTCCCTTTTCCTTGCATTTGTTATAGTATTTTGTCTCTCTCAAAATTGCCCTTCATGTAATTTTACTAACATGTTTGTTATGTAGGTGTAATAAGAACAGATGGCAATTACATTAATGAATAGCATAGGCTGTCATAACATAAGGAATCAACCCTTCATAAGCTCAATTTATAACCAATAACCACAAGATCTTCATCAACAATGTGATTCGTGTCGCAAATCATCTCAACATCAAAATGAACAGATCTACTCTCCAATAGTTCAAGGGGGTCCCACCTACTAGTATTATTTAGTTTTTATAATAATAGGCTTTAGCAATACTTTGTGGGCAAAACTTCATTGACAATTTCAATCGTCAACACATACTATGCTGCAACATTTAATGACAAAACAACATAATGAAAAGCATGCTTACATTGGCTTCTCCAGAACTTATCTTGTTGATCTGAATCTTTGCTACAAAAACAGATCTCACCATTGGATTCGCATCGCTGAATTACCTAAAAACGATTGTCAAAACGTCTCCATCGGACATTGTCACCTTCAATCCCTTTATGGACCCCTTGCCTCGATTCTCGTGTAATTCTGGGCATTTATTACACTATCTGCACTAGAATTTGTGCCTCTGTACGGCTCGGGCACGCTCCCCCATGCACTGGCATAGTTCAGGGTTTAAATAAGAAGGAAGGTGGATTTACCCATGAGGTTGTTTGGCTGAATTGGTTGGTGTATGCTAAATTAGGCATTGGTTTTAAGGAGGTCAAGGGGTCAAATTTATTAGCCTCCCTTTTTGGCGTGTTTCCCAATGTATTTCCAAATCTCGTGGATCCCTGCCAGATTTGGCGCAATGTCGCCAAATTTGGCGGAACACCGCCAGATTTGGCGGAGGGGGATCCAAAACTAAAATTTGAATTTTGGCATGCACCCTCACTAGGCATCTACTTGCTGCCACGTGGCAGCCGACCATTGGCCCTCCTAATCATACCTGTTGATTGTACCTACCACATGTCTGTTAACTATACCTGCCACGCGTCTGCTGACTATACCTGTCACATGGCATCTCTTGGGCAGTGTTATGTGGCATCTCTTGAAGGTGCCACGTGGCACAATTTCATTGGTCCATTTGACAGCCAAAATGCCAAATCAACATGCCATCTGGCACGCTATTATTCGGCCACATCGACATACTGACGTCATGTTGATGTCACTACCACGTGTCTGTACGGATGCCACATCACCTGCCATGTGGTTGTATGGATGCCATGTGTCTCTACGGTATGCACAGTCACCTGCCACGTGTCTGTACAAATTCCACCTTAGTTGCCACATCAGTGTGCCATGTCACCTGGCACGTCACTATACATTCTTCCATGTGGTTGTACGAACTTCCACATGGCACATTTTTATTGTTCCACGACATGACCCGAAAAATGCCAAAAATAAGTGACACGTGGCATCCTCTGGTGTTGCCACATCACCATGTTGACATCATGCTAACGTCAACATGACACATGTCACCTCCTGCATGTGCCACGTATGTTGTATGGATGTTGATGTCATACGTACTGATGCTGACGTCAACAGTATAGATGTTGACTCATCCCTTGCTAACTAGGCTAGGTTGACCAAACTTTGACCGCGAATATCTTTCGATCCATAACTCCACTTGACAAGCTGTTTGCATCGTTGGAAATCTTACAATTTTCTCTTCATGATGATGTCATTTTCCTGAGCTTTTAGGACTTTGAATTTTTTCCCTTTCTCTATCTGCAGTGGCCATTCTGAGCCTCCTGGGACACTTCTGAAACTTTTGAGATGTTCTCCAGATCCTCCTGGATCATGCCTTCCAAATGAAAGGACTTTTGGTCCCCAAAAGTATTTATATTATAAGTTTCATGTCCATTGGACTTACAATAAGAAAACCCATACCCAAACTACCTCACAAGGCTTAAAAATATCAACATGTGCAAGAAAGAAGTGATATCAACAATTATCACTTTTACACAATACCCTTCTATGGAGTCTGAATCGCAACATGTGATTTACAAAGATGGCCACTCTCGACTAACTCAAGGATTTTCCCCATTCATTCAGACATCATGCCGAACAAGTCCTCTTTACCGAGTTGTCCTTTCTCTAGTAATTGATTTCCTCCTGGTGGCAGATTTCCCTGCAGCACTGCCTGATTGGTTGTCTCCCTCAAAGGTGTATGTCTGGTCTTCTTGTCCCTCTTTGGACGTAGATCTAGATGCAAGGCCCAATAGGTGGCCTCATGATGTCCATCTCTGCTACAATGGTTGTATTAGCCTTTCTCCTTCAGAGGTGTATTCCCCCAACTCCTTTCTGTGTGTGGAGAGTGATATTTTATCCTCGTCTTTTTCCTGGTTTCCATAACCTTCCTATACAAGGATTTTCTCTTCCAACACTGGGACACTTCGTGGTTATTCAATCCACAAAAAGTGCATGGTCTTTGATGCCACAAGCTTTGTTTTATATGATTAACATGCTTATAATCAAATGGAATTTTAGAGTTTCGAGATTTCTTATACCTCCATGAGTTTCCTCTGGAGTCAGACTCACAAGAAGAGTTGGCCTTAGCTCTTTCATTGTGATGCTCATCTCTCCCTAGAGATGTCTCAAATCCTCAATCCATAGAATTTGTGCTCTCATCCTGCACTGAATCAATTTCATCTCCAGATGAATTGTTGACTTCTGGAGTATCGGTGATTGTTCTAGGGTCTTCTTCCCGAATGGTTTTGGAGCTTTCTCCAACATCCTTTCGAATGTAACATATACCATCATATCGAGGCCAAACCATTGCCTCGATGGGATCCACAATACCTCGGCCATTGGCCCCAAGGTCTCCTCCTTTGTATCCCATTTTTCTCATCAACTTTAAGCCAATGCAAGAAGCATGTTGTTCAAGAACTTTAAAAGAGTCATCAACATTAATCAAAAAATGAAATACACATGGTTTATTTACCTCCATCTCAAACTGGGAATCTTGGTCTGCTTCTTGAGGTGTGTCTAGTTGTTCTTGGTGAGAAGGATCAGTGGATGATGCTTCTAGGAATCTTCCTTGGTTTCTGGATGCCTGGATGTCATCTTCACTTGCTTGAAAAGTGTGCATGGATTTTCATTGTCATGCTCGAACCCATAGCTGGTGAAGTTGTCATGGTCGCAAAATGGTCTTATCACCGTCTCATTTGTAGAGCCTTCCCCTGTCTTCATATTCATGGCTTGCAACTGCTCTTGCAACCTTTGTTTCTCTTCCTCTGCAACATGCAACAATGTCTTCAATCCAGCATTCTCTGCTTGAAGGATTTGGTTGAGCTCTTGAAGCTCATCGAACCACAACTGCTTTGGCGGTCTTTCCATTCTCAGCTTTAGAACCTGCAATCGGTATCAAGCTTGCTCTGATACCAACATGATATGAACCCGGGGGTGATTAGTTTCCAATAATTGTTTGATCCTTTCACTCCTTCAAAGGGTCGGATATAGATCGTTTTACTTGAGAGATTTGCAATTAAGGTATAGTTGAAGTCTTTATAAGCTTGAATCCAAAGTGAATAAAAAACTCTTTAGTTTCCTTATGTGCTATATGTCATGCTTTCATTAATATTCTATGTGTGGAAATTCATGGAAAAGCAACATAAGAGCACAATACACATAATATATGTGACACTTCCCTTGATAACGGAGTTCACCCGATGTGGGCTACGTCTTTGTGTCATGCTCCAAATATTGACCACTTTATTCTCCTCGTTGTAATGATGTCTCTCCTTTACAAGTTGTAAGTCCAAAGTCCCTTTGTGGTGATGACAACAAGGGATCGAAATGTGATCAGGAATGTTTACAAGATTCACAAGTTCTCATGCTCATAAGGAATCCATGATGTTGACATGGACATCATTCCAACATACTCAATACATAAAAAGAGGAATAAAAAAAGATGACCCCCATCACCATGGATCCATAGAGTGCCTTTGATCTGCTACTCAAATCCAAGCATATATGCAGCCCATACAAAGATCCTGAAACTACAAGATTTAGAACTGCTTCGTTGGCCACTTATCATGCAAGTGCCACAATTTCTCTGTCACGTGTAACTGATTGGTTTTATGTGGAAGAAGAGAATAAAAGAAGAGATAGAAGGAATAAGTTGATATTGTTGCCTTGTTGTAGCCTCTCCATGCTCCTTCAGACCTATGACAAGCATACTATGCTACAACATTTAATGAAAAAACAACATAATTAAAAGCATGCTTACATTGGCTTCTCCAAAACATAGCTTGTTGATCTGAATCTCTATTGTAAAAATAGACCTCGCCATTGGATTTTTGTCGTCGAATTACCTAAAAATGATTGTCAAATCATCTCCATCGGACTCTGTCACCTTCAAACCCTTTATGGACCTCCTGCCTTGATCCACGTGCAATTTTGGGCATTTAATGCACTATCTGCAATGGAATCCGTTCCTATGTATGGCCTGGGCATGCTCCCCGGTGCACTAGAAGAGTTTAGGCTTTAATTAAGAAGGAGGGTGGATTTACCCATGAGGTTGTTTGGCCGAATTGGTTGGTGGAGGCTAAATTAGACGTTGGTTTAGGGTAGGTCAGAGGGTCAAATCCGTTGGCCTCCATTTTTGGCACGTTTCCCATGTCCTGCCAAATCTGGTGGATCCCTACCAGATTTGGCAGATCTGCCAGATTTGGCGGAGGGGGATCCAAAACTGAAATTTGAATTTTGGCATGTGCCCTCACTGGGCATCTGCCTGCTGCTACGTGGCAGCCCATGACTAGGCCATGTGCTAGCTACCCATTGGCCCTACTAACTGTACCTTCTTACTGTACCTACCACATGTCTATTGATTGTAGCTGCCATGTGTATGCTAACTATACCTGCCACGTGGCGTCTCCTAGGTGGTGCTATGTGGCGTCTCCTGGGCGGTGCTACGTGATGTCTTCTGAAGGTGCCACATGGCACAATTTCGTTGGTCCATTTGGTGACCAAAATGCTAAATCAACATGCCATGTGGCACGTTGTCATTGGGCCATGTCATACTGACTTCACCACTGTAGCACCACTTTTCACTCACTACTGTGTAGGTGTTACTACGCGGAATAACAACATTCTCACTCACAATTAATCACATGCATTCAAAACAAGTTAAACACATTCAACATAGAGTAATCATACGATTTACTGCCATCATCAACAATCAATACTATTTAACATCAATTCATATACACAGCAGGATACATGATGATTATAATACACAGATATACAGAAACATAATTAAAGCATCATCTGGTACTTATCTTTGAACGGTGGTAGATTCCACCAACCAAGTGCAGGCCTTCCACGAAACTCCCAACCTTAGACCGCACTGCTCATCAACTCAATAGTGGGTCACCCCCGAGCTGGGACTAAGCTCCACCCCGAGACAAGGAATCCTAGGCTAGGCTGAGGTTACAGGGAAACAACACATAGCCACAAGGATGGGATTCTCTCCCAGGAACCTCTCACGCTCACTGCCCACAGACCCTCATTCCCCACATGCATGTTCCACCCCAGGAGTATACACCTTCTCTGTCACCTAGACAATCCTTTGGCTACTAACCTCCCTTGCCTTGGTTTACAGCAACAGGCCAGACCGGAAGTCTCTGGGCTCTGTGGCAGCTACAAGGTTCCTTCCAGGAGTTCTCTCCTTCCTCTATACACTCTCTCTCCTGGAGAGAGTGTTGCTCCACTAGCCAACAAGCCACACGCAGTCCAGCATTGCGGGGCCACAACAATCAACAGGGAAAACTGACGCGGCTTTCCTACAGGCTCAACAATGGTTGAATGGCTCATGGTCACGACTTCGGGATAGAGACCCCACACACATGCTCGATCTCAGATAGAGGATACACACGAATTCTCCAGACGAACACAGGTTTTTCAGTTCAGAAGATGTACGAGGTTTTTCTGTAGAGGTTGGATCTATCGTACCGCTCAGAGGTCGTACGCACTCAAGCCGTCGGGTGGAATGGAGGAGCACCCCCATCACGGCTCATCTTCACCATTTTATTTGCATGGGTCGGAGCTGACACTTGTCACCCTGGAAACTGCATGCGTTTACCCAGCACACATCCCCTTCCTCATGGTTAGGAGCTTAGGATAAAACATGAAATGCTCATGCCTTTTTGGAATAATATTAAAATATTATTCCCAAGGCTGAAGCCCCCTAGTCTTAACACTCATCCCTTTTTCCCACCTTCCAGCCCCTAATCCCTTGCCTTCTCTATGGAAGCTCAGTCCCCCTTCACTCATTCATCATGGTCGGTCTCCACCTGGTGGTGTTTATTAATTGTTCTGCATGATTACATATACAATAGCAGACTCTTGGCCTTCAACACTTAGGCTCCCTGGCCTAACAAACACATAAGCCACCAACTTATAAAAACTTGGCTCACCAGCCTATAAAACATAATTACAATTCCTTTCATAGCATGATTTACGACAGGGCTCGGCCTTGGGGACACTACAATCCCCCTCCCCTTATTTATGCACTGTCCTCAGTGCAACTTACACTGTCTCTGCAAGCCTTTCAAAATTTTCAAAAAGATGCGGGTACTCTACCCACATAGCATTTGCATGCTCCCATGTCGCGTCCTCAGGACCATGCCAGGTCCACTGGACCTTTACAAGCTCTATAGCTTGATTCCGGAGCTATTTTCTTTTCCTGTCCAATATGCGCACAGGATGCACTTGTAGGACACCCTCTAGTTCCACCTGAATCACATTCCAATCGATAACATGTTTAGCATCAGGTACATATTTCTTAAGTAGTGAAAAATGAAACACATTATGTACAGTCATAGATGCAGGTAATGCAAGCATGTATGCAACTGGCCCAATCCTTTCCAGGATCTCAAATGGTCCACAAAATCTTGCTGCCAATTTGGCACAACTTCCCAACTTCAGGGAACTCCTGTTAGTCTTCACTTTCAGAAAAACATGGTCACCCACTTTGAATTATCTATGGGTTCTGTTACTGTCAGCGTAACTTTTCTGCCTATCCTGGGCAACTTTCAGATTCTGTTTAATCCTTATCATTTGGTCTTCCATCTCTTTGAGCAGCTCAGGCCCAATCACTGCTCTGTCAGCTAGATTATCCCAGCTTACTGGTGTGTTGCACTTTCTTCCATAAAGTGCTTCGAATGGGCTCATCTTCAATGATGTATGATACCCATTATTGTAGGCGAATTCTACTAAATGCAGGTAGTCTTCCCACCTTGATGGTTTATCCATCACATACATTCCCAGTATGTCTTCTATTACTCTGTTCACCCTTTCTGTCTGACCATCCGACTCAGGATGATACGTTGTACTAAAGTTCATATTCGTTCTGAATCCCTTGAACAGTCCTTTCCAGAAATTCGAGGTGAATTTCGGGTCCCTATCAGACACAATTGTCTCAGGAATTCCGTGCAAGCATGCAACTTCTTTTAAAAAGATATCAGCAACATCAGTTTCCCTGTGGGTGGTTTTCAGTGGAATAAAATGGGCAGCTTTAGTAAGCTTGTCCACCACCACCATGATTCAATCATGTTGCTTGCTTGTTCTAGGTAGTCCGGTGATAAAATCCATTGTTACCACGTCCCATTTCCATTCAGGAATGGGTAAAGGCTGCAGCAACCCTACTGGGTGCCTATGCTCAGCCTTAACCTTCTGGCACTCCATACATATGGCGATGTATTCAGCGATTTCTTTCTTCATACCCGGCCAAAAATAATGGCTTTTGACTATTGCCACAATCTTTTGATATCCAGGATGTCCAGCATAAGCCATGTTATGCATTTCTTTTAGAATTTCCAGCTTCAATTCTTGGACATTGGGTACATACACTCTATTTTTATACAGAAGTAAGCCATCAGTTCCCAAGGTGTAACTTTCCTTGGTCTATGGTCTCTCATGTTGCTATAGCTTTGCTACTAAACCTCTGTACTACAAATCAGCATTTGCAGCTTCCAAAATTCTGTCTTTAATCTCAGTCCTGTACATGCTAATGGTTGTAGCATGTAACTCGTGCACTTTTCTGTTGAGTGCATCAACCACCTTATTTTCTTTCCCTTTGATATGCTTGATATCAAAGTCATATTCGCACAGAAACTCCAGCCATCTAATTTTCCTGGCATTTAAAGTTGGCTGATCAAATAAATACTTCAGACCGTTATGGTCTGTTCTCAACTCAAATCTTTTTCCCATGAGGTAATGTCTCCATTTCCTCAAGGTGTGGACGATTGTTGCTAGCTCTAAATCGTGAGTGGCATAATTCCTTTCATGCTCTTTCAGCTTTCGGGACTCATAACAATTTACAAATCCCTCTTGGCTAAGAACTCCTCCCAGCCCCTCCTTACACGCATCGGTGCACAATACGTAATCCTTATTTGGATCTGCAATCTTTAGGATTGGAGTGTTGGTTAGCAGTTGCTTCAATCGCTGGAAGTTGCTCTCGCATTCTTCAGTCCACTGAAACTTCTTCTCCCTCCTTTTCAAGGAAGTGATAGAATGAGATATCCTTGAGAATCCATCTATAAACCTTCTATAGTAGCCTGCCAGACCCATAAAAGATCTAAGTTCCGCCACATTCCTTGGCGCTGACCATTCTCGAATGGCCTCAACCTTTTCAGGATCCACAGCGATCCCTTCCTTTGATATAATGTGCCCCAAGTAATGAATCTGCCTTTGATAAAATGAGCACTTGCTTAGTTTTGCGTACAGCTGGTGTTCTCTCAACACCTGCAGCACCATTCTCAGGTGTTGCTCATGTTCTTCCTCTGTCTTGGAATACACCAAGATATCGCCCAGGAAGACTATGACAAACTTGTCCAAATAATCTCTTAACACTCCATTCATTAAGCACATGAAAACAACAGGTGCATTTGTCAGTCCAAACGGCACCACTGTGAATTCATAATGACTGTACCTTGTTCTAAAGGCGGTCTTGCTAATGTCCTCATCATTTATTCTCACTTGGTGATATCCAGATCTAAGATCTATTTTTGAAAATATTTTTGCATCCTTCAACTGATCGAAAAGATCATGGATCCTTGGCAGAGGATACTTGTTCTTGACAGTTACCTTATTCAACTGCCGGAAATCAATGCACAGCCTCAACATCCCATCTTTCTTCTTCACGAATAGGACCGGGGATCCCCAAGGTGACATGTTGGGGCGAATGTATCCCTTCTTTAGTAGCTCTTCGAGCTACAATTGCAACTCTTTCATCTCTGGCGTACTCATTCTATAAGGAGCCTTCGAAACTAGAGCTTCTCCAGGCATCAAATTTATAGAAAAATCGATGTCCCTCTTCGGAGGTAGTCCAGGTACCTCCTGAAATACATCCTTGAACTCTTTGAGTATCTCATGGTCTTCCAGATTCGAGACTACATCTCGGGATGCTTCTTCCACCCGAGCTGCAAATAATTGACAACCTTTCCGGTAACATTTCTTTAGCTGCATGCCTGAGATCTCCCTAACAGCCACGACTCTGGGAATTCCTTGGACTGTTACTTGATTTCCCTCTTCGTTCAGGCATATAAACCTCTTGTTACGACAATCCAGAAGGGCATGGTGTTGGTCCAACCAGTCCATCCTAATTAAGCAATCATATGAGCCTAAAGGCAGAATGTTCAATTCAGCCTTAGTGCTCATTCCTTTCATGTCTACTGAACAGGACTTAACCAATTCAGTGACCTTCCTTTTGGTTCTTGTGGCCAACTTCACTAGCGAAGACTTTTCATGTTTGCTTCTTGTTAAATGCAAACTTTCCACCACTCTAGAATCTATATAACTATGGCTAGCCCCTGAATCAATTAAAATAACAAGGGGTCGGTTGTTGATCGTACCTTCCACTTCAATCATGTGTGATTGAAATTATGCTTGCTTGTTGTCCAGGGCTACGTAGATCCTCGGCATTCTGCTGCCCATATCCTCCATTGTTTCAGCTTGCTGAACAGTATGGACAATTCTCGCTTTATCTTTTCTGTGGGGCAGTCTTTGTACCTATGATTCCCTTTACATCCCCAACACTCCATAGGTGGTCTTCTTGGCATCTACTCACTCCCTTCAACTTTCCTGGGCTCTCTAAAAGATGACTGTCCCCAAGGACTGTTCCTGAAAAAGGGAGGCATGTTTCCCTTCTGCCTCTGTTCTTTCTTAAACCTCTTCTGGTCATCCCAAGCCTTCTGAAAGGTAGGTTTTTCTCTTTGTTGTTCGTATAAGCATTTCTCCCTTCTTATGGTTTCTTCCATGGTCTTAGGATCGTCATATTGAATCTTGTCACCAATGGAAGGTGGCAGTCCACTCAGATACCTCTGAATTTTGACAGCCTTGTCTTTGATGAAAAGAACATACTTCAGTAGTTCCAGAAAACTTCGTTTATACTCATCAATGGTCATGCTGCCCAACTTGAGTTCGAAGAACTCCTTCATCTTTCTTTCATAGTATCTTTTGGTCAAGTATTTCTTCTCGAAATACCTCTTAAACTCCTTCCACGTGACCTCTTTCTCTCTGATGTGTTGCACCTGCACCAACTGATCCCACCACATGGATGCTTTTCCTTTCAGCTGGTACATTGCAATTCTTCCTTCTGCATGGGTAGAATAATTCTGCAGTTGGAAGTATATCTTCATACCCAGAAACCATGTTTCGGCATCTTCTTCCTTCTTATTTTCACCATCGAATGTAGGCAGTTTAATCTTGCTGATTTCCCCTTTCAATTCATTCCTTCCAGATTTTCGGTGTTTTCTGGTAGGGGACGGGCTTAAACTACTATGTGTCTCCTTGATAGAATGCTTCGGGGAGAGATGGTAATGTCTGCTACCACTCCTTGATATTCTTCTCCTCTCGGGGGTTCTGACACTTCTTGATCTGCTTGTGTCACTCTCTTTTTCCAATTTCTTTTATATTCTTTCCAGGCTCTTCAACATTTTTAAGTTGAATTCACCCTGTCGATCCCTGATTTTCATGAGCTTTCGACTATCAGCTAGGCGAGCTTGGGCATCTTTCTGCAATCTTTCAATGTGTTTCATCATATGTTCTTCCTTATCTGTCTCTTTTCTGTGCCCATTAGAGTTTGTTCCTTCGACTCCCAGGTTGACATTCCTTCCTACCCTTTCTTCCTCTGTTTCGGAGGCAATCTGCACCTCTTTCAATTCCATACTCAGCGTCAGTTTTTGGTTGTCCTGACACAAGTTGAACTCTGCACACACGACGTGCAGCCAACCGAAGTTTGTCAGGCCTTAACCCTTCAAGAAAACTTACAACATCCATAAGCCAATGTGAACAAGAAAAACGTTTTGACTTCACAAAGTTTTATGAGCTCTATCTAGCTCTGCAAATTCCGGGACTTCGGAACCTCGAAATCTCGGTCCACAAAGATCCAACAGTTAAATCTTCGTAACCAAAGTCACCCTTTCGCAACTCGTGATCTCATGAGTTTGTGAGTCGAAGACCCTCGACTCATTTCCTCCAAACGTTGATACCCGAGATGTGATACGGGTATGGCTCCCTCCTCGCTAGCACCTGCTACACATGACCATAGTCTAGGGCTAAGTCCTAGCACTTTTTTTCCAAATTGCGACTTCGCGAGTTGGAGTGTTGAGCCTTCGTGCTCCTCCTTTACGAATTCTGAAATCGCGAATTACTTTATTCTCCGGGCCCACAGCACAGCTGTCGCCCTTCACCACCGTGGCATGTGGTACATTCAGGAGGGTCCACGTCACCTTCGGTGACGTCTTCAGGTCCCACCACTCTCGCCTGTATTCTCGACTCACTGGCACGTGGTACACATTCATGCGCCCACATCCATTCTAAGCAAAATCCAACGGTTAGGTCCCCTCTCAGATCTACGGCGCAGATCTTTTCAGCATTTCAGGGTTTTCGGGCATCGGGAGTTCATGCACCCCACATCTCGAACTTCCATCTATCGAAATCCCGAAATTATGGTTTACTCCTCTGCTGAATCGAACGGTCAACTCCCTTCCTACGATCTACGATGTAGATCGTTTCGGGATTTCGGGTTTCGGGTTTTTGGAGGTGTTCACCTCCCTCACTTCCCATCTCCTGACTTTGTGAAATCTGAGAGGTTTCACGACTAACTCAAGCACGACTCTGCTAGATCTAACGGTCGAGCCTTCCTCCTAGATCTACCATGTTTTTTTTGGGTTTTCAGGATTTCACGTATTGCGATTCCCACACTCTTGTGCATTTCAAAAGGGATTTTAATCCCTACACACATTTTTCAGATCCGATGGTCACGAGGGTTCACCTTCCCTCTTGAACAGCTCCTAAGGCTCCAGCACTGTTGGTGTGGAGTCCTCTCTCCTTGTGTCCATAGACCACACCGGCTGCGGTTTCGCACACCGCTATACCTCTTGAGCTTACCAAGGTCTGAAATTGGTCCTCCAGACACAATTTCTCCTCACACCCTCGGTCCAAAGACCACTCAACTGGCCCATCTAGGCACAGTGTAGAAACCTTGGCTCTGATACCAAACTGTAGCACCACTTTTCACTCACTACTGTGTAGGTGTTACTACGCGGAATAACAACATTCTCACTCACAATTAATCACATGCATTCAAAACAAGTTAAACACATTCAACACAGAGTAATCATATGATTTACTGCCATCATCAACAATCAATACTATTTAACATCAATTCATATACACAGCAGGATACATGATGATTATAATACACAGAGATACGGAAACATAATTAAAGCATCATCCGGTACTTATCTTTGAACTATGGTAGATTCCACCAACCAAGTGTAGGCCTTCCACGAACCTCCCAGCCTTAGACCGCACTGATCATCAGCTCAATAGTGGGTCACCCCCGAGCTAGGACCAAGCTCCACCCCAAGACAAGGAATCCTAGGCTAGGCTGAGGTTACAGGGAAACAACACACAGACACAAGGATGGGATTCTCTCCCAGGAACCTCTCACGCTCACTGCCCACAGACCCTCATTCCCCACATGCCTGTTCCACCCCAGGAGTATACACCTTCTCTGTCACCTGGACAGTCCTTTGGCTGCTAACCTCCCTTGCCTTGGGTTACAACAACAGGCCGGACCGGAATTCTCAGGGTTCTATGGTAGCTACAAGGTTCCTTCTAGGAGTTCTCTCCTTCCTTTGTACACTCTGTCTCCTGGAGAGAGTGTTGCTCCACTGGCCAACAAGCCACATGTAGTCCAGCACTGTGGGGCCACAACAATCAACAGGGAAAACTGACACGGCTTTCCTACAGGCTCAACAATGGTCGAATGGATCACGGTCACAACTTTGGGATAGAGACCCCACGCACAGGCTCGATCTCAGATAGAGGATACACACGGATTCTCCAGACGAACACAGGTTTTTCAGTTCAGAAGATGTGCAAGGTTTTTCTACAGAGGTTGGATCTGTCGTACCGCTCAGAGGCCGTATGCACTCAGGCCATCAGGTGGAATGGAGGAGCGCCCCCATCACGGCTCATCTTCGCCATTTTATTTGCATGGGTCGAAGCTGACACTTGTCACCCTGGAAACTGCATGCATTTACCCAACACACATCCCCTTCCTCATGGTTAGGAACTTAGGATAAAACATGAAATGCTCATGCCTTTTTGGAATAATATTAAAATATTATTCCCAAGGCTGAAGCCCCCTAGGCTTAACACTTAGCCCCGTTTCCCACCTTCCAGCCCCTAATCCCTTGCCTTTTCTGTGGAAGCTCGGTCCCCCTTCACTCATTCATCATGGTCGGTCTACACCTGGAGGTGTTTATAAATTTTTATTAATTGTTTTGCATGATTACATATACAACATCAGGCTCCTGGCCTTCAACACTTAGGCTCCCTGGCCTAACAAACACACAAGCCACCAGCTTATAAAAACTTGGTTCACCAACCTATAAAACATAATTACAATTCCTTTCAGAACATGATTTACGATAGGGCTCAACCTTGGGGACACTACAACCACCACATGTCTGTACATATGCCATGTCACCTTCCTGGTGGATTTACGGATGCCACATGTCTGTACAAATGCCACCTCAGTTGCCACATCACCATACGGTCTTCCACATGGTTGTACGGACTGCCACATGGTACATTTTTACTGGTCCATGACGTGACCCAAAAATTCCAAAAATGAGTGACACATGGCATCCTTTGGTGTTGCCACATCACCATGTTGATGTCAGCACGACACGTGTCACATCCTACGTGTGCCATGTATGTTGTACCAATGTTGATACTGACATCAGTAGTTTGGATGTTGACTCATCCCCTATTGACTTAGCTAGGTTGACCAAACTTGGACCACGAATATCTTTCGATCCGCATCTCTGTTTGACGAGTCGTTTGTGTCATTGGAAAGCTTACAACGCTCTCTTCACGATGATGTCAGTGTTCCTGAGCTTTGAGGACTTTGAGTTTTTTCCCTTTCTCTATCTGCTAAGGCCATTATGAGCCTCCTAGGACATTTCTGAAACTTCTGAGATGTTCTCTAGATCCTCCCGGATCAATTGAATAGTTGCATCCCAAATGAAAGGGGCATCTTTCTGCAACAATCTCATGAAGCCTTTAGTGATTTCAGCGTAATTGCAAATAAAACGACGAAGAAATTTTTCCTTCCCTTGCAAACTTTACAGTTGGGTAAGGTTTTTGGGAGGGGGTAAAGCGAGAATGGATTTGACTTTTAAGGGATCCACCCTAATCCCATATTTGGAGACTACGAATACAAGGAGTCTCCATGATTCAACAATGAAAATGCATTATGGAGGTTCAAACGTATGTTGTAAAACCTGCATCGAAGAAACATGGCTCATAGGTGACCATATGGTCTCGTCGATGAGTCGAGTGAGTTGGTAAGTCATCGAGATAAGGTTCAATGATATGTTTGATGTCATGGAATGCATATGACATAGCCCACTGAAAAGTGGCTCCAATGTTTTTAAGGCCAAAAGGTAATTTCCGATAAGAAAAAGTCCCTCATGGGAAGATGAAGGTTGTTTTGTGGTGATCAGCCGATACAATTTCGATTTGGTTATATCCAGAAAAGCCATCCATAAAAGAGAAAATGACGCTTCCGACGCAATTATCGATAATTTGGTCGATAAAGGGTGTAGGGTAATTGTCCTTTGGGCAAGCCTTATTAAGATCCTGATAGTCGATGCAAACACGAATTGTCCCTTGTTTCTTGGCGACCAGAACGATGTTGGAAACCCATTCGGTCAAAGGGACGGGATAAATAAAGCCAAATTTTAATAATTTTTTGACTTCTGCCTTGATTGTCGCGGTTTTCTTAGGATGAACCGGGCGAAGTTTATGTCTAACAGGTTTAACTTCTGGGTAAGTTTTGATTTCATGCACAACATTAAAGGATCGATCCCTGGAATTTATTCGTAACTCGAGGCGAAGATGTCGCGAAATTCTTTAAACAAGGCAGTATAAGTTTCAACCTCTTCAGCTGAACAATTTTCACCTAGTTGTATGTTTTCCACAATACCTTCTTTAATGGATATGTCGACAGCAATCGTGTGAGAGATATTTCCCAAATTCCCCTCGAAGATGGTATCCTGAGTGAGTATTGGAGATTGGGGGGAATCAACAATATTGCTAGGAAATATAGAGGAAATATCTTTCCTGATTTTATCCAAACTGGAAAGAAAGGACGAACGATGGTGGTTGTCATCCCATGGTGACTCCTATATACTAAGCATTTCCATAATAGATTCATTTGATGGAAAAATTTGTAGGATGTAATCGAAAGTAGAGGATAGGGAATCTAACCAAGATGGTAATGAATATGTAGTAGACACCATCATATGTTGGTCGTCCAGTGAAGGAGAGGGAGAATGAATGGTGTCGTATTCGACCTCTGTAGTACTAAGTGGCATAGTGTCACCTAGTGTATCAAATTCTAAGGGACTAGGCACAATTCATGGATCATATGATTTGAAGGATTGATGTGCCATAGTCGAAATCATATTAACCATTGCAATGTGTTGTGTAGTGGGAGGAAGAGGTGTAGGGAAAGTACCCATGAGAGAAGAGTCTTTCAAGAGACCTACCCCAACACTTTCATAAGTAATTTTTGAATCTCCCAGAAAAGGAATGTTGTTGGTCGTTTGAGTGCGAGCATCGGGGGTGCAGTAATCTAACTGATCGATGGTCACATTTTTACCTTGATGAGGGAATTTGACGCATCAAAAAACTAAGGAAGCAATGACAGTCATAGCATAGAACCAACTTCTCCCTAACAACAAGTTATAGTCGAGGGGAGCATCAACTACTTCAACATCTACAAAAATAGTTTTGCCTCCCAATTGAACGGCTAAGGATTGTAATAATCCATGAGGATGGAAACCTCTTCCATCGAATGCTCTTAACATGATGGGATATTGATTAAGACTAGGTGATTTAAGGCCTTTCTAGAAATCCAAATACATGACACATGTGGATTCCCCCTCATCCAAGATCGTGCGATGAATATGTTGATTGTGGACAACAACATCGATGAAAGCAAGTTGGTGAGAGAGTCAGGATTTAAAATTATCTAGGTTGAACATGATATTATTGAATGAATTGAGATCTATAGCTCTGATGGTTTCCAAGAGAGTCCTACGTTGGCTAGGGAAGTGTTGTAGAACTTCGAGAGCTGACATAGCGCAAGGTGCTTCGGCCAAATCTTCAACAATATTATAGTTTTGAGAAGCACGTGAATTAGGATTAAAGGTCAACTTTTGAATTGTGCTCTTGGGTGGGTGTAGAATAGAATCAAAGGTTGGTTTGTCAATCTGGAGTGGTCCAGATGGAGGAGTAACTATAGTGGACGGTGGATCCGGTATAGTTCCAGTTGTTACTTTTTCCTTATAAGGTTTAGTTGGTGGTGTGTCATATGTCGTAGTACGAGTGGTCAAATCTATATCATTAAACATGTAAATGTGTTCACTCAATAAATCTTCCTCGTTAGGAGGATGATTCGGGTAACCTCATGTTGGAGGTACAGGATTTTGTGCAACCAGTGACTGTTGTTGTGGAAAAGGATGTGTCAATACAGTGGGTTGAGAATTTCCTTTAAAAAATTTAGCAACTCCATCTCGATGGGGACAATCTCGTGTGTAGTGATCATCACCATAAATGAGACATGGAAATTTTGGTTTGCGCTACGGTTGGTTCTCAGTAGCTGGTGGTTGTGCTTGTGTTTTTGCTTTTCTGTTTGATTATTATTTTTCTTAGGTTTATTCTTAGTTTTCTTTTCCCCCTCCGACTGTTTCGGAGAATCATATTGAACTACATTCACCTCAGATGCTTGAGTCGGGGTAGAGCTTGATGAGAGTGAAGTCGATCTGGTAGTGGGGGCAGTTATTAAACGATATGTTGTGTCGATCGACTGTGAACTGAACTGGGTTTTGAAGAAACCGATAACTTCATCTCCATGAGCGGTGGAGGATGGTTTTGATGGATCGGTTGATGGAAAGGGAGCGTTTAGAATCAATTAATACAAAGTACCGTATTGGGAATAAACCAAGTCCAGATACTGGGCACGAGCAATGGCTTCCTCTTTTGTAAGGACACCACCCATGGCTACGTCACAAGAAATAGGAGGTAAAAGAGATTTGGTGAACCATTCAACCAACAATTGGTCGTGAATGGTTGCTTTGATCAACCATCATCATCGTCTTCATTCATGAATATGATCATAAATATGTATGCATTTGGTATGACGAAGGGAGCTCAATAGTTTTGTGTCGGTATCGTAGTGGATAGGTAAATGGAAGTGAGTGAGAAAATAAATGGCAAGTGAAATAAGTCTTGAAAAGTTTTGCATTGTAATTCAATGTACCATTTAGTTGTTGAACCCGTAAGTGTACGCTGGAAAAGATGTAATCGGATAGAATCATCCATTAGTGAATTTGATGAACACTGCAGATGAAAGTTCATAACATGGTTATTAGGGTCTTCACCAGGTTTGTCGTCAAATTTTGGAATATCGAAAGGCAATTTGGCAGGAATAACTGGCCAAAAAGAGGAGTGAAATATGGGATCGTTGGTTAATCTCGATAGATCTGGTAGATCTAGAGTGGCTAAGAAGGGTAATTGTCGATTGACTTGAGGATGATATTGGTGTGGCATAGGAACACCAGTGGGGCCGCAAATTGGTTGAGGTGGATAGTTATGGCCAACATGCCCTCTCATATGTCGTTGTTGTTGACCAGCAAAAGTAGGATTCATTTGTTGAGGAATTTGCATAAAAGGAGAGGGGAAACCCATTTTTCCTTGGGGAGGATAATCGGTGTAACCTAAGGGAGGATAGTTTTCTTGACTATTTTGAGGCGGATAACTAGTTTTCTCTTGAGGAGGTTAACTAGGTTGAGCTTGAGGAGGGTAAGGGATTTTCCCTTGGAGAGGAAAATATTGTTGGCCTTGAGGACCCCAAGTGGGATTCGGGACCCCTGGGAAGGGTTGTCCAAAATGTAATCTAGAAAAATTGGGATTTATGATTCCTCCTTGCGAGTTGGGGTTTGATGGCCCTCCCTAATGTGGTTGATGAAACAAACCTCCCTGGGGTGGTTTCGAGGATTGTGGGGGGTTTCCGGTAAATGAAGATTGAAATTTTTCCCATTCCATCGATTGGGTAGCAACAGGGATTTGACCGATGAAAGGGGGTTTCCCCCAAGCTGGAACTTGTTTGTTGAAGGACGGTTTCCCCTTGGTAGGGATTTGTCCACCGAATAGGGGTTGCCCCCTAGTAGGGATTTTTCTTGCAGTTGGGTTTTGTTGTGTGGTAGCATTTTGCATCCTTTGATGTGAAGGTGTCCCAACAGGGTTTTGTGGATTATATGAAGTTGTTGCTTGAAGAGGGATGGTAGGTGTAATTGTCAGAGTACTTTGCAAATGATTAGATAACACGATTCATGTTTCACTTTGAACTTGTCCTGAAGTGGTAGAAATATTTATTATTGGTTCAATGAGACGGTCGATAGGCTGACCTAATGGACCAGCCTCTGTACCAGTGGTGGTATAGGTATGTGGAGGGTCAAAGGGTGGTCGGATAAAATTAATTTTTTCATTAAGGGATCATCCCGATGGAGTTCTCCGTATAGAACGAACAAGAATTTGTTGTGGATCTACCATTTCAGTAGAACGGACATGGGTAGTGTATTATTTGTTAAAAGTTGGTTGTATCAGTTCCATATCTAGTTGATTATATGGCCTTGATGGTAGGCTAGGGTAATCTTCTACTACAATGTTACTTGAGGAGTCTAGTCTAACAAGGAGTGGATTCAGAGGAATTGTGAAAGTTGGGTTTATAGGAAAGGTGGAATCTTCCTGAACTGTAACTAAAGCTCTCTCCAAATTTGCTAGCAAAGGGGTAGCAACACTCCCAATGTCTGAATGGTTTTCGACCTCTTCACGGTAAGTGTCTTCAGGTGAGTTAGGAGGTAGGGGCTTGTAGCATTATGGAGGCAACCCTTGCATCTTACGTTATCTACAAAGACCTTTATCGGCCACGGTACCAATTTTTAAGGACAACTAAAGTAAACAAACAACACTCGCTAAAAACTCTAGAAAATCAACAAGCAAAACAATGTCTTCTCTCAATGAGCGTACTAGTTGGTGATGAAATCCAACATTGTGTGTTCAAATCGAGAAGGGGATAGGATATGAGCGGCTGGATCAATTGCATTGGTGGCCTTCTTAACATACTTATACCTTGGTGCAAGTTCCCTCACGGTTTTACCCGTGGGTTACCCTCCAAGGAGCCCGAGTGAGTTTGACCAACGTCTGTTCTAGGTACAACAAAGACTTCCCTTAATCGTCACCTTGTGTAAGGACCCTAAATATTATGTCCACTAAGGATACCAACTCGTAGTCAGCCTCTAGGCAGGTACAGTCGACAGTCTAGTCCGAACGTATGGGCAGGATATCAAGTCTGAAATTCTTCAAGAGAACTGAAGATAAATGGATCGGTAAACTCCAGAGGACCCTGAATGGATTCAGAATTCATGAAGCTTTGAGACCAAATGAAAATAGTTGATCCTCAAGAAGAACCCCCAATATACTATCGTACTACTACGATTGGTTAATCCTCGGAGGGATAATATTTGTTTCTCTCCTGCACGTGGCCTCGTGTTTAACCCATGTGTGAGAGGGGGATCCCAACTATGCTTATACGAAGGTTGGATTTACTTTCCCTATCACAATATTCTACCTTTGTCTTGAATGCTTTGGAGAGTTATTCTCACAGCCTATTCCAAAGCTCTAGTCCTAGTCTATTGTTGGTGTAAAGATCCAAAAATAAACGTTTCTAGTTTGATTTTAATTAGCATTCATTTTCATGGTTGTTCATTACACAAGGGTGAATGATAGGATGATGTTTGAGACTCGACTCCCAAAAAATTAAAAAGAATGATATGCAAACTTTATTTTCAATGAACTTCTAGCTACGGGAAGGAGAAGAGTTTCTTTTCTTTTGTCACCAACAAACACTCAAGAATGCAAACTTTTATATTATTTTATTCACAACAAGAATTCAAACAATTTCCAAATTACAAAGAAGACCTTTCCAATATCCAAAACAAATGCATACAAGTATTTCTTTGCTTGATTGCGAATGTAAATCAAAATGTTCCTCTAATGCTTCATGCTTTCACTAATAATGAAAAAGTTTCACTATTGTGATTTGAAAAAGAGGAAGCAAAAGTACACAAACAAAGACACTCTGAGCAATAAACAAGAGACCAAAAGAAGAACAAACTATTCACTCAAAGAAAAACACTAAAAAAACAAAAGTCACACTCTATAGTCTTCTGGAATTCGGTAAGGGATCAAAGATTAAAAAAAAAAAACAATATTGTGATCAAAGACCTTCCTTATGAAAGCCTCTAATCAATCAGATAATCGAGAAGAGCAGTAAAAGGAAAACAAGTTTGAGAGAAAACGGTTGATTTTGCAATAAGGAAAGACAACACAAACTCAATAAAGACTAAAGGAATGAAAGGTAGCAAGTTTGATTCAAACAGAGGACAAGATCTAACAGAATAGGATCCGAGTCAGAGAAAAAGATCCAAAGACTATGCCCAACAAGCAAGAAAGTCTGTAATTTTTCAAAGGAAGAAAAATAAGCGCTTTGGTAACCAAAGCACTAGAGCACGACAACGCTCTCTTATAGACTTTGGGGGAGTGTTGATCAAGCAACAACACTCTGACTTAAACTGTAGAGGGGCGATAGTCCTGAGAAAAGTTTGAGAAAAACTCAAAAATCTTAGTAACTTAGGGAAACTCAGTAAGAGACTCTGTGAGACAACTTAGCAAAGATGAAAGATGTAAGGACAGACTAAATCAGCAAATGGGATCTAAGGATAGAAAAAAGGCCACGGGCGAACCAAGGAAAGAACAAACTGAAATTTCGATCCCCAATGGAGTCGCCAATTTTTGTTATGAAATATTCCCCTGCGAACATGTGAACTTTCCCTTGGAGTACAGACCCCTTTACCAAGACAAAAAACTACCTTTGGACACTACCATTCCTATAGATTCATTTTATCCATCGAAAAAGAGAGAAGGAGATGAAGTATGATGTACCTCACTTTCGATGTTTTTCCAAGTAGATCCAATCCGCGAGTTTCAAACAGTACCTGCAATTCACAACAAGAAACAAATGACTATCTCCTACTCTAATGGATTAGACAAAATCAATCGATCTATGAAGATTAAGACAAGCATAGACAAGTACATGTAAACACATAATATAAGGAAATAGGCCAAGTATATTAATGAGAAATTCAAAAGGAAACTTACAACCTTCAGGTGATGTTGCAACAGCCTCTCCAAGTCCTCCTTGTCAAACCCTTGCTCGAAAGATCCACAATCAAAATAGCAATGCTTTGTTGATTTTTTCCTCTTTTGTTCACCATGAGAATGCCTCCATTTATAGGCTTTGAGAGGCTCAACCACCTTGGGTATATTTAGAATTAGTTGAGGATATGGCTCCAATAGTTTTGATATCTCCCTTAGATGTAGCGCAGGAGTTAGATTCAAGCCAAACCAACTCGATCCATCCATAGGTGTCTTTAGAAGAAAATGGGATTTCTTCCACGATTTGCTCAACCAACTCAACACTCCCTTAGAATGGGCAATAGAGCGATACAACTCTCCCTGTGATATGGACAAAGAGCACTAGTGCTCCATGTATATGAGCAGGGGAGCGTCGATCTTCCCAAAAGTTGTCAAAATGAGCAATTCTCATAGAAAAACATTTGTTTCGACTGTCGTATGATGGGGCTTCTTCTTCTAGCATGTTTTAGGGGTTGTATCAAATGTTTTCATGGTGTCATTCACAATGCGACACTTACGGAACAATAATGTGACACTTACGACACTCACGACAAAAGTGCAACACTTACGACAATGAGAATGTGACATTATCGAAGTGAGGAATTTTGATCTGTAACAATTGTTAATCATTATTGTGGCTTATTAACATTGATTAGCTTGATAATGGTCATTCAAGTTACTAATGTTGATAATTTACCGCACGTGGTTGGGATTTTCAATGGGCGTTGGGTTTTTTACTGCGTCTACCAATCGGGTTACTAGGGACAGAAACTGGAAGACATCAAGAAATCGGAACTGCCAGTCATTAGATAAGCTATAATTCTCATATAGTTTTAAAGCGAAGCAAAAGGACGTACCAATATATTTATCTACAACCAAGTTATACATGTTGCTTCTCAACCACACCCATGATATGGATCCATTATTTTATCATTTTAAAGTAGTTATAATGATCAAATTAAAATTAGAGTATGCCCACTATCTATTCTATATGATTTCGTAAAATGTGTATTGTGTGGTTGTTGCTCTATTTATTTACTCAAAGTGTCTATTGTTATCATGTTTCATAGATGGAATGGTTGGTGCTAACTTCAAAGGTTAGATTAGGGTTATAACGGTTAAGAACATGTGTTTCCTCATAGGAGGTCACGGGTTCAAATCCCGAGGGGGATAGGGTATGTACACCTCTGTAGACTTTAGCAGTCAAAATCATTGCACGGAGGGCGTCCCTTGTCCCACAAACAAGGGGGTATCATACACCAATTTGGTGTCTCGCTTGGCCGCGACCTTAAAATTAGATTATTATTATTAATATTCTTACAAGTTGTAGACATAGTATTTTATTTCATGGTCCTTCACTTACTCGCGTAAAATAACAGATTTGGCTAGAAGATTGGTCAGATAAGCACATAACATGATCGAAAGTGTGTCTCACAAAATTCTAGATTTTGAGATTTTTCTAGGTCAGAAGGGTTGTTAGAGAAACAAATTTCTCATTTGATGGATTTTATTCACTTGTAAGTTATTGTTTGATTTTGCAAAAAATAATTGTCACACAATGACCAAGATATCAAAATTTGAGATTACGAAAGAAAACTAGGTGCTACTACCCGTTGGGAAATATGTCGGAAGGATTAACAAAGATGAAGAATCTTAAAGAAGCAGAGCCAGGGTAGTTTCCATGGAGAACTCTGAGTCCATGAAAATCCATTGTTGGCAAAGTTTAGAAGACTGCTAAATTAATATCAAAGTGGTCGTCAATGGATCAATATTGGTGTGGAGTGACGAGGTTAAGTAGAGCAGGGATAAGATATTAACATGTAAATGTGGTGACATTGTGTAATATCGTGGTTGTATTTTTTTATTTAATAAATATGTGTCGTATATTTATGATAAGTAATGTTTTTGGTACCAACCTTTATCACAACTTTTGCCTTATTCCTTATTTTATTTTCAAACCATTTTATAACTATGCATATGATATTTATACTTAACGTTTAAGTCACAACAATTAATTATAAGACACAACGATTTTTTCCCTTTTACATCTAACATATAACAATTAATTGAGAGCTAATTAAACATAATCTTATATATAACAATTAATTGAAAGCGTATCTCGCGATGCATTGCTACGCTGATGTGAATCGCGCCCTCTGAACACGTGCCCTGGTAACGCCTAGGGTTCCTTTGTGCACCGCCATGGCAGCTCAAGGAGGGGAGCCGCCGCCCCCTCCTTCCCCCTCCACCTCCTTTCGGCGGCTGGTTGCAGCCTGCAGTAATAAGTTGTCCCCCTCAGTAACCCCGAGCTTTGTCAAGAAACTGGATGCCATACCAGAGATCGACCTGCCGCCTGAACTCCCAATGAAAGTAGCCCTATCCCTCTCTGAACGAGGATTTGTCGGCCAGTTCATGGGACTCTGGCCCTTAACCAGATCCACAGACAACTGGATACAGCGAAACTGGAGGTCGTTGATCACAAATAGTGTTACTTGCTATGCGATCGGGCGAGGATACTTCATTTTCGAATTTATCTCTCAAGAGGATAGAGATTTGATTTTCAGAAATGGCCCGTACTTCATGGGCACCCAAGGACTTTACTTAAACAGATGGACCCCAAGTTTTGACCCTACTTCCGAAGTCCCCAAGGATTTTCCTGTCTGGGTAAGACTCCCTAACCTGCTGATTCACTGTTGGAACCCCACCTCGCTGCAAGCAATCGGGAATGGCCTTGGTCGCTACATTGACCGAGCAGAACCAAGAGACCAGTACTCCTGTGCGCGGATCTGTGTGGAGGTTGACTTGGAGGTAGGTCTACCCAAGGCAATAAAACTAAAAGTCGGTGACTGGCACCACTACCAAAAGCTGGATTACGAACAGCTCCCTTTCAAGTGCATAGGTTGCCACAAATATGGCCACTTCCAAAGGAACTGCCCAAAGAACTCCCCCACAGAGAAAGAAGGGGAAGAGGGCTGGCAACAGGCCCAGAAGGGGAGATCCAAAGCGAGGGGCCAAAGAAATGAACAGACAGTCCCACCGAACGCCAAATCTTCAGGGACCAAGGAAATGGAGAATAGCTTCAGTATCCTAGATAAAGAAGTGGAGGAAGGGGAACCAGCTCCAAGCAGAGAAGTCCAAGAGGGAGAAAAGGGAGACCAGAACCCCAAAGACAAGGGAAAACAGCCAGCAGAAGAAGAAGGGGCGAAAAATAACTCCCCCCAAAGGCAGGGCATCGAGGAGGGGGAGATCTCGTCAGGAAATGAATCAGAATGAGCGAGTGAAGCCTGGGACACCCCAAAGAATCCGGGGAGAGGTAGGAAATCCAAAAAAGCGGAACGAGACAAGGAAACCTACAAAGAGATTCTCAAAGGAGCACAACCAACCATCAAGAAAATGATCGTAGTAAGGCAAACCGGGAAGCTAGCCAAGGCCTCCCAAGGAGGCCAATCCCCTCCACAAAGTAAGCAATGAAGTTAACTTCCTGGAACTGTAGGGGTCTAGATAGCAAAAAGAAGGAAGAAGCGCTCAGGGACATTCTAAGAGTAACGAAATCAGACATCCTACTTATCCAGGAAACCAAGATGAGTCAACAGGACTCTATGAAAGTTTCAAAAAACGTATGGAAAAGCAGCCAAGGTTTAGCTGAAAACGCCAAAGGCGCGTCAGGAGGACTCTGCACCCTTTGGAACACCTCCAAAATAGATCTGATCTGCTCAAACCTTTGCATGCATTGGATCTTCTCCCAACTGCTCCATTGGGAGTCAGGGAAAATGGTAAGTCTCTTTAATATCTATGTCCCACAGCATATAGACGAAAAAAAGAATTGCTGGAAAACCCTCCTAAATTACTTAGCCGACAATGAGCTAGAAAACATAATACTAGGAGGGGACCCAAATGTAACTTTGGCCCAAGAGGAAAAATGGGGAGGATCTATTGTAAGGGACCAAGATAGAGAATGGGTGGAGGATGTAATGATCCCAAGCCAAATTCTTTCTTGGAATCACTAACTACTACTGATTTATTGAGTTATTAAGTGCATACAAGATTCATCAATACATGGAGATCACAATATATTCAAGATGTAGAAGCACAAGCAAAGATCTGACCTTTTATTATGAGCAATGTAAGATCAATACAATAGATGGCCGATCTGGCATAAACCTCAGATGGTCGTACAAGCAATAGATATGAGTTGTTATAAAATGTTCCTGCTAATACAAAATAATGCCTCCAAAGGCTGAATAAGAAATGAAGATCAATACAAGCAAATCTGAATGCCAAACTCTCCAGCTAAAGAATGTCACGCTCCAATAGAAGGCTGAAACCCTCAATAACTCGGCCCTGCTGCCAAAAGTGTCCAATCACTCTAAGAAATATGCCAATTGATAGATCGGGCAACTGCAAGGAAAAC
>ML783431.1:365379-375516 GCA_009831015.1 Picea engelmannii | reverse complement strand
GTTAAGTTTTGTGCATGCAACATACCAAGTCTTTCAATAGAGTAAGAAAAGCTTGGCAATTGTTGGAATCCACTGTAATTTCAAACGAAAAATCGTAAGCTTAAGAGGTAAGGCGCATCGCGGGCCACAGTCACCTGAGTGGAGAGGCTTTGGTAAAAACCTTAGATTATTCAAGTAAGAACCGGAACTTTCTTGAATTGCGTTCCCTATCTCTCCTGTCTGCCAGACGTCTATGAAATTAGCATCACTGACCCATGTTGTGTTGTTTCCCTCTCTGTAATTTTCTTTCCCTCCACAACTGATACTCAAAAATCCAGCTACACCGCCAGGATTGAGTTAATAAAACATGTTTTAAGCCAAATATGAAAAATAAATGAGCCGTTTAAGTATGTTATGTTAAGATGAGAACGTTTCCCATTTTAGTCGCAGGTCTCCTTATTGACCACCATGGTACCAAGTGGATGTCATCTCAACCCCTATTCCCCACACATGTGGGGCTAGTCACATTGGACTCTCAATAAGATTCTAAATGGTACAAAACCCTAACATTAATTGAGGGTTGATGCTTGCAAAAACCCTAACCTTAGACAACTTTTAGGTTATTGTAAACACTGTGCCACTAGGAAGAGAGGGGGGTTCCCTTGTCTTCACATTGTACTTGTTCCAGAATTGACTATAGCATCTAGGAGTGAGATTTGAGAGCATAATGAAAGAGGAAGAAGATTTTGTAGTAGCCATTGAGGACATAGTATCAAAGCCAACTCCATAGTGAGTGTCTCTTTCTTTATATTTTCATTTTCATAACTAAAGAAAATATAGTAAAGGATAGGTCTCACCTTCTAGCTACTTTCCAAGGTCACATCATGTGCTCATTTGTGTGATTTGTGTGCTCATTTACTTGTTCTTTCATTTTTAGAATTCAATTATTTCCATATATTTAAGCATTAAGCTAGTAGTAAGAAATATGTGATCTAATGAAATAAATTGAATAATAAAATATTTTAGAATACTACAAGATCTGTTGTGACAAACTATTCCAGTGGAATATTCATGACAGTTTATAGATCATATCCATATCAAAGCGGTTTTATTTGGGGTTTTCGTGGCAAGTTGCAAGATCTAGGAATTGGCTTAAGAAGGAACTTGCAAAACCATAGCCATGGTAGATGAATCTAGCCATAACAACCCTGGATGCAGTAGAAGAGATATTTTCAAGGCAGGAAGAAAAACTCATTGATATCTCTCGCAACATGACCCTCCTCATGGTGGCTCTAGTGAACAAGTGGAGACCTTATGGGGAGGTTGGTGGATCTAACTTAGAAGTTGGATCGGATAAGAAACTACGAGATAGTGAAGACCTATAAAATGATTCAAAAAAAGAGATTGATAAAGAGAAACCAAGTTCCAGTGTCATCACTCCTAGAAAACTTGTATTTATAATGGAAGCGAAAATGGACATTAAGACATGCCAAGGTGAGATTGATTATGTTAAGTTGAATCATTGGTTGCAGCAACTATAAGTGTGTTTCAATGTCCACAATATGAAGGAAGAGAAAATAATTTTTTTTTGTGACTTAAACTAGAGGGCCGTGCACTAGCATAGTGGGAAAGCTACACTGACACACTTAAGATAGAGGGTTATCCACCAGTAACTAAGTGGGAGGTGTTTAAAACCCTCATAAATCCATGGTAGGTGTTTAAAACCCTCATAAATCCCAATTCTACCTGAATGGGTGTGTAGATGACCAACAAATCTATTCGCATAACTTCAAGTAGAAACAAGGGAAAAGTATGAAAGAGTGCCCTACAAAGTTCAATAAAATGGAGATTATGTTGGGTATATCTCCCAAGAACCCAAACATACTAATTAGGAACCCACACATAACCAAAGTATCCAACCTTTGACCAATATCATGGTTCATGGGAAGCATCCTACCAAAGGTTCAAATTTGAGCTTTGTCGAAGCTTTCAATTCCTAAATTTTCATTCTTTTCCCAAGAAATAAGCCTACTAGTGCCTGGTCCCCCATCCCCATTATATCATTTAACTTGGTTTTTCCTCCTAAGTTCAGGCTAATAGTCTCTTGTGCCTTTTTTATACACTTATGCCACTTCGGTTTACTTTATCCCTCTTGCAAACGCAACCCTACAACCTTAGAATCAAAGGAAAGGACTCCACTCATAAGATATCAGTCCAACACTTCACCAACAAAAAAAAAGTTTGAGAAATTATCCTTTCTTCTGACTACACAATTGCATTGGGTTTTGAGCTCTTTACTAGCCACACTCTAAGGGTTTGAAGCATTATACCTTGAAAACATTACTCTCCCAACCTCTTTTGAGAAAGAGATGAAGGTTTGTCGATCCTATGGATTAGAGTCATAAATCTTTGCATGATGTGAGCCACTCAAGCATTGATGATCCTCAGAACGAAGGGTCTCGTCACCTCTTGTTGGGTATGTGTTATATGCTTTGCACACATAGTACTCAAAAGGGGGATTTGAGGGGGGGTGCTAGGGCCCCCCTTGGGGGATGTAGGGGGGGAAAATCCCCCCGCATGGGGGTTGGGGGCCAACTCCCCCGAGAATTGTTTTTTCTCGAGAAATGTGTCACATTTTTGCCTCATTTTTTTGTGTTGCCTTGATTTTCATGTCCATTGTTGGGAGGTTTTTCGGCACATGGTTTTTGCCTATGGTTTTATATTTCTGATTAAGGAATTAGGGTTTTTGACTAATCCAAGCCATTGGGTTAGGATTTTCGATGTCATTGGCTCCTATATGTATATTGTATTGTAAACAATGTATCACTATGAAGGAATATAGAATATGTTGGTTTTCCTGGTTTGGGTTTCCAAGGGAAAAATCTCTGTGTAATGTTTGTATTTTCCATTGTATCTTTTATGTTATTTTACTGAAAATATGTTTGCAGTAAATATTGTACAAGGTTAAAATCTACATTTGGTATCAGAGATTTGTTGGCTTCAGGGAGATGCCTTTATGGCTAAGGGTTTGGCTCGTGTCTATGATAATCCTTGTTATAGTGGGAGATTCGGTGTATTGATTTTTTAGGTGAAAAGAAATGACTAGCAATTCAAAAATGGGGATCGAGAAGTTTAATGGGAAAAGTTTTGAGCTTTGGAAGCTCAAGATGGAAGATTTGTTGGTGGATAGAGATCAATGGATCTCGGTAGATCCAGGTACTGCACCTAGAAGAACTTCAGCAGATGACTGGAAAAAGTTGGATCAAAAGGCAAAGAGCACAATTAGATTTTGTCTCTTAGATTCAATATTACTGAATGTCTCAGAGGAAGCTACAACCAAGGATTTATGGGATAAGTTGACGAAGTTGTATGAGTCTAAGTCCCTAGTAAATAAAATATTCCTGAGAAAGAAGTTGTATAATCTAAGGATGAGAGATGGAGACTCAGTGGCAAAGAATTTGAACACTTTCAATACTGTTCTAAGTCAGTTAGTATCTATTGAGATTAAAATTCCAGATGAAGATAATTGTATCAATTTATTGTGTTATTTACCAAATTCGTGGGATAGTCTGGTTGTGGCCATAGGTATTAATACAACTTCATTGAAGTTTGATGAAGTGGTATCATTCTTGTTGTCAAAGGAAATGAGGCAGAATAATATGGAAGGACAGAGGACGCTTCGAGGAAAGAAATAGATCTAAGTTATCAAATGGGAGATCTAAATCTAAGGGTAGATCTAAATCTCTCAGAAAGTTTGTAAATGTATGTTAGATATGTGGAAAAGAAGGGCACTACAAGAAGCAGTGTAGATCCAAAGTTGAGAAAAAGAAGGGATTTGAAGAATCTACTTCTATATAAGAAAAGACCTCCAAGGAAGAAGGAGGGGATGTGTACCTGGATTCTTCAAGCACACATGCACATCATGAGGCATGGTTGGTTGACTCAGGTGCATCCTTTCATATGACTCCCCACAGGGAGTGGTTCTCTGAATATGAAAGGTATGATGGAGGTAATGTTTTCTTAGGTGATTATTTGAAAATGAAAATCATAGGACGAGGAAAAGTCAAGTTGAGACTCATAGGTGGAAGGATTATAACACTTACTGGTGTTTTACAGATCCCAGGTTTGGCCAGAAATTTGATTTTTATAATAAAATTGGGCGATGCATAGGGTAAAATCAATATTTGAAAAGGAAACTTGTAGGATCATTCGAGGATAAATGGTGTTGTTGAAAGGAGTTTGGTTTGGAACTATGTATAAGATGTAAGGAAGCACTATTAGTGATGGGTGTAATAGTTCCATTGTTCCTGATATTGGAGTTGAATAAGAAATAACTTCTATAGTCTCTAGATAAAAGGTTATGGTGTGGCATCAAAGATTGGGGCATATCGAAGAGATTGGTTTTTTACTACTAAACGGTAAAGGTATGGTTGAAGGTATGTCTATTTGCTCTCTGGATTTCGATTTCTCTGAACATTGTGTATATGAGAAGAAGAATCAGGTAAGATTTTCCTCTGGTGCAACGAGGGTGGAAGGAATTTTACAGCTAGTTCATAGTGATGTTTTTGGACCTGTGTCGGTCCCATCATTGGGAAAATATGTGTATTATGTCTCATTTATAGATGACTTCTTGAGGAATAATTAGATATATTTCCTCAAGTTGAAATCTGAAGTCTTTGACAATTTAAAGAGTTTAAGGATCTTGTTGAGAATCAAATAGAGAAAAGAATTAATGTGTTGAGGACGAATAATGGTAGAGAGTTATATGGCAATGAATTTGAATATTTTTGTAAGAAGTGAGGTATAGAAAGGAAGAATAATACTCCATATACACTTCAACAGAATGGAATTGCAAAAAGGATGAACACGACGCTGATGGAAAAAGCAAGGTACATGTTTAGTGGTGTCGAGTTAGGGAATTTTTTTTGGGCAGAGGCACTTGGTACTGCATGTTACCTAGTCAACAGATCACCCTCATCAGCGTTGGATGACAAGACTCCACAAGAGGTATGGACTAGTAAGAAACCTTCTCTCACACATGTCAAGGTATTTGGTTGTGATGCATATGTTCATGTTCCAAAGGAAAACAGGAGTAAGCTAAATAAGAAGGTTGAAAAGTATATATTGGTTGGACATAAAGATGGTCTCAAAGGTTACAGGCTTTGGAATCTAGAAACTAAGAAGGTAGTGTATAGAAAAGATGTGGTTTTTAGAGAAATGAAGGATGTTGTTAAACGAAAATTCCTACCAAGTAAGGAAGAACCATAAAAAATAGAGTTTGATTTAAAGGATGATGAATCATACTCTACAGAATAATACGAATCAGAAAAAGAAGATCCTCATACTCCAATATTGAGGAGATCAATTCAAGAAAGAAGGCTACCAGAAAGGTATACTCCATATGATTTCCTTTCAAATTTTTCTTTGTTTATTATTGATGATGATCCTAGAACTATCAGGGAGGTAGTGGATTCAGAGGATGAAAATATATGGAAAAAGGCCATGGATGAAGAAATGACAGCCTTGGATAAGAATGAGGCTTGGGATCTAGTGGAGTTTTCGACTGGAAGAAATCCCATTGGCAACAAATGGGTATTTAAAAACAAGCTGAATGGAGAAGGAAAAGTGGAGAAATACAAAGCTCGGTTAGTAGCAAAGGGTTATTCACAGATTGAGAGAATTTATTTTGGTGAGATGGTTTCTCATGTTACCAAGTTAACCTTTATAATATTTATGTTATCTGTTGCTTCTGGATTTGATTTTCAAGTAGAACAAATGGATGTGAAGACAACATTCCTACATGGGGATCTGGAAAAATAAATCTATATGAAGAAATGAGAAGGGAAAGAACGAGCTCATATGCAAGTTGAAAAAGTCTTTCTATGCTTTAAAGCAATCACTAAGGATGCGGTATCAAAAAATTGATACTTATATGCTGGGACTTGGCTTTGCAAGAAGAAAAGAGGATCACTATGTGTATTTTAAATTAATTGGTGATCATTTGATTTATTTGGTCTTGTATGTGGATGACATGTTGTTGATAGGAAAAAAAAAGGCATTATCTAGCATGTGAAAATTCGGTTGTCCTATAAATTTGAGATGAAGGATCTCGATGCTTCAAATTTCATTTTGGGGATGGAAATTAAAAGATATCAGAAAAAGAGGAAACTCTGGTTAAATTAGAGAAAACATGTCGAAACAATATTGCAGAGGTTTAATATGTAGGAATGTAAACCAGTCAAGGTTCCTATTTCTGTTGGTGCAAATTTATCTATGGATCAGTGTCCCAAGACACATGAAGAGGAGGATGACATGTCTCATATTCCATATGCATGTGCAATTGGAAGTTTGATGTATACAATGTTCTGTACTAGAATAGACATTGCACATGTAGTGGGGGTTTTGACCAGGTATATGTCAAAACTAAGGAAGGAGCATTGGACAATAGTAAAAAGGGTTTTTAGGTATTTGCATGGCACTGCTAGGTATGGATTGTGCTACCAAGGAAGTCCAGGATTGGATAGAGTGGTGGATATACATGGCTTCATGGATGGAGACTCAGCTGGAGATCTATATTGTAGGATATATACAAGTGGGGATGTGTTAAACCTGTTTGGAGGAGCGATAAGTTGGATGAGCAAAAGATAGGCTATAGTGGCACTTTCAACTACAAAAGTTGAATACATGGCAGCCACTCATGCAAGTAAGGAAGGAGTATGGTTGCAAATATTGTGTTCAGGTATTGGGTTGGTACAAAAATATGTAAGGATAGATTGTGAGAGTCAGAGTGAAATTTTTCTCGCGAAGAACATGGCTTATCATTCAAAGGAAAAACATATTGATATTCAATATCACTTTGTGAGAGACATGGTTGAATAAAAGAAAGTATTGTTGATGAAGGTGGACATTTTGAATAATGTTGCAGATTTATTAACAAATTATTTGAGCACTGAGAATTTCTCTTGGTGTAGAGGATCCATGGGCATTGTTTCCCTCAATTGTTGACTATGTAACCCTGTAACCCCTTGCATGGAAAGAAAACAACAAGTGGGAGAATGTTGGGTATGTGTTATATTCTTTGCACGCATAGTAGTTTCTGCATTACTCTGAGTGTGAAGGGGGGTTTGAGGGGGGGGTGTAGGAGAAGCACCCTCAAGAAATTTGTTTTTCCTCAGGAAATGTGTCGCATTTTTCTCGTTTTTCATGTTGCCTCGATTTTCATGTCCATTGTTGGGAATTTTTTCGGCACATGGTTTTTTTATGGTTTTCTATTTCGGATTAAGCAATTATGGTTGTTGACTAATCTAGGCCATTGGTAGGGTTTTGGATGTCATTGGATCCTATATGTATATTTCATTTTAAACAATGTATCACTATGAATGAATATAGAATATGTTGGTTTTCCTAGTTTGGGATTTGAGGGGAAAAATATCTGTGTAATGTTTGTATTTTCCATTGTATTTTTTTTGTTCTTTTACTAAAAATTGTTTGGAGTAAAACTTGTACAAGGTTAAAATCTACACCCCTTCCTCCACCTAGACCATGGGCCTAGAGCCATGATTTTTCGACTCTTGAACCAACTCACCTAAAATGGTTATAGTATCCTTCTCTACAGAATGAGACCCCTGATAATAAATCCTACCGGAGTCCTACATGTCTCTTGATATAACAATCCTTGGGCTAGACTATATTTGTTTTCCCTCCTTCAAGTATGTTGACTAATTACACTAAAAGGCGTATACCTATTGACAATGGGCACATTTAATAGGTTTTTAGTGCTTAATCAGTTTTGTATGGACAAGGTTAAATATTGATGGAATATTCTTAGTCATCCCAATAAATCAATGGTTGTGATTTCAACCACTAACTTCCTCACTATTATAAAGACATCCTTTTACATGTTTATTTTTTTACTTTTACTTGATCATATTTCAAATTTACTATGGTGGATAGCTAATTGCCACGTATGAGTGATTAACAAAGATTAAGATTTTGTTATAAAGTGGAGACATGTGAATATGGAATGCGACCATTTATGGCCATGTGCAGCCGTGCGTTTCATTTTATGACCATGTTTCATTTTACCAGCCACTAGTTTGTGGGGAATGAAAAACAAAACGACGTTGGATGGAATGACTCAGACATTTCATCAGGAAAATCGTGGAGCAATTAGAGCAGTGGATCAAATTCGTAATGAGCCTTTTTCTTTAATTTTTTTTATTTTTTCTCCTTAACGAATAAAGAGAAGCTTTTCGATGCTCAAAACCCTGGCGTGACAATCGAGTTTTGGCTTTCATTGAAGCGTTCAAAGATTTTCGTCTGAATTTGAGTGGAATCATGGATTCGCAGTGAGCATAACCTATTTTTAGTGTGTTTTTGAACGGTGGACACTATCATTTTTCGGGTTCAGGACCGATGTTCTGTGAATTTATTGGCGTCATAGTTTGAGTTGGTCCGTAAAGGTTGCATTGATAGTTGCAGATCGATTATTTTGTAAAAATTGAAGAATCTTTGCGGTGGTCGGAAGGTTGGGATTCATTGTCGACGAAGGGACCTAGTTTGTTGAAATGTGGAGGAGGTAGGGGCATTATTGTTGATTTCCAAGGGTGTGGGTTTGTGTTAGGAGCTGGTGTACGTCGAACCTTTCGGCGTTTACCAGCCAGAAACACGAGTTTGTGGCTGTCCCAGTCTAGTTCATCTTGCTCTATACCCATTATACAATCATTGTCAACCATTCCTAACACGTTCACGATCAAAAACCACCATGGAAAAACCCTATTTACCACCGAAAAAGACCCTACCCTCGTGGGAAACCCATCACTCTCTTACTTATCAGGTTTCAAATTTCTTGAAGCATCATATTTGAAGTTTCACATACGGACCAAAATGATATTGATTAGTTTGTGAAAATGTTAAGGTGGTCTCTTATTGCAAGGAGATTGTCGAGGTGAACATATAATGAGTCAAAGAAGAAAACCCATACCAAGAGAAAAATGTTGAGCATGGGACTCAATATGTAGATTGATTGCCCCCTATGCCTACTGCATAAAAACAACACAACCTTTTGTTATCCATAGGATTTCAAGTAGGAAAACATGGTGTTTCAGAGCTTGATAATGAAGTAGATAGCTAAGTTCTTTCAACATGACCACTTGGGAAGATCACTTGATCAAGCCCTCCAATTCTAAGGATGAAGAGCATCTCAAACTCAACGATCTCAACATGTTTAATGAATCTTTTCATGAACTAAGGTTTCTAAAGGTATTCCTCATTTTTTCCATGTATAAAATACTCGATATACTTCACCACAAACCAACTACACTTTTGCACACATGAAAGTGACAGTTCATCTAAATAGTGATTGTAAACAAGTTGATTGTTGGGTTTGCCTCACTTTTAATTGATGTTTAGTAGTAGAGTGGTTTTGTTTTCAAATTTTCATTCTGTCTCCACTCAATAACATGTGAGTTCTAGTTTTTCTTTTGGTGATAGTTTTCAACAATCAATTCATCAACAATTTTTAATGGATTGTGCATTAGTGGAGGGTAAAAAAAATTCAATACCATTTCGACTTCCCAACACATAGTTGGAAAGAAAGAATTGGAAGAATTTATGCTACTCATTGTTTATTTGAAACTAAATAAATTGAAAAACAATCATGTAACATTTACATTATTGGTTTTATTTTCAAGTGTGTATCAACATATCATTTTCAAACCTTTGTTCTTTATTGGAGTGTAATGATCCCAAGCCCAATTCTGGCTTGGAATCACTAACTACCACTAGTTTGTCGATGTGCTTGTGTTTATTGAGTTATTAAGTGCATAAAAGATTCATTCAACGCATGGAGATCATCATACATTTAAGATATAGAAGCACAAGCAAGATCTGACCCTTTTATTATAAGCAATGTAGGATCAATACAATAGATGGCCGATCTGGCATAAACCTTAGATGGTCGTACAAACAACAGATATGAGCTGCTACAAAATGCTCCTGACAATAAAAAGGAAGCCTCTAAAGGCTGGATAAGTAATGAATACTAGTATCAAGCAGATCTGAATGTCAAACCCTCCAACTAGAGAGTGCCACGCTCCAAGTGGAGACTAAAGCCCTCGATAATTCGGTCCTGATGGAAGAATGCTCCAAATGAGCCCA
>ML783431.1:354869-365329 GCA_009831015.1 Picea engelmannii | reverse complement strand
CTAGTATCAAGCAGATCTGAATGTCAAACCCTCCAACTAGAGAGTGCCACGCTCCAAGTGGAGACTAAAGCCCTCGATAATTCGGTCCTGATGGAAGAATGCTCCAAATGAGCCCAAACTCGATCAAATAATAGATCAGGACAGTGGGAGCCTCCTCCTGAAGTTTCAAACCCAACATCCAAGGCAAACCTCTCCAACTGTGGAATCTTCTAAGATAGTTGCATCCTCCTGAATAGCTAAGTCAAGCCCTCCTCAATGGTATGGAACGCCCTTGCCGGAAATTCTTCAACAGTACAAACCTGATGTCTTCTGAATCTTTAGAAGGAAATATGTTGAGAATAGAATGGTGTGGAGGAATATTTCATCCCCGAGACCAAGTTGTGGAACAAGGTGAGTGGATATTTCACCACTGAGTTGCTCACAAGGGTTTGTGCAGCAGAACCCCAAACTAAATGCTCAAAGCACTAACAAGAAATATCCAAATTAGAATGAGTAATAGGTGCACCCCGACCTCTTACTTATACTTTTCCTTCTAATTCTTTGTTGAGTTAGGTTAACTCCCAGGGTTAATCTTCTATTCTTATGTTGAGTTATCTTTTACTCCTTTATCCTTTTCCTTTCTTAAGTCAACTTAAAAATATAACTTTTAACTTCTTGAATTTTCCCCCTTAGTGTGAGACTATGACCTAGTGGGGGTGCCCAGGCCACTGAGTCTCCTCATCACCTCTCTAAGAGGTGGGGGACATTACAGTCTCCCTTGCTTGAAATTGCTTGTCCTAAAGCAATTCCAAACCTGCTTCTCTAACCACGTGCTTCGAAACCCAAGTGGCATCCTCAATGGGTAAATCCTTCCACCTGATTAGGTACTCCTTGATGCTTCGGTTTCGGAGCCTCTTCTCTCTGAATTCTAACACATCCTCTGGAATCAAAGCCAGATGTCCCTCCTCATCCATGGGAGGTAATGCCTCAATAGGCCTGACGTGTTGACCAAGTGATTTCTTAAGACACGAGACATGGAAGACGTTGTGAATTTTGCTACCCTGTGGAAGCTCCATCTCATAAGCTACTGCCCCTATTTTCTTGCTAACTCTGTAAGGTCCAAAGAAACGTGGCTGCAGTTTCTCTGCTCTGCTTCTTTTAATGGAGGCCTGCCTGTATGGTTGAAACCTCAAATAGACTAAATTGCCAACCTCAAAGGTACGATCAACTTTGTTCTTGTCTGGTTGGAACTTTTGCTGGTTTTGTGCCCTCTGTAAATGATCCTTCAATTCCTTGAGAATTTCTTGGCTCTACTGTATCCAATCCTATACCATCGGAGCCCTACTATCACCAAATGCAATCTCCACAAATGATAAAGGATCATAGCTATATAAATCTCTGAAGGATGACATGCTAATGGACATATGTTGGGTGGTGTTGTAACAATATTCTCCCAAATGTAACCATCTGACCCATGCTTTTTGTTGTCCGGCTACATAGTTTCTGAGGTAACCTTCCACCCATTTGTTGGCTATCTCAGTCTGACAATCCGTCTGAGGGTGATAGCTAGTACTAGGAGTCAATGTCGTACACACTAATTTGAACAACTCCTGCCAAAATGTACTCATGAATCTTCTGTCCCTATCATTGATGATGGTTTTGGGTAGGCCATGTAGTCTGAACACCTCTCTGAAAAATAATTTGGCCACCTGTGCTGCACTGAAGTCCGTGGCTATGGGAAAAAAGTGTGCAAACTTTGTCAACCTGTCTACCACCATGAAAATGCAATATTTCCCCTGTGCTCTGGGCAACCCTGTGATGAAATCCATGGATATACTTTCCCACTTGTGCTCGGGAATAAGTAGAGGATGCAACAGTCCTACAGGGTGCATGTGCGCATCCTTGTTTTCTTGGCATGTAGTGCATTCTTTGACATGCTTCATCACATCTTCCTTGAGGCCTTTCCATGCAAACCTCTCTCTCACCTACCTGTACGTCTTACTAATGCCCTGATGCCCTGCTACTGGTGAGTTATGACATGCATGCAGGATCTTAGCTTTGAGAGTTGATCCAGAAACTAAAAAGATCCGGCCTTTGTAATAGATGAGGTCATTTATGACCTTGAAGTTGTCATCCTGTGTTTTCCCGTCCAACCATTGACAAGCGAACTGAACCTTTGCATATTCCACTATCAAGTGTTCCTTCCAGTCGACTAACATACCGGACATGGAAAAAATGGATGGCCTTCTGGATAATGCATCGGCCACTGCATTGTTATTCCCTTTGACAAATTCAATGTGAAAGTCGCAGGCTTGTATTTTGCTTACCAATTTTTGTTGTCTTTCATTCAAAACCTTCTGCTCCAATAGATATTTAAGACTATTATGGTCTGATTTGACCACAAACCTGGCACCTACCAAATATTGCCTGAATTTGGCTAGTGCATGCATGATAGCCAACATTTCTTTGTCCTAAATGTTGTAAAGTAGTTCAGGACCCCTAAGTTTCCTACTTTCATAAGCAAGGAGGTGCATGTTCTGCATCAACATGGCTCCTATACCTTCGCCTGAGGCATCACACTCAAAAGTGAAGGGTATGTCGAAATTAGGAAGAGCTAGAACTGGGTAGGTGCTCATGACCTCTTTCATTTTCTTAATCGTGACTTGGGCCTCATAACTCCATTTGAAGGACCCCTTTTTGGGTAGGTCAGTCAAGGGTGCACACAGTTGAGAAAACCCTTTGACAAATTTCCAATAGTATGTGCATAGGCCCAGGAATCCCCTCAGTTCTGTGAGTGTTTTTGGAGTAGGCCATTCCCTAATGGATGTTATTTTCTCCTGGTGTACCTGTACCCCTTTTGCCCCTATGATGTGTCCCAAGTAAAGCACTTCTATCATTCCAAACTCACACTTGGATTCCTTGGCGTATAGTGATTGTTCTTCCATGATTGATAGGATTTGTTCCACATGTCGAAGGTGTTCCTCCCAGGTCTTGTTGTAAATGAGAAAGTCGTCAAAGAATACCAACAAGTGTTTCCTCAGATGTTTGTTGAACACATGGTTCATGCAAGACTGAAATGTGGTTGGGGCATTGGTTAACCCAAAGGGCATCACCAAAAACTCGTAATGGCCATAGTGACACCTAAAGGTTTTTTTTGAGATGTCCTCCTCCCTCATTTTGATTTGATGGTAGCCCGAGCGAAGATCAATTTTTGTGAAATATATAGCTCCATGCAGCTCATCCAACAACTCATCAATCATGGGTATGGGGTACTTGTTTTTTATCATTTTTTTATTCAAATCCCGGAAGTCAATGCACATTCTCATCGTTCCATTCTTCTTCTTCACCAAGACTATTGACGACGCAAATGGGCTTGAACTTGGTCTGATGTGTCCCACATCTAGAAGCTCCATGATGGCCTTCTCTATCTCGTATTTATACTTCTTGGGATGCTTATAGGGTGTGGTGATAATAGGCTTAGCCCCTGCCTCTAGCTCAATGATGTTCTCAAACCCCCTGTCTGGTGGAACACCTAGACGAATCGGCCCAAACACTTTCTGCTGCTTGTCAAGGATTCTTTTGATCTCTGGTGTGTAATGTACCCTTCCCTTCTCATCCACCCGTGTTGATACCTTTCCCTTCTCATCCATCCTCTTGGTCGTGACCACTCTGGCAGAGTTACCTTTCATGCCTCTGAGCACAACCTTTCGTCCTCCTTCCCCTATGAAGGACATTTCCATGGTCTTGTAATTTGTGGTGATGGGTCCTAAACTGCTGAGCCACTGCACCCCTAGGACGATGTTGGTATTGGGAAGATCCATCACATACACATCTTGAACTAACTCATGTCTTCCCAAGGTGAGTTTAATATCTGGTATGTATCTGTTATAGGGCATAGTACTACCACCTTCTACCTCCACTTTGAATCCTTCAAATTCTACTGTAGGTATGTGCCTCCTCTTCAGTATTGTTGCATCAATGAAATTGTGGGAAGCTCCTCCATCAATCGGAACTGACACTCTCTATCCTTGCAATACCCCTCTCATCCTGAAGGTGTTGAACTTGGGTACCCCGCTAATAGATGCCAATGTAGCCTTCTCTCTAGCCGCACAGTCTAGTTCTAGAACTTCCTCTTCTACTGCCTCTAATGTTTCGGCCTCCATGTTTTGTATCTGACCATACTCATCCTCTTCTTCGTCATCTGAAGTGACCTCAATGTAATGTACCTATCCTCATCCCATGCACTTGTGTGAGGGATTCCATGGCTCCTTCCATGTGAAGCAGAGTTACTTCCTTCTCAGTTCCCTCCTAGTGTTGTCATCTATTCTACCACGGCCCCTATCATAACCCTTAGGGTCACGTCCTCCCTAGTTTATTGGAGGCCTTTGATCTCTTCCACCATTGTTAAGAGGTGTTCTGGGTATGAACTTTGGTTTAGCAGCTGGACCCAAATCCCTTGTCTTCCAAATGGCTTCCTGTAGGCTCGTAGGCTTGAAGGCCTTAACCCAACCCTTCAAGGGTTCCATCAATCCTTCTGTAAAGAGCATCATGAGCCTGGTTGGGGACATATCTTGCACCATCACTGCCAACCTCTGGAACTCATCAATGTATGCCTCAACCATACATGTTTGCTTGAGTTGGGTGAGCTCCCGGAAATGTAACTCAGGATCTCCTAGATCAAATCTGTCAATTAGCCTCTGAGTGAATTCTGTATATGATACAATTTGGTTGTGGCTAAGTGTGGTGAGCCCATGGTACCACCAGTCATGGGCCTTTCCATCCAAGTACATGGTGGTAGACTTGATGGCCTCCATATCTTTCATGGGGTTGAGCAGTAAATAGGTATCCAGGTTCTATACCCAAGATTGTGCCGTCATCTTGGTCGTACCATCAAAGTATGGAATTTCTATCTTCGTTGTTCTACGTTCAAACTCGAAACTACCCCTGTGGTTTTTCCTAGGTTGATTTCTGAACCTGAGTTGGCAATACTGATCTAGGGACATTTGTCATTGGACCTTCATATCCAAACCGTAGTATTCTTTGGCACTCCTCTCCATTTGTTCCACAAATTCTTCTACCTGTTCCTGTTGAATGTGGGCATGTAAGGTCTAGGGTTAGCTCTTCTACCTGAATTTCGACCAAGATGATTATATGTGAATGCAGGTATGTATCGTCTCTCATTGACCCTACTACCCATCTAACCCTCGGCCGTGTCTCCATCTATACTTCCTTCAGATCTAACTACTTTCTCCGGATTATATCTGATCTCCCCATGGATTTCCCCAGATCCACCAGCCTCCTTGTTCCCGTACGTATCTGGGTTCCTCCCTTGATGAGTCAATTGCATTAGAAGTTCATTTAACTTGGATTGATTCTTGTTCATTATCTACAGGTTTTTGTCAACCCTCTTCAAAGTTTCAGAGAGTTCGACCTGTCCCCTTCTGCTGGTTTCATGGTACTCATCCATGTGTCAGACCAATGTGCATTCCGTACAATTGACGAATTGCTGGAACTTGTCAAATTCTACTGCTATGCGAGCCAAGCCTAGAGACTCATGGTCATCAATTGACCCTTCCATTTCGGCCTCTGTTTCACTGCTCGGTTTCATCCTTCTACCCATGAGAGCACAACTCTACCTCTGTATGAACTTATCCTTCCACAGGTTTGGGGGGATCGAAGCTCTGATACCACTGTAATGATCCCAAGCCCAATTCTGGCTTGGAATCACTAACTACCACTAGTTTTTCGATGTGTGGGTGTTTATTGAGTTATTAAGTGCATACAAGATTCATTCAACACATGAAGATCATCATACATTTAAGATATAGAAGCACAAGCAAGATCAGACCCTTTTATTATAAGCAAAGTAGGATCAATACAATAGATGGTCAATCTGGCATAAACCTCATATGGCCGTACATACAACAGATATGAGCTGCTACTAAATGCTCCCGACAATACAAAGGAAGCCTCTAAAGGCTGGATAAGTAATGAATACCAGTATCAAGCATATCTTAATTTCAAACCCTCCAACTAGAGAGTGCCACGCTCCAAGTGGAGATGGAAGCCCTCAATAATTCGGTCTTGATGGAAGAATGCTCCAAATGAGCCAAAACTCGATCAAATAATAGATCAGGACAGTGGGAGCCTCCTCCTGAAGTTTCAAACCCAACATCCAAGCCAAACCTCTCCAACTGCGGAATCTTCTAAGATAGTTGCATCCTCCTGAATAGCTAAGTCGAGCCCTCCTCAATGGTATGGCACGCCCTTGGTGGAAATTCCTCAACAGTATGACCCTGATGTCTTCTGAAGCTTTAGAAGGAAATACGATGAGAATAGAATGGTGTGGAGGAATATTTCATCCCCGAGACCAAGTTGTGGAACAAGATGAGTGGATATTTCACCACTAAGTTGCTCACAAGGGTTTGTGCAGAAAACCCCCAAACTGAATGCTCAAAGCACTAACAAGAAATATCCAAATGAGAATGAGTAATAGGTGCACCCCAGCCTCTTACTTATACTTTTCCTTCTAATTCTCTGTTGATTTAGGTTAACTCCCAAGGTTAATCTTCTATTCTTCTGTTGAGTTATTTTTTACTCCTTTATCCTTTTCTTTTCTTAAGTCAACTTAAAAATATAACTTTTAACTTCTTGACTTTTCCCCCTCAGTGTGAGACTATGACCTAGTGGGGGTGCCCAGGCCACTAAGTCTCCTCATCACCTCTCTAATAGGTGGGGGACATTACATGGAGGATTTGTTTTCAAAGATTGGCTCAAGGTTAAATTTTGGATCAAGATCTTTCTTGTGTGTGTGTCATAGTAAAAGTGAAAACATAGGTGGGCCTATTTTTTCATTGTATAAGAAAAAAAAGTAGCTCGATTAAGTTATTAGCTTAATCAAGTTCTGAATGAAGGTACAAACCCCAATCAAGGGTTTATTTAACCCCACCTAGGACCTCAATCAAGATTCATTGAGCATGTGAAAAATCCCTTGATCAAAGTTCAAAGTTCATTGTTTTCACATGCTCTCTTACCAAAGAGTGTGATATAGGTTCATGGATTCACCCCTTCCCATTAAGTTGATGGTCCCATTAAATTTCAAATGGCAATATTCTAATTTATTTCCGTATAGAATAATAGAACCTCTAACCCCACCTTGCTTGTAAGAATTGTTTCATTATAACACTTAACCTATTGCAACACTTACAACTCATTTGGCACTAAATATTTATAGCTAGTCCTACCTAAATTTTTGACACTTATCCATTTCACTTATATTTAGAGGATGTCTTGGTGATTCACACATGTTTGTTGAGTTAATTTACTATTGGGTTTCAATGTGTCATGAGTGTAGTGATATTCCTTGGATCAATTTTATCATAATGTGTAACCCCATCCCATCCCTTTTAACCACATTCTATATTTACTCCAAAGTTCCCTAAAATTCTTGTTCCTTGCAGAAACAACTCATGAGGGAAATTTCCTTCCCAAGAGAGCATGCTTCCTTGCATACATACATATACCTTAAAACTAATTTCCTTTAGCTCTTCCAACATGGCTCCGTGACTTAAGTTGACCAAATTTTTGTTCAACTGAGATTTTGTTGAAATTATTACCTTTGCCCCAAAGCAACTAATCCCAAATTACAATTCAAGATATAATAAAATTAAGTTGACCAAATTTTGTTCAACTCATATTTTGTTGAAATTAATGTTGGTAATTGATGGAGTCTTGTCAATCATCTCACATGATGCAAAGAATTTTTCCTTTTTGTCGGTTAGTGTTTAGATATAGACCTTTTGAATAAATAATGCATGCAAAATGCATGAGTATTTTTCTAAAATAAATTATTGTAAGCATTCAACCAGAAGCAACTAACTGTTTGTTCTATGAGGCTATGCATTGTTATAAATATCAAGGTTGATCACAGTTGAACAAACTTTTTTGTACAACTACCTGAATAATAATTCTTCCTTCTTTCTATGATGTTGTGATTTAATCATTTAATATTTAGTATATTTTTATGCTATTCCAATTGAATGATTATCTAGTCCATAGATAGGCATGCAAAGATCCTTCATTTGGTATCAGAGGTGGTTGTTGCTTTAGGGTAATCATGTCAAACTCTAATTCATTGCCCATTCTAGAATTTAATGGAAGTGGTTATGGTTATTGATGCATCAAGATGATGACCTTTTTGATAGGGAAATATCTATGGGAGATTGTAGAAATGGTTATGGAGAGTCAAAATATTGGACCACTCTTAGTGAAATTGATAGAGTAGCTAAGAAGGAATCTAGAAGGAAGAATGCTCAAGATTTATTTCATATTCAAATTTCTCTTGATAAAAGCTTGTTTCCAAGAATTGCAGGTGAAAAGATCGTAGTGGATGCCTCGAAGACAAAAGTTTCTATGTCCATGTACTTGATCAAAAGAGACAAAAGTTAGATCCAAAAAGTGAGTCATGCATTTTTTTTTGGATATAGTGAACAAATTAAGGCTTATAGGTTGTATAATCCCCTCACTAATAGCATTGTTGTGTCAAGATATGTAATTTTTTATGAAGGGGGAGTTTATGGTCATCAAAAATTCCATGATGATATGTCTAAATCTATTTTGGATAGGGATGTTATTGATGATATTGATAATGAGTAGCCCACTAATATTTCAGTTCCAAGTGCTACAAATCCACCAAGTAGCCCCTCATCTAATTCTTCAGTTCCAAGTGCAATCCCAACATCAAATTCAAGTTCTGCAAGGAAGGTAAGAAGATTAAGTGACATTTATCAGAGTAAAAATCCAACACATGAAGAAAATCCCATAGGTGAGATAGTAATTTTTTCTTTACTTTCCAAGGCTGGTTTTGAACCATCATGTTTTGAAGATGCTTGTACTAATGAGGTTTGGGTGCAAGAAATGCAAGAAGAGAGAGATTTTATTCATAAGAATGATACTTGGGAGCTTACAAAACTTCCACATGACAAGAAAAAGATTGGTACTAAATGGGTTTACAAGACTAAGTACAATAGTGATGGAAGTGTTGGAAGACACAAGGCAAGATTAGTTGCTAAAGGATTCACATAGAGGTATAGAATTGATTATGAAGAAACATTTGCACCAGTATCAAGACAAGGGACTGTTAGAATGATATTCATCACATGGATATGAAAAGTGTCTTTTTGAATGGGTACATAGAAGAAGAAGTGTTTGTGGAACAACCACAGGGTTTTGAAGTGCAAGGAAAAGAACATCAAATATACAAGTTGAAGAAGGATTTGTATGGCTTCAAGCAAGCATCAAGAACATGGTATGCTAAGATTGATGGATATTTTTATGAGAGTGACTTCAATAGAAGTAAAAGTGAACCTACACTTTACTACAAACAATAAGGTAATGATATTCTCATTGTAAGTCTATATGTTGATGACTTATTATATATGGGTAGTAGTTCTAAGATGAAGAATGAAATCAAAATTGCTATGATGAATGAATTTGAAATGAAAGATTTGGGTCTCATGCAATATTTTATGGGTATGGAGGTTTATCAAAATGAGGATGAAATTCTCATTTGTCAAACAAAGTATGCAAAAGATATGTTGAAGAAACTTGATATGGTAGATTGTAAACCAACCACCACTCCAACTACTCATGGAATTGTGTTGTGTAGAGATGATGGTGCTAAAATAGCTGATGAGGCAACATATAGAAGTATTGTTGGAAGCTTGATGTTTATAATCCACAAAATACCTATTGCTTATTTAGTTTCTCTTGTTTCAAGATATATGAAAGAGCCATTTGAAATACATATGAAGGCAACCAAGAGGATTTTGAGTTATGTGAGAGGAACTCTAAATTTTGGTATTCATTACTACATTCTAAAAGGTTTAATCTTGTTGGATTTAGTGATTCTGATTGAGGAGGTAGTTTGAATGACTGAAAGTCTACATCTGATCATTTTTTCTCTTTTGGTTCGGGTTTCATTACTTGGAGCTCAAAGAAGAAAAGTATCATTGCACTTTCATCCACATATGCAGAGTATGTTGCAGTCACCTCAGCCGATACACAAGCATTATGGCTTAGAAAAGTTCTAGAAGAAATTGGAGAAAAACAAATTCATCCTACAGTGATATTTTGTGATAACACTAGTGCCATCACCAAGAATTAAGTCAATCATAGCACGAAAAAACATTTTGATTTAAAGTATCATTTCATTAGAGATTTGGTGCAAAATAAGGAAGTAGAACTAATGTATATAAAGACTCAAGAACAACTTGCAGACATTTTCACTAAGGCAGTTGCTAAAGTCTAGTTTTTGAAACTTCGAGATTAGATTGTGAGCCCTCTCAGCATCAAGGGGGAGTATGTTGGCAATTGATGCAGTCTTGTCAATCATGTGCCATGATGCAATCTATTTGCAGTTTTCTTTTATGTCGGTTAGTGTTTAGATATAGATTGTAAATAATACATGCAAAATGCATGAG
>ML783431.1:307493-327847 GCA_009831015.1 Picea engelmannii | reverse complement strand
ACCATGCACAATATATGAGAAATAATCAATAGTTTTTGTTCAAGGGAAGTAATGACTTCCAAAGGTAGCTACATCTTACAAATGTAAAGGGAGGGATAAACCTCCAAGAGCAAGATACAATCCTCCAATATCAAGAGAGATTTGAACTCTCTATCCTTGCCCCTTCCTTCCACCCACGAATATATGAGAGATAATAAAACTTTACATTAAATCATCACCATCAACCAATCATCACATAATGTTATAATGGAGTACTCTGATCCTGTAGATAATGTTCCTCAATGTATTCCTTGAAACTCCTCTAATTTTCACTCCTTGAATCCTCCCCAAAAAGAGGTTATAGAAAGAATGGTAGACTTTATTCAATTCCGGTCTATTCAGAAGACCCAACTTGTACAGCATACCCCGCGCTCAATATTTAACATCTGATTCTGAAACTCACACACAAGAAACTAAAGTCTGTACTCTTTCCAATGGAAGTGGTCCCATTGCATTTGGAGTCTGTATGAAAAATTTATGACTGTTTTACCCAGAACACATGTTTATTGACTAGTTTCAGGACTGGTCACAAACCCTATATTCCACAGAGTGTATCTCCATAATTATAGCGAATCAAGAGCTGAAATTTTTACCAGAGGTACCTTGATATGTCTTATCAATACCATAGCGATTTCACCATCTGAATTTTTCTAGAAAAAAAATTATAGAAAAAATGGTAAGATGACCTGAAAATAACATACCTTAGAACACATCACCAAAAGACTTCATCCTCCCTTGAAGTCCGGCCCTCTTTTACTTCTTCTTCCCTCTGAAATTCGACTTGTATCAAATGAATGTCTATTGATATTTATTTATACCATTTATGTCACTTCCTTTTAACATTAGGGCCGACCTGACACTTTCTTATTTTGTAATTATCTTCTTTAATTATTTTTAGGGCCTACATGTACTTCCTTTTTCAATTCACTTTGTCATCTTCAAAAATTCATTTCTCCTCAACCATGAGGGTCCATGTGATGTGCCACATACCACCGGAAACATCATGATGTATACTATCCATTCATGGTTGTTGTATATGCATGTGCATTTTCCTTCATGTCCAAATACCTTTATCAATCTTGCGGTCCAAAACCCATGACTAGGGTTGACATCAATGACAACAATCAATCTTCCAATAGTAAAGTGGCTATTGGATACATGGAAAAGTGTAAAATTGGGAAACATTGGACATAGCTGACTATGTGGACAAAGTGGCTATGTGGAAAAAGTGGCCTAGAAGATGCTTCTAAGGAAGAAGAGGTCTCTTGTGAAAATCATCTCTTGAGCATAGCCTGAAGAGAATAGAAAGGGGCTGAAGGAAGGAAGAGGGTGTACAATTGGATGAAGTTGTGGAGACTTGAGTGTGAGCTGATGTCAGATTCTTGAATTCTGAAGTAAGTTCCAGATCTGTATTTCATGGGCTCCAATCTTGCATAGAAACTCTGGTATGGTTACATAGTTGTCTTGATGGATATTCTTGCTTATTGTGTGGTGAATGCTTAAGGCATTCTTTGTATGGCTATTGTGATATCGTTATTCCAGTTGATTGATAGAGTGAGAAACACTCTTATGATTCATTACTGATATGATTGCCATAGTATACTAGTTTCTTATACATGACTAAGTAGCATTCATATTGTATGTTTGAGGAGCATGAATAAGATGTGGGAGAGAATAGATGTGTTTTGATTGGTTATGGTTCAGATGGGACAATGAAAGACAAAAGTATATGTGACTCAAGGCTATAAAGAATCAGATCTTTTCATAGAGATATAACCCTAAGGCATACGGAGGTTTTAGTACATATTGGCCTCGTACATACACTAGTTGTACTACTGGTAGGGCATGTACATACGCGTGTTGCAGTACTGATAGGTCGCGTACCTGTTGACAGATTGGTATCTATTGAGGATTGATTCCTCTTCTTATTTGGTGCTGAGTTGTGTAAGTTGAGTCTTGCATTGTAGAGTTGGTGCTCTTGTGGAGTTGTAACTCTATTTAGTTGTTGTTTATAACCCAAGGATTGTATTCTGTAATAAAAAGAAAATTGTACATACATCTTGTGTTCTTTGTGTTCCTTGTGGTGATGACTTATTGATGATATATGTTTTTGTTATATGTTGTTGATATATGTTCACATACAACTGATTATAAATGACGGTAATGAGTGTTGAGTAATTGGTGATTGCTAGCTAATAAGTTTTGTGAAGCGAAGTTTGAAAAAGATCCCTACACTAATTCACCCCCCCCCCCTCCTAGCGTGGTCGATCTGTCCAACAATTGGTATCAGAGCAAGAATTCACTATAAGCCTTAACAAGATTGGAGGAGATGCATGGACACACAAATGGATGATGAATTTCCAATCATTGATGAGGAAAAATATTCTACATGGAGAATAGAAATGAAATTGCATTTGAAGGAAATATGAGCAGGTGTTTGGAAAGAAACTATTGGTGGATCAGTTCCTTTGAAGAACAAGTCAAATTTTGCAGCTCAAAGGGAAGAACAAAAGAATGATGCATTCTCTCCCAATACCATTCTTAGTGGAATCTCAAGTTCTATCAAATAAAGCATGGGACAATGCACTTCCTCCAAGGATCTATGGCTAAATCTAGAGGAGACATACCAAAGAAAAAAGGAATACCTTAAAAACAACTCCATCAAGAACAATGAAGGTAAAGAATCACCAAAATCCTCTATTTGCAATGATTCAAAATGTGACGATGTTGAATATTTCTCTACAAGTGAAGAAGAAAATATTGAGTTAATATGTGTAGAATTAGATGATAGTTATCCCATGGAAGAAGTATAAGAAGAAATATCATAGATTAAAAGGAAAGTTGAATGGGGTCTATTTGAATACGACTATGACCATTGTTACATAGAATATAGCTATCTTTCTGAGAACACCAAAAATTTTCTTAAAAATAATCAAAGGCATATATTGAAGTTAAAGGAAATGCTCAGGGAACAAGTAGAAAGTAAAAGGACTCAATTAGAATGAAAAGAACAAGAGATCAAAAGAGTAAATAATGAAATAGAAGAGAATAAGAAGTTAGATTATAAGATTAGCAAAATTATTGAATTTAATGTCCATATCGAGACCCAAATTGAAGAAGCCAAAAGGGTAGAAAAATTACTAAAGAATCAAGTAAATGAAAAGGAAGAGTCAAGTCATAAGTTGGAAGATGAAGTTGTTGATATTAGAAAGAAAATAGAGAATTCAAACAAATTCTTAAATAGATCAACAATCTTCAATGAGATCTTGGATAGTCAAACATCACCAAATGATAAATCAGGTCTTGGATACAAGAAAAAAACTACACATGTGGAATAAAGAACTTCAAAGAAGCATGAGGTAAGTCCCTCACTCTCAAAGGATGGGAATAATGTTGCAAGTCAATCATCTACACAAGGCAATGAAATTTTCAAAAGAACAAAGCAAGGAAGACATCAAGAAGTTGTATTTACACCTCAAAGAAGAGAGAAACCTTGAAGATGGACACCAAAGCAAAGGTATGAAAATGTTTTTCATGGTCAATGTTACTCATGTAATGAATATGGTAACAAAGCTTTGGAATGCAAATATTATTCAAGGAAAGATAGTGAAATATTTCATAACACCCTAAGGTGTTGGAGATGTAATCAAGTAGGACATATTGTTGCTCATTGTCACACCATGAGATGCTACAATTGTAGAGGATTTGGCCACAAATCCCAGGATTGTTGGAACACAAGAAGAAATTCCATGATGAGGACTTCATATAGCATGACTAGAAGAAGGCGTGAAGTTATGAAGGAAGACATTTTTGAAAAGGTGGAAGCTCAAAGATCAAGTTATGAAAAATTGAGACACCTTCATAAGTGGGTGAAGAAAACTGAACAATCAGAACATAATGGCAGTGTTAGGGGAAGCTCAAGTTTGTCATCTTCAGAAGCATAGGCAGGTTGCAATGGTAACGATCACGTACATACATAAGTTGGCCTATGAATAGGTCGGATACATATATGAGCTATCTGTGTAGCAGGTCGTGTATTTGTGGTAAAAAGCCTTTGGAAAAGGGCTATGCATATGAGTTACAGCATGGTATGATGGTGTAAATCTGACATGGTTTTTTGTAGGCTTTGACATGGTTTGTTGCAGGTTTCCTGATTACATGTTTACATACATAATTTATGTATTTATGGTGGTGACATATGGTTGAGTGTTGAAAGACTATATTGGATGCATGGTACTAACCCTAGAGTGTGGATTGAGACATTTTTCTATTGAAGAACAATGTTGGTTGTGACAGTGAAGTTATGGCTCTTTGGTTATGAGATATATCATGATGATGCTAGCTAGAGATGTCATTGATATATTGAGGCACACTTATAGTACATGTATTATTGGATGCTCAGTATTTGTTGTAGTAAATGGAGGTTGGGGTTGATCTGTTGGGATACATGGCCGGTAAGTATTTGAGTCTCATTGATATATCTTATGATGTATTTTTGGAAGAATATTTGTTGGATATATTGGTGCATGCATATGGATAAGATACATATTGGGACATGTAGTTGATGACTTGATGAAGCGGTCATATTGTACATCATTGATGAGTCATAGCTTTATCTATAGTTGATGCATGATTGGTACACTTTTGGTACATTGTTAGAGGAACCTACTAGCAATATGATTGGCACATGTTTTATGTTAGATATTGCATACATGCCTGAGGAAACATATTTATTGTAGTTCATGTTGTTGTGGTATTGGTGCATGGTTGATGCACTTGATTGGTACAAGTGGTGATACATGGTTGGTGCACTTGTTGATGTATGGATGATATACTTGAGACACTTCATTGATTAAGATACATGATTGTGGCACTTGGTTCTTGGTAGAGACATATCATGAGTGATATGACACTTGTTTGAGGCACATGGTTGGCATGTTGGTAGACTCATATGGTTTATGCACTCCATTGATGATATCTTATGGCATATGATATGGTATTTATGTACATGGTTGATGTACATGGGTATTGTGCATGGTTGGCACAGGATGTACTTGGTTGATGTTTTCATTGTTGTCATATTTTTTTCTTCATGATGTATAGTATGGCACGAGCTTGATGCATGGACAAGTCCAAGGATCGTCATAGACAGAGTATTTGTACTATGTTCTGGTTGAGCACTAGCATTTGCAACAGAAGCATATTGCAATGGTAGCATATTGTTCATATTGCAGAGAAGATAGGAGGAGACATACCCATAGGGGGAGTCATTTTTCTTCCCATGATTCTAGGAGGAGAGATTTATCATATGAAAAGATAAATACTTTAAAAAGAGACCTATACCTGGAGAAAGAGAACATAAGCATAGTTCCATGGGAGCGATGGTCATAGGGGGAGAATGAGATATATATATTCAACATTATATCAGAGTGATATCCCTTGTTCAAAAGGGGAGAGATTATTCAGAGGAAGATCAAATGAATTCAGACAGGGGGAGAAGCCCCAAGGGGATAATGACCCTTTTCCATTGATGCCAAAGGGGGAGATATAGTCACATTGATCTGATTGAGATTCCTATTGATGTAGAGAAATTCTTTGTCTACATGTTGCCATCAATGATTGGTGTTGACATCAATGTTGGTATTGCCATCAATACCAAAGAGGGAGATTGTTGGATCATGTTGTCATTGATGCCAAAGGATTCATGTAAAAGGATTTATGTCAAAGGAACAATGACTTGTCATAGTATAATTATGTAGTGATTTATGGATCATGTATTGACCTTGATGGAAATGGATTGAGGTCAAGAGGAGTCATAGTTGTATGCGTAGATGAATATTGATCAATGAGTTGTCATTGATATATGATGCATAGTTGGATTGATTTAAAGATGACTCATTATTGTATTTTCATGGTTGTACAAATGGATGAACTCCAAATTGGTCCCCTTATGGTGAAAGACCTCACGGGAAGACGCTTTGTGGTGAACTCCAAAGTGGTTATTTTCTTTTCATGGTTGTACAAATGGATGAAATCCAAAGTGGTCCCCTTATGGTGAAATCCCTCACAGGAAGATGCTTTGTGATGAACTCCAAAGTGGTCCCCTTATGGTGAAATCCCTCATGGGAAGACGCTTTGTGGTTGAGTTATCCTAGTAGTATGGTTAGAGAACCCATGCTTAATTGTGGAATAATGAGATGAAGATCACTGAATGTGATCTGGATTTTATGAGCATAATGGAATGACTACAAATTATTAACATGTGCTCAACACAAAATAATAGAGATACAGTAAAATTGGTTTTCTATTCAATAAGGAAATAAGTTGAAACTGTAAAATGCAGTGGAAACAAGCTTGTTAGAATGGTGGTAACTTATCTCTGAGAAGAGATGTGACGGCTGCGCTCATTCGCAAGAAGATCATTACAATGAGGCTCTGAAGGTGTTTTTACAATAAATAGGAATGCCAAAAACCCTATACATCCAAAAACCTAACCGTAGGAGATGAAGCGCCAAAAGTCATGTGGGCCCCATTTGGGTAAGTTAGTACATCAACTTCCCGGGGTCGTAACTTTTGCATACGATCTCTGTTTTAGGCATATGATAGCATGTTGGAAAGGTATAGTCAAGGATATTAATTTTGGGGTATCAACCATGCCTTTGGATATCATTGAGAAGGTCAATCCTGAAAATCCTTCATTTAGGCCCTCAAAATGGCCCCATAAGTTAAAACTGCTAAAAATAGTAAATTGCCGAAATTGTCAGAAAACTGTTTTGAGCCAGTTGGAAGAGGTGGGTGGCCACCGATATCCACCTAGATCAGAATTTTTCAATGAAAATATCCTATATGGATAGTGCTTGTAAATCCATTTTCGGTGGTATGTGGAACGTCACATAGCTCCTCCCAGTCTGCAAGTTATGGCCTTACGAAGTTGGAGGACCCTCATATGTTGGCTTGAAGCCCGAAAAGGTCAAAGAAGTCAAAGTTCTTGAAAATAAGAGATTATTTAAATAATAAAGTGAAGTGACAAAATCAAAGAGAATTATTTAAATAATAAAGTGAAGTGAAAAAGTCAAAGAGGATTATTTAAATATTAAAGTGAAGTGACAAAATCAAAGAAGATTATTTAAATAATAAAGTGAAGTGAAAAAGTCAAAGAGGATTATTTAAATAATAAAGTGAAGTGACAAAATCAAAGAGGATTATTTAAATAATAAAGTGAAGTGACAAAGTCAAGGAGGATTATTTAAATAATAAAGTGACAAAGTCAAAGAGGATTATTTAAATATTAAAGTGAAGTGACAAAATCAAAGAGGATTATTTAAATAATAAAGTGAAGTGACAAAGTCAAAGAGGATTATTTAAATAATAAAGTAAATGGAGAACTTCCTAATTATGGAAAGTGGTTATAATAAGGTTAACCCTAAAAAGATGAAAATGGGTTAAGTGGTCAAGTGGATATTGGATACATGGACAAGTGGCAAATTGGGAAAAGTTGGACATAGGTGACTATGTGGACAAAGTGGCTATGTGGAAAAAGTGGCCTAGAAGATTCTTCTAAGGAAGAAAAGGTCTCTTGTGAAAATCATCTCTTGAGCATAGCTTGAAGAGCATATAAAGGGGTTGAAGAATGAAGATTACCTATAGTTGGATGAAGTCATGGAGACTTGAGTGTGAACTGATGCCAGGTTTTTGAAGTCAGAAGCAAGTTCCAGATCTGTATTCCATGGGCTTAGATCTGCCATGGAAACTCTGGTATGGTTACATAGTTGTCTTGATGGATATCCTTGCTTATTGTATGGTGAATGCTTAAGGCATTCTTGGTATGCATTGTGTGATATGGTTATGTTGGTTGATTGATAGAGTGAGAAACACTCTTATGATTCAATACTAATATGATTTCCAGAGTATATTGATTGCTTATACATGACTAAGTAGCATTCATATTGTATGGTTGAGGAGAATTAATAAGTTTTGTGAGAGAATATATGTGTTGTGATTGGTTATGGTTCATATGGGAAAATGAAAGACATAAGTAGATGTGACTAAAGGATGAAAAGGATCTAAGTTTTTCATAGAGATAAAACCATATGGCATACATAGGTTGTAGTACATATTGGTCGCATACATATGGGAATTGTACTACTGGTAGGGCACGTACCTACGCGTGTTTCACTACTTGTTGACAAATTGGTATCTATTGAAGATTGATTCCACTTCTCAGTTGGTGTTGAGTTGTGTAAGATGAGTCTTGCATTGTAGAGATGGTGCTCTTGTGGAGTTGTAACTATATTCAGTTGTTGTTGATAACCCAAGGATTGTAGTCCGTAATAAAAACAAAACTGTACATACAGATTGTGTTCTTTGTGTTCCTTGTGGTGATGAACTATTAATGATATATGTTGATGTTATATGTTTTTGATATATGTTCACATACAACTGATTATAAATGATAGTAACGAGTGTTGAATAATTAGTGATTGCTAGCTAATAAGTTAAGGGAAGTTTGAAAAATATCCCTACACTAATTCACCCCCCCCTCTTAGTGTGATCGTTGTGTCCAACAATAAATTATACCATCATATATGCGGCCTTATAATGAACGGTCCATATTGACTATGAAATTACAATATTTTAAAAGGAAATTTTCCCAAAACTTTATCCTCATAGGTTCTTCCCCTAAGGCCCCAAAAGGGGGGATGGGCTCCAATAAAGTGTCACCTCCCCCTTGGACCCCCCTTGACCCCCCATGCTCTAGATGTGGGGGGGAAATCCCCCCACACACCCCGTTAGGTAATGGGGTACAAACATGGCTAAATAAGGACCTCTTAACCAGGAAGATAATTAGGATCCACAACCAACAAAACTCCCTCTTTCTTGTTGAAATATTCAATAAAACTAAGAGGAGGGTGAGTCGGTACTATACATTTTTAATTTTTTTTTTGTTAGATTACTTTAAACATATTAGCACTTGTAATTACAAACAATCATAACAGAGATATAATGTCCATAATTATAGACATCAATAAACACATTTACAGTACACAGATGTTGAACTAGAGAAAACCGCTTGAAAATATTTCACCAATAAATATCAATTTGTTTCTAAACAAATTTTTGTGAGTAAACCAATCCTCTATAGGAACCAAATTATAAATAGATGAGGACACCAAACCTATTGAGCACCAACTTAATAATTGCAGGCACCAACCTACAAATAGATGAGGACACCAATCCTCTTGAGCACCAACTCAATAACTTTAGGCACCAATATGTAAATAGATTAGGACACCAATCCTCCCGAGCACCAACTCAATAACTTTAGGCACCAACCTATAAGTAGATGAGGTAACCAATTATATTATGAGAACCAACTCATATTTTAGGAACCAACCTGCAAATAGATGAGGACACCAATCCTCTTGAGAACAAACTCAAATTTCAGGGACCAACTTGCAAATTTAACCTCAGAAAGACTGTAATTCGGCCATCAACTCGTCCTCCAATATACTATGATTTTATTAGATCATTTTTTCCTAAAATAAATCTTACACCTCAACCAACAATCCCATAAAAACTTTTTTTCTTCATTCCTCTCCACGTAAGTCATGAGGTGTGAAATTCTCTCCTCCCATTCATTGTTTCAGATACCTAAATTGTTCACACACACACCACTCGAAGTGATCCTCATTATTATGCATACCATTTGTTTTACCCCAAAATAATATATCGACGAGGTCGACTCCAAATCCCATATTCTCCATTAAATTAGGCTTAGACATTTCCTTGAAAAAGCTTCATGAAATCTAGTCTTTGTTCCCTTCTCTTGCAAACAATTTAGCATACTAGTGCTTAATGCTTAGCCACCATCTGATTATTTCTTAGAATAGATCTTGAACATTAATCTAATCTCCAAAATTATAAATAATTTCCTTGATGCACAAGATTCATCCGATCATATATTGATTATATTGTAACCATCAGATCTAGCTCTCCATTCAATCTCCACCGTTGATTTTTGATCATGTTCATCAGGACCACAGGGAGTCCAAAACACTCAAAACTACCTCATAGTTTATAAGCCATTGGATATTTTAGTAATGGTTATCATTGGTTCTTGGTGTCCTCTTCCTTGAATCCTATCCATCAACTCTACTTTGATGGCAAGTACTACGACAGATCCAAAATTCCTCATAGTCTCAAATCAATGTCTTCAATCATTGTCTCCCCCTCAACATGAATGATGGTTATCTTTCATCCCTATGGTCCATATTTCTCCTCGGATCTCGTCATCAGAGTATCACTACTCAAAATCCACTTGGATAGTTTCTAATGCAATGAATGAAAGAGATATGCTGGCTAGATCAATGGCTCTCATGATTTCTCGTAGTCGTTGTTATTGGAGTATGTGTATCACCTTCTAATCTAACTAGGGCATATACGATGAACGATGGTGATTCAGTTCAATGGAATACAATCAAAGGTCAATATATAATCCAACCAATCCTTGCAAGGGATCTATGAATATTTACTTGATGACACATTGATCAATCATTGTGCTACACATGGCACTGACATGGCAGTTGACCTCATGCTGGTGTCATCACAATTTTTGGCTTGATTCTAAATTTTAAACATGAACTATTCGTGTACGTGGCCCAATTGTTGTGTTACACTTGTTTGTTTTTATGGTGTTGACTTTGCATTGACCACTGGTCATTGTATGCTCACATCATGTTGTCATCACCTAGACAAGTTTCATCCTTTGGGACATGTTGGCTTCCATGCTAGAATCCACGTCAACTTGAATATCAAGATGATGCATAATCGTTTAGAGTCCCTCATCATATTTTGCTCATCAACTTCACTCAAACCATGGCCTCCTGTGGACAATGGAGATCAACCAAAGTCAACAACTCTCGTTATACCTCATATTTCTTTGTTGTCAAAGTAACTTCACTACACTCCACTACGATGGATGGCACTCAGATTAATATTCCATATCTCTCCTGCTAAAACTCTGATAGATCCAATTGAACTTCTTTTTTTGAAGTTCCAGGACCTCAAACACTTCAATGAAAAGATACAATCATCAATCGGCGAAGAGGCTCAGCGATGCAGATTGATGCAGATCCAATTATTTATCCAACGCTCTAATTCTGAATATGAATTGTCCTTCATAGAGGAGAGACGATAGTTACGATTGATCGTAGATCGAACTTTCACTCATCAAAATCTTCCCCCAATTTTGACTCTGACTATATAAACTTGTTGGAATCCCAACTACCATCGCTTTTCATTGATATTTTGAAACACAAAAAATTGAAAAGAGAGTTTTTGTATCCACTTCTTAGAATGTATATACATCAGATTGAATGTTTCTGGTGATCGGTTTTGTTGATCAATTGTTTTTTATGTTTTTCATAGATAGTTATATTGTTTTTATCCATTTCAATTTGAAGACTCGAAAGCATGAAATTAAAATCATTTTACAAGGTCATTGAAGGAACACTTAGAGTGTTCTCCCTGTGTTATAAGTGGAAAAACTATTTGTTTTAATTGGAAATCTAAAACCCTAAGGTTTACACCATGTTTCATTGGTGGCTACACAAGCATGTTAAAATTTGTAAAAAACAATTCATAACTTAGGGTAAAATCCAACCCGACATGGTATTTATCCAATCCTGTTATTAAGCCAAACATCAGAGTTTTAACACATTTTTATACTTAGCAAAGTTTGGTTATGCATTTTCCCCCACCATATGATCTAAATTATATCATTTGATAGTCTTCATTGTCTTATAAACTTATGAGATGGTGTGGTGTCCATTCAATTAATTGATCAACTCACTGTCATGTTCATCATAATCGCCTTCATGTGTCGATGTTTCTTTTTTGAGATAGTCCTTCATGACCAGAGAATATGTTTTAGATGATGAAGTGGGTTTGATTTTTTCGTCCTCTAGTTCTTGGTGGTTAATAAAACATGGGAGTGTGAAATCATGGTAGTATCTCTTCAAACACTTAGTTTTCCGTTCAGCGCTAGTTATGTGAATTCAACTGTTTATAGTTTTGGGTTTGTTCAAGCACATACTTCTTCGTTTAGTGTTTTCCGGTACATAGATTGCACACTAATGGTCCCTGTGGTTAGATTTTATATGAATGGCTCACAAGCATTGTTATCTCATGAAGATGTTCTGGATGACTTGGTCCAATCCAATTGGATAAAATTTATTCAGTCGTTTGAGGGTTTCAATTTAGAGGTTGCATGGGATTTTGCTAAAACATTTGATGGAACCAAATCCTAGATATGTGACATTTAGTTGCAAGTAAGTGAAAAATCTCTAGCTGAGGCAACTCGTTTGTCATAGGAAGGTGAATCATGGTTTAAGAATATGAAAATAGATGGCATTATGTGGCATTCTCTATTGGTTTCCAAGAAGTCACATTACAATGTGAAAGGTATGCCTATATAATTATTTAAAACCCATTGGAATGGTTTATTGTTGGTTATAAAAAAAATTATTATTTGAGAAAGGTGTTATGGGTTGGTATTATTCTTTCACACAATTTCTAATGATTTTCCAAGGGTTCAAGTTGAATTTACCATTCTGTTTTCTCAGGAGCCTATGAAAAATGTCTAAGTTCTATTAGAACTCGAACCCTAACCCCAAATCTAGCTTCTTCCATCATGGTTTGATTCACACTTTAGTAAATTTCCAATTGGTGAACACATGGGATACTTGGAAAAGGTTTCTTTTAAGGAATGGGTTTAGTCCTTCGCAAATTGATATTGATTCCCATTTACCTTAGGTTATTGAAGAACCTGTCTTTCTAAAGCTTTCTTCTCACTCTCTCCAAGATTTTTGAGTTGAGGTTCAAATCCCAAAAGACTCTATATTTTCAACCAGTGATCCAACCAAGTTCCCTCTTGTAACCGAAATCAATTCTATAAAACATGAATTAATTCCAAAGATATATTTGGAATAAATCCTTAGTCGTTTGAGGAGCAAGTCACCAAAAGTCCCTGGTCATTTGTAGCTTGAGAATTCAGTGGTTAACAACAAAAATAAAACAAATGGAAAACAAATTAAACATGATGCTTGTGACATGGATTTTAAAAATAAAAGGAGTGGTCATATTTTGTCGAGAATGACAATAAACAAATGTCAAAATTAGGGCAAAGTCGTTCCGACAATAGCAATAGAAGACACAAATTATGTCAAAGATGTAATCCTAGATTCCACCAGCGATGGTTCACCACAGTGTGATTTTTTTTTGAATCTCCCTCTGTTTGTTAGGAAATGTGAAGGATTTATAGGAATCCAGAATGATTTGAAATCGATGATAGCACAAGGGAAACCTCTAAACTCAGACCACGAGCATCCTCTATCGGATCTGGAACATGTATATTGTGAGGAGTGCTTCACATGGATTCAAAGATGTTATCAGGACATACTGTACTTGAAATAACTTCTTAACAAGATGTTGGCTCAAAAAAGATATTTGGAAAGAGAAAATCGAGATTTGAGAGATGATCTACAACAAACTCCTCCTTGGGCAAACAAGAGATCCAAGAAATCTAGGGACATCATTATTAAACACTCAACTAATGTCAATGTTGTTATGAAATCAAAAATGAATGATTCCCCTTTTTCGAATGTTTGAATTGGTAAACAAATTCTTAGTTGGTTTTAATGATTTTATTGGTTTGTTAGAACATAATTTATTTTCAATCTTTTTAGATTAGCTACAAAATCGTGGATTATGTAGCTTGTCTAGAATTAGTTTATGAGAATTTCTTCTATTTAATTTTTTTTTTATTCTTTTCAGGTCTTAAGAAGGAGTGAATTTCAAGCATTGTTGGAACAATGAATTATCATGAGATGCTTCTAGTTTGCAAATTGTTTCTTTTTCAAATAGTATAGAAAAACATTTTATTGGTGTAAGTACTCTTGTAAAGTTACCATGAGATTGGTTTTACAAACCTAAATTAAGGATTTGATTTGGAAAAACTTTATTTGTGAAGATCTATCTCTATATTTTGGATATGAGAAACAAATCACTGGTATGTTTTGAATAGTCGTACTTTACCCAATACTGGACATGGTGAAAATTTTGGGAACTTGGCCTACAGTCATTTTTTATTTTGAAAGATAGGATCATACTTAACTATGGATTTCGACCTATCAGTTAAGAAGTTTCATTTATATTAGAATATCATAAATTTATGGCATATGTTTTGATTGTCTTAAAAAGTGATTGATTATATGTTGTTTTAAACTAGCTTTAGTTTGTTATGACTTCAGATGATTAATTGTTGTTATCTGTATATCAAATGCATTTCATTTTAATGGCTCTGGAACCCAAAATCATTTTAGTTTGAGGTGTGGTTATATTTTGATGCAGATGTTAAATTGTATTGAATTTCTTCATACAATCTGAGTTTGCATAAGATCTAGTCAATCAATATGATTTTTTTTTGTTGATTTAAATGATCATGAATGATTCGCCTGATATTAATTATTGTATGTCATGTAATCCTAAGGATATTATAATCATGAGGGTGGATTTTATTTCATTTGATGTTATTTTGATCTTGAAAATTATAAAATCTACTTGCATCAGATTTATCTTAGTAGGCATGTTGCAGGGATAGCATGGTATAGGAAGACATAAACATCATTCTTTTCTTTTAGCGCTGGCCAGATATAGGTTAGCTCTTTTCATTTCCTTTTACTATTTTATTATTGAATGTAGATGCATAATTCAGGCTTATAAATTTGATTAACTAAGTCATATCTCAATCGTTTGCATTCAAACAATTTATCTTTTTCAAATTTTAGTATTTTTGTTTCTCAAAGTAGATCAGTAAATAAATTCTGATTCCATTTATTATTATTTAAGATTTGTTCTTTTCATACAAATTTTCTTTCAAGGTTTTCAATAAATATTGCAATTTTGTATATAATAATGTATATAATGTATATAAATATATGATAGTAGTTAGTTAGGTTAGTTAGGTTAGATATTTTATTTAGATTTAGGCCAATTGAGCCACAAAACTCGTCAGGGTAAGCTATTTTAAACAGCCTAGTTTATTTAGAAAACCTCGGATTGGGATTTCCCTTCCAGTTGATGAGTGGTCAATATCACCCGTCAAAAAATGGCACTAGAAGGAGGGCCTGAAATTCATTAATGGCATGAGGAGGTAGAAATACACCCCCAAATAATCAGTCTCCTATCGTAACTCATAGTCACTCAGACTATATCATTGTACCTGATCCAACCACTATGTCAGAAGCCCAACCTTAAATTCCCATTGATCATGTGACAACGATTGTTGAAGGAATTGATGTACAAGAAATTATTAGTAATTCTTTTCAAACAATAATAAGAAGCTTGGGCACATTGTCCATACTTAGACAGTTTGGTCAACAATTACCTCAGCCCTTTCATTTTTCTAATCAATGAGAAGATCCTCTTTCCACTGGTTTTCCCAATCATGCATTGTGTGATACCATTACTAATCAATTCGAAGCACTAATCTTAGGTGTTGGGGGATTTGGAATTCCTCCTTCCCCACCTGTATATTCTCCATCCTCTTCGGGAGGGGAATCCTCTGACAAACACAATTCTTCATCTGTACAATCTCAAAATTCACTGACATCAGCCCAAATGGCTACCCATAATAATCCTATCAAACCTTGGCTTGACCAAGATGTCATGGAGGTACCTCAACCTCAACATCCTTTACCCAAACATCCCGAAAAATGGTTACCCAAGTTTGATCTTGATTCTAAGAAATTAGTTGACGGTCATATTAAAAAATTCATGTTGGTTGTTAGGATTAGAAACATCGAACATGAATATTTCATGTGTACGTTATTCCCTTACACCTTCTAAGGAAATTCCTCCATGTGGTATTTTTCATAACAACCCTAAACTATTCTTTTATGGGATAGGTTTGAAACCTTTTTCTTAGAAAAGTTCAGGGATGAAAAATCTCTGGAATTTCTAGTTATGGAACTTTCCAACATGAAGATGAATCCCAAAGAGAAATTCAAGGACTTCAATAAGAGATTCCTTACCCTTAGAAATAAAATCCCTACAGAATCCATTCCTGCTGAAAACTTGATTATTGCTTACTACGTTAAATCTCCACATTATAACATAGCTATATGGGTTAAAAGGTATAAGAAAAACACATTATTAAAATATTTTGAGGAGGCAATTCTCATTGAAAATGGTATTCATAGTTTGAAGGATAATGTAAATGCAGAAGAGGAATCAACTTCCTCTTCTAAAAAGAAGATATAAATTGTTACTAGACCTCCTCCAAATAATAAAGAAGAAGAACCCTTAGATTTGGAGAGCTTACAGAAGGCATTTCAAAAGTTATCTAATCAATTTATAGACTTGAAAAGATCCACAAAGGAAGGGTCTTCAAGTAAAGGAAATTACCGACCAGCTTTTAGGAGACCTCTTCCAAATCCTCCAAATAGGTCAAATCTCACTACATAAGGTCTGAATTTTGAAGGGTTACATCATGCTATGCAAGCCATATTAGATGGAGCTGATATTTGTGTTGTTGTCCCACTTGAAAATCAAAATGATGCAGATGAGGAAGAAACACCTGATGAGGAGGAGTCATCTCCCCCAGATTTTGGGCATCTTTCCAATAGTATTTTCCAAGCTAATTCTGAAATTGTCCATAAAAACCAACATCCATATAATACTTGTAGTAAATTTCAAAACACATCTTTACCTGAGGAAAATAAGAATACAATATCAAGACAATCAAGACAGGTTGAAAGATAAAAAAAAATATCATTTCATTTGATCGGGATTACGACCCTATTGATGATATTAAAAGATTAAAATAAAACATATTGATTTTCAAGCTTCTTAAATTCCCTCCGATCCTACAAAAAATGTTATGAAGCATAGCTGATAACGGGAAAAAGAAATATCCTCTAGACAAAAAGTCAGCAGAAAATGACATTAGTAAAAGAAAGGATGTTGTGGACAAAGGCCACCTAAGAACCATAATAAAAAGGATATACCGGATAAAATAATAGTAAATTGAGATAAAGTAACCTCTGGCATCACAGACAAAAATATGCAGACTTCTTCTCCCACACCACGAAAAAATGTACCACCATTTTTGTTAACTTTTGAAATCATCAACATAAATGTGCATAATTGTATGGTAGATTCTAGGGCCTCATCAAATGTAATTCCTTTGTCTGTTTGTTAAAAGATTAATTTGAAGTTAAACCTTATGATTTCAAAATGATTCAGCTGGACAGAACTAATGCCATGTTGGTTGGCAAGATTAAAGATGTATTGATTAGATTATCATCTAACCCAAAAGTTCACCAAATAATTGACATAGTAGTTGTTGATATTACGTAGGTATATGGCATGTTCTTGAGTAGATATTTGTAACAACCCTAGTTGAAATATCCTTAGGGATTATTAAGCAAAATTAATTAGGTGATTAATTGTCTTAACATGGTTTTAACTAAACAAAGATTGGCATAATAATATTAATTAAATATTTATTAGTTAATTAATTGTTATAATTTTAATTAATTAATTAATTAAATTAATTACCTATCACATTGAATGAACAGGGTAATAAATTTAAAAGGGTTGATAAATTATATTGTTTAAATTAAAAGGGTTACGTATACGGAGGGGATAAGGAGTATTAATAATGAGATAAGGAGCATTAATAAACAGATAAGCAATGAATGAATGGATAAGGAAATAAATGAGGAGAAAGGACGGAAGGAGGGATATGAGCGAGGAAGGTTTAGGAAAGAAGGGATCATTATCATTCTAGGCAAGGGATTTTTATTTTGGGAGGGTTCTCTGGGATTTGCACAGTAGAGTTTGAGTTCTGTAGTCGGGAAGGATTAGTATAGGGGGCATCGGTTTGCTGGGGGTTTTGGGCACGGGGACTAGGATATCCATATCGTATCCTGGAGCTAGGAAGCTGTCCTAGTTGGAAGGGTGGAAACAAGGTTTGGGAAGAGTTGGTCAGCGCATTAGGAAACAACAAAGCAACGGGCTGGACAACCGGGTCGACGGAGAAACTAGCATCGGGAAGAGGTAAAATTGTTTTATTTCGTTATGAAATTATTATGGTAAAGTTGTTTTATTCTGATATGAATTTTATTATTCGTTGATAAATTTATATGCGTATGTGCTGAATTTATAAGAAATTACCGAGTTTTTGAAATCAAGTAGAAGTTACTGTCTTGTTTGTGGAATTAAATTATGTTAAATTAATATGGTTATTACACATGGTATCAGAGCCTCGTTCACAATCTCGAGCCTTAAGGGCCACTACTGCTATAAAAAAGAAAATAGCGATTATCACAAATCCCAATTGCCTTGCATTGGTTATTTAACAAATTCCATGTGAATTCCACATGATATCGTAGTGGTAAAAAAAAAAATAGCATCAGCACAACTAATTACCAACTTATCTAAGGGCTAGTTTATATAGACAATTAAACTACTGCTATACAAAAAAATAACGATTATCACAAATCCCAATTGCCTTGCATTGGTTATCTAACAAATTCCATGTGAATTCCAAATGATATCGTAGTTGTAAAAAAGAAAATAGCATCAGCGCAGCTAATTACCAACTTATCTAAGGGCCAGTTTATATAGACAATTAAAATTTAAAACTTAAAAGACCTTATCCCATTCCATATGGAAATTTTATCCCGTTCAATATAGAATTTTGTTGGGTTATTTCCATTAACTTTGAACATTATAAAATGTTTACTAAAGAACAATTGAAAGAAGGTGTTCAACAAAATTTCTTCACCGGATAATGAAGAATGGAGAATATGAAAGATCAATGAATATTGGGAATATGAATGGAGAATCTGAAATATGAATGAACATTGAGAATATGAATGGACAATCTGAAGATTCAAAGTAAGCAAATTACATTAATACCCACAAATAACCAAAATAAGTGGAGTTGTAAACATATAATTAGCATAAAATAATCAAGGGAGAATGCTTCATAAGCTCATAGTTTGTTAAACAACAATTTAGAAGCAAGGCAACAATATTACCAAATATTAGAAAGGCACAATACTAAAAATGAAAGGGCAGCTTCAGCGGAGTTCAAGTCATCCATAACCTTTGATTTTATATCTTCTGGCAAGGCAGCAGTTGGACCTTTCTTCAAATAGAGTCTGCAAGTACTCTAATTACATTCACCAATGTTGTGTATGAATCCTCATATGTCACTGACTACTGCCCAATCCAGTTTCGCATAAAATCCTTGATGGATTATTTTGCCGAATTCGCCAACCTTCTAAACTTGGTGGTATCTTTGTTTTCCTCCTTCAATGATTCCCTCAAGTTCTTGACAACTTCTCTTGCATTCTTCAGATAAATCTTGGGGAGAATTCTTCTGGACTTGGTCTTCTCATTGGGGTTGAACAAGGACAACAATCCTCTGAGTAAACCCTCGTCATTCTCAGAAGAAGCCTTTTCTTCAACGTGCGCCCGCTAAAAGGATAATGGGGCCATGAATGTGGCACCCATAAGAAAGAGGTGCCTCGTCTGAGCTGTAGTTTCGTTTAAAGTAGCAAGACATCACCATGAAGAATGCATCTCCCTGCTGCTGAGACGAGGGTGGTGGTTGACTCATTGAGATAGCGGGTTCAAGCTCCACTAGGCTATGGCAAGATCCGAACGTTAAACTTGTCATGGTGGACTTCGATGGAACCATAGAGAAACCCTGGCGCTGTCATGCTAGAGAACTCACCCAGACTGCAATATAAACTCGTTCCAGACTCTCAATGTCTAACAAATAAAAAGACTAGTGCCTAAAGTGCCAAGCACGCCAGCGCCCAACCCCCAAACCCATGAGAAAGAAAACTCTTCCATTGCACAAGTCAGCCAAGACCGAGAAATGGTGCGCCAGGTACAAAACCAAGAATGAGAGAGCTCACTCACCTCCAAGCCAAACACAAAATGTAATACACAGAAGCTATCGCCCAAGCACCGGTGCTCAGAGACGGCATTGAGCCTATCGAGAGGGACAGAGCAAAGTGGAGAGGCAGCAAAGGAAGGACGCGGAAGTGAAGGACGCGTTTAGGGTTTGGAGAGATAGGTGTAGGATTATTTTGGAGGAAGCGGGCACGTGGGCTTCATGTGTGCCCGATTTGATTTTTTTTTTTTTATTTAAATTAACTTTTTAAATTATTCCTAAATTTAAATTTCAATGGTTTAAATCGTAAATTTTTTTATTATTAACAAAAAAAACAGAAGAT
>ML783431.1:294697-307443 GCA_009831015.1 Picea engelmannii | reverse complement strand
AAATAGAGTTATAAAAATAATTTGAAATGTTTTGGGGTCCATGGGTTTTGAACCCGTGACCACCCACCAAGCGAAGGGCCTTAAGAAGAAAACTAACGCCAACATGCCCTCATAAGTCTTTACAAATAGATTCTTATGTTTAATTAGATTAATGGTAACACTGTAGGAATTAGAGTGTTATTATTATTAGGAAGATACAGTATGAAGATTAAGACTAACTAGCTTATTACCTAATCTATTGATTCAGAGCCAACTAACTGAGTTGAATCATAACTAGTGAATGCACTGGAAATCAAGGTAAAGGCTTATTTAGTGTTGTTGATCTTTGTATCCAAAGTATAAACTCTGATTGTCCAAGCGTCAGGCTCACGAGACCATACACACAACTCATCAAGCCAAGCGCCAAGTCCCTCCACTCCAGTCCACCATTCAAAGTCAACGCTAAATCTCAATGTAGCATTTGACGAAGCCAACACTAGGCGCCAGGGAAAATCTCATGGGTCAAGCATTGGAGGATATTTAGTTATAAGAGAAAAGTTAGGACTTAGACTAGGACAAGCAGGAAGGAGGCGACATATGCACTAGGAGAGTAAGCATAGGAATTGGCGAGTATGGCACAAGGCTAGCATAGCTACAGGGCAAGGGAACCAATAGTTTTTTATAGGGGCAAAGAAATCAAGCTTAGACGCTTAATCCTAATCCTAACCTAGCCAATCCCCTAAAGGAGTAATGTCTGTTTACAGACAAGTAAAGAAAACTAACGCCTAACCCTGTTTCTAGTTTAAGTAGCACCAATTTGAAACATCCTGGAACTCATCCTGACAGCTTTGATTGATGCAGGTTAAAGCATACAGGATGGTCAAGACTTGAGGGAGTCGAGGCAAGGGAGTGTCGTTGCAAGCACCGCCAACACTGCCAGCGCCACCACCACCATCGCCCAAACTAGCTTTCATACTGCGCTCATTGGAAGCCATTAATGAGACTTTAAAGGGGTGACAACCGGCAGGGACTGAAGTGGAACCCCCACCATCTGGAATGGGTAATCCAAAAGCGTCAAGCGATTCAGGGGGAGGACCCCCACCTGAAGACATCACGCGAGAATTGTAGAAGATCAAACTTTCGGAGTTTTCTGGGGGTCACGCCAGTGAATGCGCGGAAGCATGGTTGGAAGGCATGACAAGGTGTTTTGCCTTAAGGGACTATGCATCCAAATCAAAGGAAAAGATCACAATTTTTCAGTTAAGAGACAACGCCTTAAACTGGTGGGGCAACTTGGAAAGACAATTGTACCTTACCCCAGACACAGTATCTTGGGAACTTTTTGAGGAGAGGTTCCGAAGGAAATATCTACCAGCATACTACGAGGAACAACAGGTAGGCGCATTTCATGCCTTAGTACAGGGAAACAAAATAGTAGAAGAATATGAGATTAGATTTATGGAACTGCTCAGATATGTTTTGTATATAGATAATGACCAATGATAGGTAGAGCGCTTCATCTATGGATTGAACCCTAAGATAAGAGCTATGGTGCAGATGTGGAAACCGTCTTCAGTAGCGGAGGCGGTGGAAAATGCACGTTATGCAGAAGAACACATGAACTTAACTGGGGGTACAAGACCGACATTTCTGCATCATCCTAAATTCGTAGGGAAGGCCCCGAGGACATTTCCTAGGGGAGGGGGCTCAAGGCCACTACCATATGGTAACATAGTCGCACCAAGGACAGTAGCCGCAGGGATTTCAATGGCAGCAAGTGCAGCATCTCGTTCATTGCCAACAACACAGACAGGTCCACGACCATCTCAGGGAACAACTAGTAGGGGCAGGGGTTCCATGGGAAGGAACTCATTTCAGAGACAGTCACATAATAGTGCACAGGTTGAATCTCATGTTACCTGTTGGGGGTGCAGAGGACCCCATTACCAGCATGACTACCCAAAGTTACAATTAGGGTTTGTGCATATAGAAAGAAAGGCACCGATGGGGAGATCAAGTAGCAGCCACCAGATTTACGCAGCGGTTAATAATCGCCAGGCCAAACATGAATCCATAGTGGTAGAGTCATCAGGTATGCTAAATCATATCAATGTTAAGGTTTTATTTGATTTTGGTGCGACAGATAGTTTCATTTCCTCATCTGAATTAGAAAAGAGTGGGTTGGCAGCCTATGAGCATGATGACTTTAAACAAGTCGAGATGGCTTCGGGGGAAAAACAAGTAGTAGGACCTAATGTCGATAATTGTATAGTAGACCTGGGAGTGTGTACTACCAGGTTGAAGGTTTATGTTGCTACTCTCAGGGCGTATGACCTAATCATTGGAATGGATGGGTTAGTAGCTCACTGAGCTTTGGTAGCTTGTTTCACAAAGAGGGTGCTTTGTGTCGACGATGAAGGAAGACCAGTAGAGATCCAGGGTGTATAGAGAAAAGTGTCGTTACGCTTTATATCAACTATGAAGGTTAAGTGATGCTTGAGGCAAGGGTGTCGAATTTATGTATTGGAAGCAGTGAATGAAAGGAAGGGACGCTCATTGGATCACTACCCAGTATTTTCAGAATTTAAGGATGTTTTTACGAACGAGTTACCAGGGTTACCTCCTGAGAGGGAGCTTGATTTTACTATTGAGCTAAAACCTAGTGCAGAACCAATCTCCAAGACTCCGTATCGAATGACAGTGCTGAAACTTTGTGAATTTTAAATGCAATTGAAAGAGTTACTGGACTTAGGGCTAATAAGGCCCAGTGTCTCACCTTGGGGTGCACCAGTAATTTTTGTAAAGAAGAAGGATGGATCCTTATGACTGTGTATAGACTACAGGGACTTGGACAATGTTACAGTGAAAAATAGGTACCCAATGCCATGAATAGATGACCTCTTCGATTAGATGAAAGGAGCAGCGGTATTCTCAAAGATTGATTTGTGATCAGGGTATCATCAGTTAAGGATTAAGGAAGGTGATATCCCAAAAACTGTCTTTCGAACTCGGTTTGGACATTACGAGTTCTTCGTCATACCTTTTGGATTGACCAATGCACCAACAATATTCATGAGCCTCATGAACAACGTATTCCGGAAGTACTTAGACCGTTTTGTACAAGTATTTCTAGATGACATCCTCATCTATTCCAAGAATGAAAGAGAACATGAGGAACACCTATGAGCAGTGTTGTCCTGCCTTAGGGAGAACAAATTATATGGCAAGTTTTCAAAGTGTTCCTTCTTCCAGAAAGAGATCCACTATTTAGGTCATATCATTTATGGTGAAGGAATCTCTCTAGACCCAGAAAAAGTAAAGGCCATTATGGAGTGGCCAGTGCCAAAAAATGCCCATGAGTTGAGAATCTTCATGGGACTAGCAAGTTATTACCAGATGTTTGTGGAAGGATTCTCAAAAATAGTGAAACCCATCACCACCTTGCAATGCAAGGGGGTCAGGTATGAATGGACAGAAGAATGTGATAGTGCATTCATTGAGCTTAAGAGGTTACTAACTAGTGCGCCAATTCTACGAGTGTCGGATATGGAAAAGGACTTCACAGTCTACATGGATGCCTCGAAGCAAGGGTTGGGGGCCATGCTAATGCAGGATGGAGGAGTGATAGCTTATGTGTCAAGGAAGTTGAAGAAACATGAGGAGCTATGCGTGACTCATGATTTAGAGTTGGCAGATGTAATGCTAGCTCTGAAACTTTGGAGGCACTATCTTGTTGGGTGAAACTTTGAGCTCAAAATAGACCATCAAAGTTTAAAATATCTCTTCACTCAAAGAGATCTAAATGCCAGGCAAAGGCGATGGAGTGAGTGTATGAGTGAGTACGATTTTGGTATTTCGTACATAAAGGGAAAGGAAAATGTGGTCGCAGATGCCTTGATTAGGAGACCACGTATCTTCTCCTTGGTAACCTTAAAGGTCAATCTGAGGGAACATGTGTTGACACAACTCCCAAGAGACAGTTGGTATCTAAAGGTTACTTTGAACCTCCAGAGCAGGAGGCAGTTAGATCCAAAGTATGAAGGATATAGTCTGGAAACAGACGGACTGTTAAGATATCAAGGAAGGGTGTACATCCCTAAGAATGGGGATATTCAAAGCATCATACTGAAGGAATCCCATAGAGCACTTTATTGTGCACATCCGGGTGTGAAGAAGATGTACCCAGATATGAGGAAGCTCTTATTTTGGGTAGGAATGAAGCGCAATGTAGTCCATTTCGTTGCCAAATGCCTAGAGTGTCAACAAGTGAAAGCCGACGACCATCACCCGACAGGCCTCCTACAACCACATGATGTCCCTATGTCCAATTGGGAAGTCATCTCTATGGATTTTGTTGTGGGGTTGCCGCTCACATCTCATAGACACAATGCCATTCTTGTGATAGTGGATAAGTTAACCAAGAGTGCTCATTTTATTCCGGTTAGAGACACTTATGATGTCACTGATGTGGCATGTGTGTTTGTAAGAGAGGTTATCCATTTGCATGGGATACCTAAGAAGATCATTTCAGATAGGGACTCCAGTTTCACTTCTAGGTTTTCGACAAGTTTACAGTCAGCATTGGGGACTCAGTTGAACTTGAGCACAGTGTATCATCCTGAAATAGATGGGTAAACAGAGAGAGTAAATCAAGTCATGGAAGACATGCTTAGGATGCATGTCATGGATAATCAAACCCAGTGGGAGAAGTACTTACCTTTGGTAGAGTTTGCCAACAATAACAGTTTTCATAGCTCCATCGGAATGCCACCCTATGAAGCTTTGTATGGGAGGCCATGCAGAATGCCATTGAGTTTGGATAGACTAGAAGACTGAGTGACAGTTGGGCCAGAATTGATTCAGGAGATGGAAGAACAAGTGATTCAGATTAGGCAGAGACTAAAGGAAGCACAAGATAGGTAGAAAATCTATGCGGATGCACACAGGACCGACCAAAGTTATGAAGTGGGAGACCGGGTTTTCATTTGTATCAGGCCTAATAAGAGTACCATACGGTTAAGGAAGGGGACCAAGTTGTCACCTCAATTTATAGGACCATTCAAGATCCAAGAGAAAATTGGACCCGTTGCATATCGTCTCGTACTGCCACCCCACTTGCCTAAAACTCATATTGTATTTCATGTATTTATTTTACGTCATTATGTTGCTGATGAATCACATAAACTAAATTGAAAGGAATTGCAGGTATCGGACGTGGGAACCCTCACAGTAGAACCGTTATGCATATTGGACCATAGAGTCCGACAGCTCAGGAACCGTCTGGTAGACCAAGTTAAGGTCCAGTGGGACAAGTATAGTCCAGGATCTGCTACTTGGGAATACACCAAGACACTACGATGCGACTATCCCTCACTTTTTTTACCACCTCAAGAATATGTTTCTAAAAGGTTGGATGTATGCAACACCACCTTTTGACTTAGATAGCCAGGATTACCTGAGGCCTATATACTTTATTTTCTAGTCACAATAAAACTATTAAGTGATACACTTAAACTTTAAATGTATGAACTTTTATGTATGATTAAATGTTATTGATGATGATGTATGTAATGCGATCTATTATGTGAATATTAAATTTTACGAATGATTAAATGTTATTGATGATGATGATGTATGTAATGTGATCTATTATGTGAATGTAAATTTTACGGATGTTTAAATGTTATTGATGATGATGTATATGATGCGACATATGGTGAGAATGTGAATTTAATGAATGTTTAAATGCTATTAGGATGATGTTGGATATGATGCAATCTATTTTGGGTAAATGACAATCTTATGAATGGGTGTCGAAATTGAATTATGGGATATTATGAGATCTATTTGTAACTGGAAAACTTTGATGTTAATTTATCGGTACAGGGATACCAAATTGAAATGATGATAGTATGAAATTACATGATGATAATGCATAGAAATGTATGAGTTTGGGTTACAGACTAATCTGCAGGTTATGGGCTATGAAATAGCCAGGGAATAAAGATGATGAAAGTGGATATCATGGCCACTAGCCAAGAAACATTATGGTATGAATATTGTATGTGAAATTATATTGGTTTGGATGCATTGCTATGATATGTGGACAAGTGCATGATTTCAGGTGATGACACTACCCAAAACTGAATAAACGATGACAAAACCCCAACAACACGATGCCACTGTATATTCCATTGTAGGGTGTGGACCCTAGTTATGATTAGGAGGGGTGGAGGCATTTCCCACCGCGTATCCTCCGAAACCTGAATTCATGGGGGGACAGTGTTTGTTCACGCTCCCCAAGATGTGTGAGGATGTCTGTTAGATGCCTGCTAGGGAATCTTGGTCGAGATAGTGACACTTCTGCTTAGGGGTTCTATTTGGAGTTAGGTCAATATAGTTGATGCTCCAAGATAGTCTAGCAGAGGAAGGATAGGAATGGAGATGGAAGTAGGTTAGGGAGGAATGATGAGTAGTAATAGTTGAGAAGGTATGGAGATCTATCTTGTGGTGGAATTTAATGTTTTCCCTTCAAAAAAAATAAAGAAATGTGTATGTATGAATAATCATAATTATGTAACTAAACCAAAGTTGTCTAAAAAAAAAATTGTTGAACTAGATAATAGTAATTAAAGGATTTCTCAAACAATTGATTGGTTTGTTGTCTTTTATAAAAGACTAGTCTTGCTGACTAGATTGGATGCATACATAAATTATTGAAGGATGATAGTTTTGATTATTAGTACATGCACGAGACTTGTATGTACTAGCTACACATGCATTTCTTGTACATATACACTAGTATGTATGAGTTTTCTTGACTTAATTATTGATAATGTCGGCTAATTGTTATGAATGTGTGAACCATATTTCTTTTCCTTTGTACCATAAGATACCTTAACTTCGGGACGAAGTTCCCTGAAGGGTGGGTGTATGTAACAACCCTAGTTGAAATATGCTTAGGGATTATTAAGAAAAATTAATTAGGTGATTAATTGTCTTAACATGGTTTTAACTAAACAAAGATTGGCATAATAATATTAACTAAATAATTATTAGTTAATTAATTGTTGTAATTTTAATTAATTAATTAATCAAGTTAATTACCTATCACATTGAATGAATAGGGTAATAAATTTAAAAGGGTTAATAAATTATATTGTTTAAATTAAAGGGGTTACATATACGGAGGGGATAAGGAGCATTAATAATGAGATAAGGAGCATTAATAAATGGATAAGCAATGAATGAATGGATAAGGAAATAAATGAGGAGAAAGGACGTAAAGAGGGATATGAGCAGAGGAGGTTTAGGAAAGAAGGGATCATTATCATTCTAGGCAAGGGATTTTTATTTTGGGAGGGTTCTCTGGGATTTCCATAGCAGAGTTTGAGTTTTGTAGTCGGGAAGGATTAGTACAGGGGGCACCGGTTTGCAGGGGGTTTTGGGCACGGGGGCCAGGATATCCATATGGTATCCTGGAGCTAGGAAGTTGTCCTAGTTGGCAAGGTGGAAACCAGGTTTGGGCAGAGTTGGTCAGTACATTAGGCAACAACAAAGCAACGGGCTGGACAACCGAGTCGATGGAGAAACTAGCATCAGGAAGAGGTAAAATTGTTTTATTCTGTTATGAAATTATTATGGTAAAATTGTTTTATTCTGTTATGAATTTTATTATTCGTTGATAAATTTATATGCATATGTGCTGAATTTATAAGAAATTACTGAGTTTCTAAAATCAAGTAGAAGTTATTGTCTTGTTTGTGGAATTAAATGATGTTAAATTAATATGGTTATTGCAATATTGGTTTGAATAATTGCATGGTTATTTCACCACAGATTGGTCTCATTTATGGTTGCCAGTAAATGGTCAGCCAAACAAGATTAGAATTAATAGGGAACATTATCTGAAGTACATGGTTATAGATCTAAACGACTCAAATGAACCTTTTACCCCCAGTGTGAATTCATTATCAATTCAAGGTATGAACACTTTATTTGGGAATTTTGTGACTAAAATATCTACTATTACAGACCCAAATCATCAATCTGAAATATCAGTTTGTACTCAGTCATCAACTTCTAAAAATGATGTAAATATTGTAGATGCTTGCGAGAATGATGAAATTTGGTCTCTATACTTTGTTGGGTCTAAATATAATGAAGGGGCTACTGGTAGTTGTGTATTGATTGACCCCAAATGTAATAAGACATTCATTTCTTTTATATTAGAATTTGAGTTTACAAACAACATGGCAAAATATGAAGCTCTCCTGTAGAGACTCAAGAAGGACATAGACCTTGAATTCCAAAGCTTGGCAGTATTTGGCGATTCTGAAATTGTATTCAGAAAGGTGAAAAATGTTGTTCATTTTTTATAACCTCACCTAAAGAACTACCAGATCGAGGTATGGAACTTAATTAATAAATTTTTCACTTTTAACATAAGTTCCATTCCTAGATCTAGTAATTCTTAAGCAAATTTGTTGGCAAATGTAGCATCAAAATTATTACCTACTGAAGGCTTCTCTCCTAAAGGATTTTCTATTGAATTAATGTTCAGTCCATCAATCCCTGACAATATCACCAATTGGCAAGTGATTGACAATGATCAATAGATCATAAATTTCTGCATATGGAGGACACTTTCCAAGATGTTGTAATTGATGAAAATACTCACAATGAAAATATCCACGATAATATCTTCTCCTCATTCTACTGAAACATCATCTGATTTGGTGAATTTTGTCCCTAAGTCCATCATTAGATTAGAAAAAAATTATGATTTACATGAAAATTTCAGGGGAGTGGTTAGCTGTAAAATGAATAGTTCCTCGTTATTATATGAAACTATAAATTTAGGAACACAAGATAACCCTCAGAACATTAATCTGGGCAAAGGGTTATCTCAACAAGAAATATCTTCATTCATTAAATTGTTTAAGTAATTTAAAGATGTATTTTCTTGGAGATACGATGATTTGAAAACTTTTGATCCAAACATAATACAACATGTAATCCCCATGAAGCCCCAAACCCAACCATTTCAACAAAAACTTAGGAAAATTCATTCTAAAATAGAACTCACATTAAAAAAAGGAAATGAATAAGCTATTAACAACAAAGATCATTTTTATGGTTTGACATACCCAATAGGTATCCAAATTCGTCTTGGTAAGAAAAAAGAATGGAGAAATACGGCTCTATGTCAATTTTAGTAACTTAAATCGAGCCTCTGATAAAGACAATTATCGCGTTCCTCCAATGGAAAAAATCTTGCAACATGTATCTAATTCTAAAAGGTTGTCCTTATTAGATGGTTTCTCGAGGTACAACCATGTCCTCATCTCTCCTTCATATCAGTTAAAAACCACATTCCACACCCCTTGGGGCACTTATGCCTATCAAAAAATGTCTTTTGGACTAATTAATTCTAGAGCCACTTTCCATAGGGAAATGGATATTTCTTTTCATGGCCTTATCAACCTTTCATTTGTTTTATACCTATATGATGTCACTGTCTTTTTGAAGAATAAAAAATATCACTTGTCACATCTCAGATTTGTATTAGAGCGTTGTCGTAAGTTCGGTATTTCATTAAACCCCAAGAAATCAATTTTTGCAGTAGAGAAGGGAAGATTACTTGGATTTATAGTTTCAAAGTTTGGAATGATAAAAGACCCTGAATGAACGCAAGCTATTTCCAATCATCCCCCACCATCCTCCAAAAAGGTAATGCAATTTTTTTTGGGTAAAATAAATTTTGTCAGACGTTTTGTTCCAAGCTTTTATGATATGGGTAGGCCTTTGCAAAACATGATTAAAATGGAAATTATTTTTAAATGGGGACCATAAGAAAACCTAGCTTTTAATTCCATTGGAAAATATATAACATAATCTCCCTCCTTGATGATTCTTGATTTCTCCAAAGACTTCACCCTTTATACTTTTGCATCAGACAGATCATACATTGTTGTACTTACCCAGAAAAACACTGACAATAATGAAATCCCCATTTCATTTATGAGTTCTTCCTTTAAAGGAGAATAATTAAATTATCCTATAGTTGATCAACAAGAATATGTTGTCTTTAAGGAAGTAAAACATTTTAGACCTTATCTTTTGAAATCCAGGATAAAATTTATTGTTCCTTACCCTGCAATAAGAAATATTTTAGTTCAAAAAGAGCTTGGAGAAAAGAGTGCCAATTGGATGACCTCTCTTCAAGAATATGAACTACAAATTTTTGGAGGAAAAGGTCTTTGCAAACTGGTAGTTGACTCAGTTTAAATGCTTGATAAGGAACTAGTAGTACCAGATGAAACACTGCATCATAAAATAGAAATCTACTGCACACAAATTATGCCTAATTATTGGTATAATGATATAAAGTTTTATTTTTTACACAGAACTACTCCTCGAAATCTCGATCCCAAAAACATAAGAGAATTAAGACTCATATCTGCACCTTTTCAATTAATTAATGATGTATTGTTCAGAAAGAATTTTGATGGTGTGTTATTGTGTTTCCTAGAAATGGAAGAATCTGAAAAAGTGTTAGATGAGTTACATTACGGTGATGTTGAAGGCCATTTTGGTGGGGATACAACTGCCCACAAAGTACTTAGAGTTGGGTACTATTGTCCTACATTATTTAAAGATGCTCATGCTATGTCTTGCAAGTGTGTAACTTGTCAAAAAGTTGCAGGACAAGTCATGAAGGATGCATTTCCTTTGTAGCATGTTACAGTAGACATGCTATTACAAAAATGGGGCCTAGATATCATAGGGGAAATTAATCCCCCTTCTCAACAGCAACAAAAAGACATTCTCATGGAAATAGATTATTTTACAAGGTGGTCTAAAGCTTTACCTTTAAGAGTAGTAAACATTGTTGAGGAAAAGATATGAAATAATCTTACTCAAGCATTTTTAGACTCTTCTTGGATAAATAAAAGTAGAAGGGAATATCACCCTATGTTTATACCCAACAAAAATAACATCATAACTCACAAGTATTAATTACGAGTGCTTAGGCTAGTCTTTTATCAAAAACAACTTGCTGGAAATTTACTATTTATGTTATTTTCTAAACATATCAGTTGTTGAAATGAATGTAAAGATAGAACTAAAGTAACCAAGATGATAATTGAGAAATATGAGACATAAAACAATCCTTTATTCCATTTAAATTCACCAAAGAGTCATTTTCTTTACAAAATCTCATGCAGAAATTTTGGACCAAAGTGAAACTTAGACATCCTCGATGGAACATACAAAAAGACCTAACTGAACTCTAAAAGTTGGATCAGATTTCCACAGATTGATTCCCACTCGAATCTGCACAATATCCTTTGTCAGTCATGAAAATTAATTCACAAACAGACAAGTCTACACAAACTATCAAAGATAGATCAACACCTCTAAAAAATAAGTGTATGAATGATCTGATTCAACCCTGAATATTGTTGTCTACAATAAGACCCTGCTATCATAAAATATAATTAGGCTTGTGATGAATAAATGGATGAATGAAAATTGAACTATCTTAGCATAAACTCAAATACCAAACCTTAGTATGCTTATGTTTCTATCCTCCTCTCGTTCCCCCTTTTCCTTTTTCTTTTAAACAATTTAGAATTGGTTGAAGTAGTTGAACCAACTCAATAGTTAAGTTAATTAAAAGACCCAACCAACTTTTAGTTAGGGGGGAAAGTAATAATCATAATAAAGGTCATAAATAAATAATAACAAGTAGGTGGGACCCCTTATGACTCCCTTTAGCTCATAACAATCATAACATAACCGTTAGTTAAGTAAAACATACCTCCTTATGTCTCCCATCCACATATTCACATTTGACAATTTAGCTTTTGACATTTGAAATTATTTTCAAAAATATTACTCATGCAACCAAAAATAAAACATGTTATCCAAAGTTCCTTTCAGTCAACTGTAATCAAGAATCGATAAAAATAAAAACTCAAAAACCATATTTCCCACTCTAACATGCAATCTTTCCTTGATTGTTGTTGTCACCCTTCGATTTGCCTAGATTTTCCTTTGGCTACAATGTGCCCTTATGCCTAATATCCTTGATCACGTGGGAACAATCAACCCTCAAATGCATCCGGGAAGACACAGATTTGTCGGAGCCATTGGAGGGTGAGGAAGGGGAAGCAGTGGATTTTCCTTTGTTAAGGGCATGGTAGGCCTCAGTTTTCAATCTCTTGCTAGCATGGGAGAATTTCAATGGCAAGTGTTCAAGGGAAACATGGACAATGGGGTTAATATGTGGAGGAGCAGGCAAGGACAAATTGGGCCAGCCACAATGTTGGGAGACTCTCGGGTGGACAATCTTCTGCCATCCATCATGTTTAGGAACTTCATGTTGCAATGAGACATGAGGAGGTACAGGGACATCAGGGGCTTGTGGGACTTGGAAAGGAGGCCTTTTAGGCCTAGGTTGGACCACTCCCTACCCAATCCAGTTGAAAAATCCAACTTAAAAAAATTTGCCAGGCTCTTGTGAGTCAGCATCAAAATGTATGGAGAACGATGGCCTTCATGGGCCTCTGTTACAATTACCTCTCCCTCTGTTTCCTCGGCCATGGCTACCTCGGCTGAAAAAACTCATTCCTGCATACATGATTGATTAGAAAATAGTCTTTAAATAACCATACATGACAACTCTTAAAATATGAAATAGATTTGGATCAACAATGTATCAGACTCATGCAATCCAATCCATACAAATTGTTTTATTG
>ML783431.1:269134-294647 GCA_009831015.1 Picea engelmannii | reverse complement strand
GGGGGGGGGGGGATGATTATTTCTCAAAGACAACAACAATCAACTGCAAATCAAAGAAAACATCATTGTAGTTCAACCAAGACATTGGTACTGCCAACTACTTCAACACAAAATTTTCTTGACTATAATCAATTTTAGAACAGGGAGTGAAAAATAGATGTGGGAAGGTGATGGGCTTGTAATTAACAAAAAATGAAATAATGGTGGGGAATGAGAGTGGTTACTGTTCACAAAATTAATCAAGTAATCCATATATTCATTCTGTTAAAAGGAGATTCACCAACCAAACGATCATAACAATCACTGTGTATTAGCTAGTTCACTGCTCATAGTAAAATATCTAAGACAATGCCATCAATAAGATAGTATGCATTCCACAAGATATGTAAGAAGTTTTGTTCATCTTATTTATAACAATTCTCAAATGTGTAATAGCAATTATTTCCACTTTGTTAATCATCAAAACAACCACTACCCACACATTTCTTCAATCATCAAATACGCCCAAACTCCTGTTTCAAAAATTGCAGTTAAGTTATACTGTCACTGTAATCGGGCTTATATTTTAAAATGTGTGACATTCCTTAAACATACATAATGGAAGTCAACTAAATAATCTATATTAAAATTCCATAAAACCCAGATCGCCAATTAAACAGACAGACAATAGCCACCATTCCAACACATGCTATGCACAGAATAATTCAACTGTGAAAGTGTAATTTTGTCATTGTACAAGCCCAATTCAATGTGACTCTAACATTTTGGGATGTCCATCACAATGAGGTATCAACAGCATGCTTGTCTTCATAAAAAAAATAATCGAAATGCAAACAAGTCGTGCTTAAACTCTATGACTATCTCTGAGTGTGGAAACCAAAACATCCATATTATACATAGTGGGTAGCCACCCAAAAACACCATGATGCGACATTTCCATTTTAGATTTATACACACATAGTCGTAGTATTAACTTAACCCATTGTGTCAAGCTATCGATCTAACACAATATTGCTTCAAATTAATCAAATTGCAACCAACCATACTGTGTAAAACTCGATCTTATGTAATCACATAATTGTAATGCATACAGTGGATGGATTTTCTATAGTCATCCAGGTTGCAATAACGATTTGGCCCCAAAAGAACACAAATTACAATGATCATTTATTCATTGTGTAGAAACACCACACACACAAATGCAACATGCACGAGCATCATTAATCGTTACTGCAAAAATACCAATGCCAAGCTAAACATCCAAATCATCCTTAGTGCAAAAATATTGTGACTGTGTATCAACCAATCAACCAAACAACCAATCATGTTGTGGAAACCACTCATCGACATGGAGTGAGGTTGTGAAATTATTAAAAAAAAACAATACCGAGTTATCAAACAAGGAAAGCGATTATGTATATGGACTGCCCAATCAACAATGTAGGGTTATTCATTTTAATAACACAGACAGTGACTATATATCAAACCAACATGATCGCCATATGACCAACTGGGCATGTTTGTACCTAGTTTTGTCGAAAATACACAACCATCCAACAATAACCAAGTAGTAAACCCAATAGGCCATGATGATCTTCTCTATCAACCCTCAGAATTGTGGAGTTAAGGGTTTTCACTATGACCAACACAGGAAAAGATAGAGATAAGTCACTTCAATGGTGAAAACATCTAATACCAACGGTGCATACACAGAGAGAAGCACGACCTATTTTTGGATAGGTAACAAATCCTGTGACAGGAGGGCTATAACAGAGGAGCGAGGCTCCAACTTGACCAATAATGATACTTAACACACAGAGGGTATAACTCTCGTGGCTCTCAATCAAACAACCAAAATGTTGAAGTGAAGACATGGTTGAGAAAGAACAAAATAACCCACTGAGTAACCTTTAGTGGTGGAAACAAACCAATTCTCAAGACACAATGACAAAGAGAGATTTCAACCTTTAAACTCCATAAAATCCAGAGACTGGACATAGCGATATGAATGCGTGAGGAAAACCAACCACTCCAGATAAAACAAAAACCCTCCAACCAAACCAACAAAGGTAACATAGAGCCCTTATGGCTGCTAAGACCTAGGATGGCCCAATACACTATAACTTCATATTTTATCACAGAGAAAGCCAACAACAATTCATTCCAAAATCACAATTTTACGCAGTTGCGGTACTTAAGGAAAACACAATCCATACATTCAAGCCAATATCCATTTCATAAACAGAGCAGACTCATGGATGAACGAAAAAATACATACCTGTGATCGAAGCACCTTAAAACACGATATGGTCAAGCGGTTCCGCTCTTCTAGGAAATCATAGCATAACCACAGCAACAAGGATGAACAATAGCCCGATTAGGGTGGTGTCTAGTGAAGGAGTAGAGGTGACGTGCAGTAAATGCATGTCGCCTCCATTCACAGTCCATTAACTTCTTAGTACATGCCAACAAGACTTTCATTTACACCATTAATCACATGATGTATCGAAACCATCACCCATCAAACACACAACCATATCATACTCTTAACTTATGCCACAACACAAATCAACCATGTTCCATATAACAAAACAAATCGCATAAGCATTAGCAACTTTCACTTTGTCAAATGCGCCACCCACATCTTATCCTACCATATGCATAGTAACCATATAACTCAATAAAATCACATAACCATTTAATTTCTAGCTAGGATTTAACCATAATAATTTTAATATTTCATGGGTGTAGTATAGTATATAGGATAGTTTAAATTCCTCCCTTTGCATTTGTTGCATTGTTTTTCATTTCCTTCCAGTTGCTTGCATGTTTCATTGTTTTTTCCAACTATCTTTTATGTATTATTACTAACATGTTTGTTGTGTAGGTGTCCCAAGAAAAGATAGTAGTGGTACAAATGAATAGCATAGGCCGTAGTAACATAAGAACCAATACTTCATAATTCCAATCCATAGCTAATAAAAACAAGATTCTCATCAACCATGTAAGTAGTGTCGAACATGAGCACAAAAATAAAATAAGTGCCACACCTGATCACCAATCTACAATGGGGTCCCACCTACTAATATTATTTATCTTTTATAATAATAGTCTTTCACAACACTTTGCGGGAAAAACTTCGTTGACAATTTCAGTCGTCAACAAACACACGGTTTGGGATACCTGAATGTTTAGTTTTCGACAATGCTTCTTACATTTCTTCCTTGGACATGAATGTTTATGCTTTATATAATGGAATTAATTTAAAATAATACGCTAGTTACTATCCTCAAGGAAATGGCTCGGCTGAGTCAACAAACAAAAATATGATTAAAATATTGAAAACAACAATGTCAAATAATCACAAAAATTAGCACAATGCATTATATAATGCATTGTGGGTTGATAGGGTCACCCCAAAAGCATCCATCAGTAATTTTCCTTTCTCCCTCATGTACGGAATATAATATATCCTTCCTCCCCATGTCTTTCTCCCATCACTTCAATTAGCTCAGAAGATTCAAGAGGAATAATGTCCTCCTTTATAAAATCGAATAAATGATTTACTTAACTTGGAAGAAATCAGGAAACAAGACAAACAAAAACTGGATCAACATCGATAAATTGTTAAAACCTGGTTTGACACAAGTTCATTCTCTGGTAGAAACTTCAATGCAGGAGATTTGGTCCTCAAGTAGGAAGAGTTGGGTACCATAGTAAATAGCTAGGTATGGATAGGGGGGCATCGAATACATGTGGTGAGCTACGACAATAGTTAAAGATCCTAAAATAGCTAGGTTAATAGCTAATTGAGCATGCCATGAGGTAGTTAAGATATCGTAAAGACCTTTATGGCCCTCCCCCGTAAATGGACCTTTATGAGCTTCTAAAATGTCCTTGAGGTTATGGCCAATGATCCAATTGGTCTTATACATATGACCAGCTATCAGGAAAAGAACTGCAATAGCCAAGAGATTTTTTGCATCCACTTCATAGCATGTATATATGCCAGATTGATTGTTTTTGGTGATTAATTTTGTTGATCAGTAGTGTTTGATTTTTTTCATAGATAGTTATATCATTTTTATCCATTTCAATTTCATGACTGGAAAGAATTAAATTAAAATCTTTTTACAAGGTCATTGACTGAACCCTTGGAGTGTTATCCCTGTGTATAAGTGGAAAAACTATTTGTTTTAATTGGAAATATAAAATAATAAGATTTAGAAAATGATCCATTGGTGGCTACACAACCATGTTAAAATTTGTAAAAAGAAATTCATAACTTAGGGTAAAAACCAGCCCGACATGGTGTTTATCTAATCCTGTTATTAAGCCAAACTTCAGAGTTTTAACACATTTTTATCCTTAGCAAATTTTGGTTTTACGTTTTCCCCCACCATATCATCTAAATTATATGATTTTATAGTTTTCATTGTCTTGTCAACTCATGACATGGTGTACTCTCCATTCAATGAATTGATCAACTCATTGTCCTGTTCATCATAACTGCATTCATGTATCGATGTTTCATTTTCAGGATAGTCCTTCATGACCAGAGAATAGTTTTAGAGGATGAAGTTGGTTTAATTTTTATGTCCTCTGGTTCTTGGTGGTTAATAAAACATAGGAGTGGGAAATCATGGTAGTATCTCTTCAAACCCTTATTTTTCGTTTCACTGCTAGCTATGTGAATTAAGGTTTTTATAGTTTTGTGTTTGTTCAAGCACAGTATTCTTCATTTTTTGTTTTTTGGTACATAGTTCGCAAGATAATGGCCCCATTGGTTAGACTGGAGTTGAAGGGATCACAAGCATTGTTATCTCATGATTATTTTCTGGATGACTTGGTCCAATCCAGTTGAATAAAATTTATTCAGTCATTTGAGGGTTTCCATTTAGAGGTTGCACAGACTTTTGCTAAAATGTTCAATGGAACCAAATACAATATAGGTGACATTCAGGTGCAGGTAAGTGAAGAATCTATATCTGAGGCAACTGGTATATCACAAAAATGTGATCGATGGTTTAAGAATATGAAAATAGCTGACATTCTGTGGCATTCTCTGTTGATGTCTAAGAAGTCATGTTACAATGTGAAAGGTATGCCTATACAGTTATTTAAAACCTACTAGTATGGTTTATTATTGGTTATAAAACATTTTATTACTTGTGAATGGCATTATGGGTTGGTATTATTGTTTCACATATGATTGATAATGATTTTCCAAGGGTTCAAGTTGAATTTAACATTCTATTTTCTCAAGAGCCTGCGAAAAATGTCTAAGTTATATTAGAAGCCGAACCGTAACCCCATCATGGTTTGATTAAACTTTTAGTAAATTTCCAATTGGTGAACATAGGGGATACCTGGCAATGTTTTCTTTTAAGGAATGGGTTTATTCCTTTGCAAATTGATCTTGATTCCCATTTACCTCAGGGTATTGAAGAACGTGTCTTTCCAAATCTTTTGTCTCACTCTATCCAATATTTCTGAGTTGAGGTTCAAATCCCAAAAGACTTTGTCTTTTGAACCAGTGTTTCGACCAAGTTCCCTCCTATAACCGAAATCACTTCTAAAAAACGTGAATTTATTCCAAAGAGATCTTTGGAAGAAATCCTTAGTCATTTGAGGAGCAGGTCACCAAAATTCCTTGGTCATTCATAGCCTCAGAATTTAGTGGTTAACAACAAAATTAAAAGAAAGGGGAAACAAATTAAACAATATGCTTTTGACATGGATTTTAAAAATAAAAGGAGTGGCCATATTTGGTCGAGAATGACAAGAAACAAATGTCAAAATCAAGGAAAACCCATTCCAGCAATAGTAATAGAAGACACGAGGTTTCTCTTAGATGTAAGCCTGGATTCCACTAGAGATGGTTCACCACAATATGATTTCGTTTCGAATCTCCCTTCCTTTCTTTGGGAACCTGAAGGATTTACAGGAATATAGAATGTTTTGAAAATGATGATAGGACAGGGGAAAGCTCTAAACTCATACCACAAGAATCCTCTATCAAATCTGGAACATGTATATTGCGAGGAGTGATTCACATGGATTCAACTATATTATCAGGACATACCATACTTGCAAGCACATCTTAACCAGGTGTTGGCTCGAAATAGAGATTTGGAAAGAGAAAATTGGGATTTGAGACCTGATAAGAAACAAACACCTCCTCAGGCGAACAAGATATCCAAGAAATCTGGGGACATCATTATTAAACACTCAACTAATGTTAATGATATTATGAGTTCGAAAATGCATGATTCCTCTTTTTCGAATGTTTGAATTGGTAAACAAATTTTTAGTTGTTTTTATTGATTTGATTTGTTTGTTAGAACATAATTTATTTTCAATTTTTTTAGACTAGCTACAAAATTGTAGATTCTATAGCTTGTCTAGAATTAGTTTATGAGAATTTCTTCTAATTAATTTTTATTTATATTCTTTTCAGGTCTTATGAAGGAGTGAATTTGAAGTATTGCTAGAACAATGAATTATCATGAGATGTTTCTAGTTTGAAAATTGTTCATTTTCAAACAGTATAGAAAATAGTTTTATTGGTGTAACTACTCTTGAAAAGTTACCATGAGACTATTGTTACAAACCTAAATTAACGATTTGATTTGGAAAAACTTTATTTTTGAATATTTGTCTCTATCTTTTGGATATGCGAAATAGATCGTTGGTATGTTTTTAATACTCATACTTTCCTAGATACTAAACATGGTGAATATTTTGGGAACTTGGACTACATTCATTTTTTATTTTGAAAGATAGGATCATACTTAACTATGGCTTTCGAACTGTGAGTTAAGAAGCTTCATTTATATCAGAATATCAAAAAGTTATGGTCTATGTTTTGATTTTCTTAAAAAGTGATTGATTATATGTTGTTTTAAACTAGCTTTAGTCTATTATGACTCCATATGATTAATTATTGTTATCTGAATATCAAATGTGTAACGATCCTCCTCGTTACAATGACAAAACCTCTTATATCAAGTGCAACTTTTTTTTTGTGTGTGTGCGTGTGTACAAGGGTAACAAGACATTATACTCTGCGTCGCCACATGAGGACGAATCATGATGCATGCGACTGTAATATCAACATAAATATCTAAGACGCACATCAACATCTGCCAGTAAATAACAACAATCAACTAACAAATAATAAGACTGACTACCCACCCATCCTACCCTGCAATGGTTAGAACCTCCAAGACACATAAGCAACGCTTAAGCCCAGGTTCCCATTGATTTTAAACATTTAAGGTCTCAGGGCCGATGACTGTTCTAAGGAACATGGAGGTGTCTACATCCCTCCTAACACAAGCAGACCCAACAATTAAATGTTTACAACCAGGTACAACAATAATTAATGAACATCCACGTCTTCTATGAAAAGCACAAGTTAGAAGGACTCTGACAACAACCAACTAAAATTAAGACAAGGCATTATCTACGACTTAAGTTGGCATCAGTTACTGATCGATTACTCCAATTTAATTTCCATTAGTCGATGAGTTACCAACCCAACCTTAAAAATAATGTACATTTAATTTATTGCAAAATCCCCATTTACTAAATAATAATAATTAATTGTACTTAGTTTCAAGGACCTTACATTTTATATGTTGTCAATAACAATAAAAATACAATAACATTAAAATAAATTAACCATATCATTACATTTCATATTACCATAACAGTGCAAATAAACTAACAATGATCTTACATATCCTATGTTATCAAACACTAACATTGCACTTTATTTATATTGCAAGAACCTTACATTTACATATTCAAAAACAATATATTCAATGACCTTAAATAACATTGCAAATAAAATAACGACGATCTTACATTTCATATGTTATCAACCACTAAAATTGCATTTATTTATATTGCAAGAATATTTCATTTACATAATTCAAAACAATATATTATAATTACTTATTTCATAAATAAAATATTCATTGACATTCCCTTACATATTACAGTAACCATATCACCGTATCAAGATATTTGCACCTTACTAACCCAATTGATGTTATCATTAACAATAAAAACTAGCTGTGGTGAGTGCATGCCAAACCAAAAGGGGAACTGATGTGCGCATGCTAGAAATCACACCTCAAATTGGCAGCCATCAATGGCAGTTGTCGGAGACCAAAATCAATCGGCAATTTCTAAATTAGCAACTGACGGAATCCGAGAATCAATTCGGCAATTTCCAATTAAATCCAAATCGCATCTTACCAGCCTTTAACCTTGATAAGGCATTAATTAAATGATGTGGAAAGTTACTGCCAACAGTTAGTAGGGTTGGGTTGTCAAAGGTTAAAGGAAATTACTATCATCTGTGGAAACAAGGTTTACTGAAATAAAAGATAAATTTATGTCTTTTCCAGTTTATAAGGTGTAGTCAGTAATTGGGCACGCTCTCAAGACAGGGTACGCTCTCTATGCAGGCAAGGGTGGAAGGGTTCACTTAGAAATTTGGGTGGCTATAGGATTGTGTTTATATAGTGGTTACCTGACGTCCACCCACACCCTCGACGACACGGTCGCTCTCACCAGGACCTTCTTCACTCTCAGGCCCGAAGAGTCAACGCTATTCCAACTCCTCTCGGGAGTTTTCGTCACCCATAGGATACTTCTCGACGATCCTCCCTTTCGCAAATCGGGAGATCGGACCTCGCGATATCGCAAGATTTACAACAACGTTCTCGTGCAATCAAATGCCAAACCCCGAATGCCGATGGTCAACGGTGATCGCTTCAGGATATCGCCACTGGCGATGCCAACCACTTAACTCTCCGAACCCCGAACGCCGAGGTGCCGAGTCCTCGCTACAACGCCACCTGTACCCCACTATGCCTCCGGGGTCCCACACTGTCTTGTCAACCTCGGGGTTTCGCGGATCGCGAATACACAATGCAAAGTTCCCTTGCTGCTGGAAACCCCAAATGCTGAAACCCCGATACGCCAGATTTGTGCCACCTATCCGCACTCAAATCGACGGTTCCGATTAGATCGGGAAATTGCGACTCACGATTTCGTCGTGCATGCAACTCTTGCACTCGCCAACCCCGATATGCCGATATGAAAATAGCCAACGGACTCCTCTGTGCGCCTGCGAGTTAACTCCCTCGCAGCTCTTCCGCGATCTGACGGTCTGTGGGGTTTCGAAGATCTACCTGACAACTTCAAGTCGTCGATTCTCTTCCTCTTGAAGAGTTCTCCGCTTCACCACCTTCGTCCTGTGCGAGTGAAGCAAAGGGAATATCCCTCCTGAGCTTTATTCCTCTGGTTCCTTCAGGGAACTTTCACGCACTTCCTGTGCTCGACTTCCAACAACTCTCAAAGGGTTGAAGTCGTCTAGACCTTGTGCAATCCTGCCAACAACAGTCCAGTCCTCCTTCCCTCAGACTCGACTCTGAGATCTTCAATCCATCCTGCACTCCACCTGCACGGCTCGAATAACCCAATTCACTCTGGGTAAAAGAGAACAAAAGTTCAACTACTTAGCCTCCTCAATGCACTCTATGCGGAGGAATTCGACTGCACTCTATGCAGGAATCTCTTGGCTCAAGCAGAGAAACAATTGGAACTCATTCCCTCATTCTCTCAGGTTTCGAACCTGATAAGCAATCACATACGTAGCATATAGAAGATAAGCATAAAAATAAGCAAACATGCAAAAGCATAATATCAACAACACACAGAGATCAAACACATCCATGGAATTGAATCAAAGCTCTTCCTATTAATTCAATATCTGTACATGGGGTTTCTTCACAAGCTCTCTACTCTCTCTTGCTCATGTATGAATGAGAATGATAACCCTGAACGTAATGTTACAATGATACAAGGGAGGGTGCCTATACTCCGTTTTCCCTCTTGAAAGCTAAAACTGTCTAATCTACAGTTAATTCCTATCTACCAGCATTAAACTATTTAATACCTCCTTATCTATATTACAATACAAGTGCGCCCGGCTTTGAATGCCTTCATTCAAATGGCAGCGTAACAAATATTCAAAATGATTCAAAAATGTATGTGCTGGCGCTCTCCAGCTATATGTTCTTGACTCCATGTGCTGGCTCGCTTGATAGGTGAGCGATGCTCCTGCATCATACTCCTCGGCTCAAAAGATTTCATGGGCTCCTGCTCATGAGCTCCTGCACAGTCTGCCCATGGTTTTGTATAATTGCTTCTATCTCCCAGCTGGCATCCTCCACTGGGTGGTTCTTCCACTTTACCAGGTATTCAAAATATTGTTTTCTCCTGGTCTTCCTGCCTACTCTCTTATCCAGTATGCACTCCATCTGAGGTTTCTGTGCAACTGGAAACTGTTTCTGCCACTGGATTACTGGTTCCTCACCACTTCCAGCTCCTGTATCTTCGGCCTTATATGGGTATAAATCCGAAATGTTGAAAATCGGAGATATCCCGATGCCCTCTGGCAACTCAAGCTCATACGCATTCTTGTCAAACTTCCTCAGAATTCTGCATGGCCTGATTCTCTTCATCTTGAGCTTGTTATATGTTCCCCTTCGGAACCTTTCTTTCCTCAGGTGCGCCAGAACCATGTCCCCAACTTCAAACTGAAGTTGTCTCTTCCTCTGATCAGCTCTGCGCTTGTACTCCTGGTTGGACTTCTGCAGTCGCTGCTTCACCTGCGTGTGAAGTTCTTGCATCGCCTCAGCGAACTCCTCAGCTCTTGCACTGCTAGTCTCAGCCTGTTCTGGCTCCCTGAGCTCAGACACTCCTCTCAGCTTTGTTCCATATAAAATTTGAAATGGACTCTTACCTGTACTTCGATTCACAGAATCGTTGTACGCAAACTCTGCCTGTGGTAAAATCTGATCCCAACTTGTGTGATGCTCTACCACCAGGCTTCTCAACAGATCTCCCAAGCTCCTATTGACCACTTCCGTCTGCCCATCTGTCTGCGGATGGTAAGCAGAACTAAATTCCAAGTCAGTCCCGAGCGTCTTCCATAGCGTCCTCCAGAAATCACCTATGAACTTGGTATCCCGATCCGAGACTATGCTTCTCGGTAATCCATGCAATCTTACAATCTCTTTGAAAAACAAATTCGCGATGTGGGTCGCATCGCTGGTCTTATGACATGGGATAAAATGTGCCATCTTCGAGAATCTGTCCACCACTACAAAGATGGAATCAACTCCTCGCTAAGTTCTCGGCAAACCCAAAACAAAGTCCATGCTAATGGCTTCCCATGGCCTCTCGGGTATGGGAAACGGCTGATAGAACCCTGTGTTCTTCTTTCGCCCTTTCGCGTGTTGACATATTATGCACCTGTCAACAAACCTCTTTACATCTGCCCGCATGCCTGGCCAATAGTATGATTCGCTCAACTTGGCGAATGTTTTGTCATGCCCGAAATGACCTGCTAAGCCTCCGCTGTGCTTCTCCTTCATCAAATTCTCTCTCATAGAGCAATCTAGAATGCACAATTGATTGCCCTTGAACAACAATCCATCCTGGATCAGGTAGTCTATCCATGGAATCCTATCCCTAAGAACTAGGTTCTCGGCTGCCTCGTATGCTTCACCGAAATCAACATCACCTGCATACATATCCTTCAGGTTTTCAAAACCCAACGTCTTGACCCTGAATTCCTGCAGCAACAAACAATTTCGGCTCAAGGCGTCTGCTACCTTATTCGCAGTCCCCGAAATGTGCTTGATCACGAATGTGAAATTCTGCATGTACTCTACCCATTTCGCATGCTTCTGGTTCAGCTTCTCCTACTGACTCATGAACTGCAATGCGTGATTATCACTGTACAGCACAAATTCTTTGGGTATGAGATAATGCCTCCACTTCTTCAATGCCTGGATGATGGCATAGAATTCTTTGTCGTACGTGGAGTACTTCAACTTCGCATCATCCAGCTTCTCGCTATAATATGCCACAGGTCTGTCATCCTGACTTAAAACTCCTCCAACAGCATATCCACTAGCGTCACACTTCACCTGGAAGGTCTTCTAAAAATCTGGCAGCACCAGAATTGGCTGCTCAGTTATCTTTCGCTTCAACAAATTGAAGCTCCTTTCGGCCTCGGCTGTCCACTGGAAAACTTTATGCCGATTCTTCATAGTGTCCATCATTGCAGCACTGATTCTGCTGAAGTTCCGAATAAATTTCCTGTAGAAGCTTGCCAATCCATGGAAGCTTCGTAACTCAAAAACATTTCTCGGTGATGGCCAATTCCTGATTACTTCAACCTTCTCAGGATCCATCTTCAATTCATTAGCCGAAATAACGAAACCCAGATATATGAGTTCTGTCTGCATAAAGGAACACTTTTTCAAATTGATCAACAGCTTCTCCTGCTGCAGTCTCCTCATCACAATGGCCAAATGCCTCAAGTGTTCAGCCTTGGTCTTGCTGAAAATTAAAATATCATCCAGGTACACAACAACAAATTTGCCAATGAATTCCCATAGGACTTCATTCATCAGCCTCATGAATGTGCTGGGTGCATTTGTCAACCCAAACGGCATGACCAGCCATTCGTACAAACCCTCGTTTGTCTTGAATGCTGTTTTCCATTCATCTCCCTCTCTCATTCAGATCTGATGATATCCGCTCTTGAGATCTATTTTTGAAAAATAGTTTGCCCCACTTAGGCAATCCATCAAGTCGTCCATCCTCGGCAGTGGAAACCTGTACCTGATGGTGACTTTGTTTATCGCCCTGGAGTCTGTACACATCCTCCAGCCTCCATCCTTCTTCGGACTCAGTACCGTTGGAACGACACATGGACTAAGACTCTCCATCACTAGTCCCTTATCCTACAGATCTTGAACCTGCCTTTTGACCTCCTCATTCTCCTGAGGTGTCAACCTATACGCTACCTTATTCAGTAGACTTGCTTTGGATATGAGGTCAATATGGTGACTCACACTCCGTATTGGTGGCAACGAACGAGGTAGTTCATCCACGATGATGTCAGCAAACTCTCCCAGTAGTTCCTGAATCTCCTCTGGCAAGTCATCCACTCTTGTGCTTGTCAGGACAATTATCGACTTCCTGACAACAAAGAACTGTGGATCTTCATCCTTCTCCAGCTCTGTAAGAAGTTCTTTCCCACTCATGAGAAGTATCGTGCTGGTTACTTCCGGCTCCACCTTCTTATCTCTTACTGGGAGCAATCTGTGTGTTCTCCCATCCTTCTTTAAGGTGTATGTGTTCATCCTCCCATCATGAACCACGTTTATGTCAAACTGCCATGGTCTTCCCAATAATACATGACAGACATCCATGGGTATAACGTCACACAGAATTTCATCCCTATAATCACCCATTTTAAAATTTAACAAGCATTGTTTCGTAACACATACCTGGTGTCCTTTCTGCAGCCACGTCACTTTGTATGGACTCGGGTGCTTGTTCATTTTCAGCTCTAGCTTCTCCACCATCTCGGTCGAAACGAGGTTATCGGTGCTCCCACTGTCCACTATGACCTTGCATTTCCAGCCCTTGGTCTTGCAAGTCGTCCGGAACAGTCTACATCTCTGAGCTGTGTCCTCTACCTCCTTCTCGGGTTTCAAAAGGACTTTATGCACTGTCAGTGACTTCTCACTTCCACTGTCTTCATCCTCCACGTCACGCCTCTGCGCCTCAGCGACGTGAGTTTTTCCCCTGTCCACCTTCCGCTCTGGACAGTCCACGGATTTATGACCGTCTTTACCACATGTGAAACATGTGATAATTCCTCCTCTGCCTCTTCCTCTACCTCAGGTACGAGGAAATGTGTTTGCATCAGCATATCCTCCTTGCTGATCATCTTGCTGCCTCCTCGGCTCAGGATATTGCTGCCTCTACTGTGAGGTTCCACCTCTTTCATCTTTTCCCTGAGGCCTCTTCCAATCCTCCTTGGGCTTTTGGGTTCGTTCTTGGGCAACTCCTTTGCCTCTGGGTTGGCTTCTGCCTCGCCCTCGCTGTCCCTACTTGCGGCTCAGCTTCTCTTCTGCTTTCAGAGCCATCTGGTACACATCCTCAACTGTGCGGATGGTAACCATGCTCAATTCATCCTGAATGTCATGCCTAAGACCATTCAGATACCTCGCCACCTTTTCATCATCACTCTCCCGATGACCAGCTTGAATGTTGAGCCTGTAGAATTCCTCGGTGTATTCTTTCAACGACATCAACTTCTGTCTCAGGTTCTGCATGCGCCTGAACAGAGTGATCTGGGAATCTCTCGGAATGAACTTCGCCTTCATCTTGGCGATCATCCGATCCCAGCTTTTGATCTTTTGTTTTCCTTTGGAACTCCTGTCTGCCTGTAGCTCGTCCCACCATAAGGTTGCATGTCCTTTCAGCTTAGTGACAGCATGCCTTATCTTCTTGTCTTCTTTGATATCTTCGTAATCGAAGTAGGTGTCGAGTGCTCGGACCCAATCCAGCAACTCCTCTGCGTTTAGACTCCCCTCATAATTCGGGATGTCCATTTTGGTCTTCGAGCTCATCTTCAAGATAGCTCTGATCAACCTTTCAGTTGAAGCATCTTCTGCTGAGACCTCTTCTTCAACATGTCCAGCGTCCTCTTCCACCTTGGAATCGTTGAACTCCACTGCACCAGCTCCACGTCTCTGCGTAGTCTCCATCTCCTCGAGTCTCACTCGGAGATCTCACATCTGGCGTTCCATCTTAGCATTACCTGTTGGCCTACCCCTTCTTTGGGCATCCCTGTCCTCATGATCAGGCGATTGCCTCTCTCTTCTAGGCGGCATTATGTATCTACTCCTCTCTGCTATCTAAACAAAGAGAACTCCTCTTCCAGCTCTGATACCACTTGACGCAAGTCCTAAGTATCAGAGTGTTTCCTGTTTCTCCTTCTCTTCTCTCGCCTGCAATATACAGACAAGACTTAATAGCTCTGATACCACTTGACGTCCACCCGCACCCTCGACGGCACGGTCGCTCTCACCAGGACCTTCTTCACTCTCAGGCCCGAAGAGTCAACGCTCTTCCAACTCCTCTCGGGAGTTTTCGTCACCCACAGGATACTTCTCGGCGATCCTCCCTTTCAGAAATCAGGAGATCGGACCTCGCGATATCGCGAGATTCACAACAACGTTCTCGTGCAATCAAATGCCGAACCCCGAATGCCGATGGTCAACGGTCATCACTTCGGGATATTGCCACTGGCGATGCCAACCACTTAACTCTCCGAACCCCGAACGTCGAGGTGCCGAGTCCTTGCCACAATGCCACCTGTACCCCACTATGCCTCCGGGGTCCCATGCTGCCCTGTCAACCTTTGGGTTTCACGGATCGCGAATCCACAATGCAAAGTTCCCTTGCTGCTGGAAACCCCGAATGCCGAAACCCCGATACGCCGGATTTGTGCCACCTGTCCGCGCTCAAATCGACGGTTTCGATTAGATCGGGAAATCATGACTCGTGATTTCGTCGTGCATGCAACTCTTTCACTCGCCAACCCCAATATGCCGATATGCAAATAGTCAACGGACTCCTCCGTGTGCCTGCGAGTTAACTCCCTCGCAGCTCTTCCGCGATCTGACAGTCTGTGGGGTTTCGAAGATCTACCCGACAACTTCAAGTCATCGATTCTCTTCCTCTTAAAGAGTTCTCCGCCTCACCACCTTCGTCCTATGCAAGCGAAGCAAAGGGACTATCCCTCCTGAGCTTTATTCCTCTGGTTCCTTCAGGGAACTTTCACGCACTTCCTATGCGCAACTTCCAACAACTCTCAAAGGGTTGAAGCCTTCTAGACCCTGTGAAATCCTGCCAACAACAGTCCAGTCCTCCTTCCCTCAGACTCGACTCTGAGATCTTCAATCCGTCCTGCACTCCACCTGCACAGCTCGAATAACCCAATTCACTCTGGGTAAAAGAGAACAAAAGTTCAACTACTTAGCCTCCTCAATGCACTCTATGTGGAGGAATTTGACTGCACTCTATGCAGGAATCTCCTGGCTCAAGAAGAGAAACAATTGGAACTCATTCCCTCATTCTCTCAGGTTTTGAACCTGATATGCAATCACATACGCAGCATATAGAAGATAAGCATAAAATGAAGAAAACATGCAAAAGCATAATATCAACAACACACAGAGATCAAACACATCCATGGAATTGAATCAAAGCTCTTCCTATTAATTCAATATCTGTACATGGGGTTTCTTCACAAGCTCTCTGCTCTCTCTTGCTCCTGTATGAATGAGAATGATAACCTTGAACGTAATGTTACAATGATACAAGGGAGGGTGTCTATACTCTGTTTTCCCTCTCGAAAGCTAAAACTGTCTAATCTACAGTTAATTCCTATCTACCAGCATTAAACTATTTATTACCTCCTTATCTATATTACAATACAAGTGCGCCCGGCTTTGAATGCCTTCATTCAAATGGCGGCGCAAGAAATCTTCAAAATGATTCAAAAAGGTATGTGCTGGCACTGTCGAGCTGTATGTTCTTGACTCCATGCGCTGGCTCGCTTGATAGGTGAGCGATGCTCCTGCATCATTACCTAAATGGGAGTGGCAGGCACCATCATGTGCAATAAGGGTTAAGAGGCTAGTAGCAACGAGAGTGGTGAAAGGAGAGTCATAAAAAATCCAGTGCTTAGATTACAAGGCCAAAGTTGACCATTTAAATAACCACACATAGTGCGTAAGGGAACAGGAACACGGTACTAAAAGGGAAGCAACATGCCCAACAAGAGCATTTTGTTCACACCCAACATTGTAACATCCCGCTCTGGCGCATTGAGAACACTTATTATTTGAGGACACTTGCTCACAAGTGATCTGGACTTTTATGATGTTAGACGATTTATACTTGATTATGATGCGATTGACAGATGACATGATCTGTTACTATTTGATGTAGACAGGTGCTATTGACTCAGTTTTATTGAGTGTGCAGGGTTTTTGACCTTGAGGATGCAACGGCATCGGTAGAACCCCCTTGGACTCCGGACTGAGTTAGGGAGTGTGCTTTTGGGTGATATGTTTACTATGATGTTTCATTCGATTTGATGATTTGTTGTTGACATTTCTGACATGATTATTGTTGATGCAGGCTGATGATAGCTTGCCGACCAGACTCACATATGGAGTAAAGGGGCCACACACGATTTGCAGAGAGGTTGAGGGAGAGGGGTGGACAACAACCCTGCCACCACCTGCTAGCACTCCCACCGTGGCTCCAACTGTAGGTTAACGATTACCTAGTTCGAGAGGACCCACGATGCTGTGAGGGCTGATTGCGACAGTCGCTCACGATGATTCTAAGGGGCGCGCAATAAGGCGGGGGCCTTATTCCTAAGAACCCTTAGTCTCCTACAAGTTCACCTGGCGGAGTGTTGACTCCAGGGGTTATAGAGGTCTACCAATCAGTCCAGTTGGCGAGTAGCACCCTTGGAGCAAGTGGTGCATCCTGAAGGGCACGTTGCACAAAAGAAACTCAGTTGGTGAGTGGCACCCTTGGAGCACATGGTGCATCCTGAAGGGCACGTCACCCAAAAGAAATTCAAGAGGCGAGTGGCACCCTTGGCGCACGTGGTGCGTCCTGAAGGGCACGTCGCAATAAAGGTGGTTGAAGGAGTCAGCCTAGTTAGCCATAAGTCATCAGCACCTGAATAAAACCTTAAGCAATTCCCTTAACCAATCGTTGCCTAGCCCATAATCTAACCCTAAGCCTAAGACTTTTCTAGAAAAAGGGGGGAAATTTAGTGTGACCTTAACAAATGAAAATTCACAAAAACAAAAAAAAAACAAAAAAAAAAAAACTCATACCTTTATCCTCTCATTATCCATGTCTACTTTATTAAACTATCCTCCATCGCCTTGATCTTCTAGTGTCCATCTCCCTTTTACATGTCCAGTTCACGTTAATAATCGCCATCCCTCCCCTTAATTCCTCATTATTATTTTTATGTAAGACATTACTTTTCCCATATACATGTTTGCCATCACCTTCATCTCTCTTTATCCTATATATACATATTAATGGTGAATTTAAATAATGGATATTGATAATTTACTATGATGAGTGCATGCTTATAAATAAGAAAAAAAAAATGAAAATATATATATGCATATATTATAAACAAATGGTGGCTTATTCCTAAACCTTAAATTTTTAGAATAATGAAAATGATAAATGGATTCTCTTTCCGAAAGTTTATTAATCCCCACCGCCTCTACCTTTGATAAAAAGTTACGCATGTAAAAATAAAAGGGAATTAATAATGAGCGCACATACTCTTTGAGTTTTAAAAAAAAAAAAATTTAAATAAAATAAAATAAAAAAGAGAAATAAGAAAATAAAAGGGAAAAGGGGGGAAAACCTAAAAGGGGAGGAATTAGGGTTGGAGACTTGATAAAAGAAAGGAAGAGGGGGAAAGAGGGGAATTTTTCGAGCTATTGGGATTGTTATGCTGCAAAACTAGAGACTGGATGGATTTCTTGTAGGAGTTGGGGATTCTCAGCAGACTTGAGTGGTAGCTCAGCCTTGGAGGCGAGCTGAGAAGATAGACTATCGGGTGGGTTGTTTGTGGCCCCTTTGCAGCTCGGGGGGCTGAGGGGGAAGGAGAGTACCCCTAGCGTTTGGCTGGGAGGTACCGGTGAGTTTTTTGCGGTCAGCAAGCGGGAGTGTATGGAGCAGGAGCGGCATGGAGCGTGGACGTCATCGTGGTGGGCTATAAGGCAAAGGTATGGTTGTTGTACCTTGGTAGAATAGAATGCTTATGGCTTATGTCGGCATCAAAATCTTGGTTGTATTTGGATGTAATGGTTGTTATTTTGTTCCTCGGCGATTAAAACTTGTTATGGTTATAGACTAATTCTTCGTAAGTTGCTGTAGCTGGTCAGTGGGATAAATGACACTCTACGACTGTGGAAATAGTTATAGTCTGTGTTGTTGGACTGTGTTAAAGTTTTTTTTATATTATTTCATTTCTATGTTCTGCGTAACGTCTTATTTCTCATTTTGGATGGCATAAATTATCTGCTATGACTGTGTAAAATGACTTGGGGTTATCTTTGCATTCTGGCAATGTAGTATAGTTTTATGAATAAATCTAGCAATGTAACCCATTCGTGGGTTCTGGCAAATGTAATATCAGTTGGGGTCTCCGCCATTTGCAAATTCTCTGTGTTATTTTATATGCATTTCCCTGTGTTTCTTGGTGGCACGATTTCATCTCTGAGTAAAGGGAACCTCTGCGTTTTGTTTTCTTCTGCAGCGCTGTGGCACGTTGCCCCTCGAACTTCTTTAAACCTTCAGAAATGTTCCCGGGAGGGGGTTAGGCGACCTGTGTAAATTTTAAACTCTCTGCGCGTTTTTTTTTTCTCTCTGCACTGTTGCTTGTTGGGTTTTCTCTCTCTGTTGGCGTACTTCCTTAACTTTGACCAGTTTGCACACATCACTTACACCCATGTATTGGAATTTGAATATGCCCTCTCCAAGTAGAGCGTGCACCTGGGGCACTAGAGAACCTTCATGTTGGAAGTCGCGAGGGTGTAAGCTCTCAGTCGAGGTAACCTTTAGTTGTGTTCAGTTTACAGCCATGCGTTCTTTTTCCTTCTCACGGCAGTTAATAACTACATAACTGTGTGCTGTACAATGGAGCAAATGTAATAAAAAAACATCTGGATTGTAATGAATAGAACATTTAAAACAGAACTACTATGTAGCTTGATAGAAATTTCATAGGGTTTCTAATTGATGTTTCGGGGCAAATGTTGGATCGCTGTTGTGATGGGGGACACTAAGAAGGGGTCATATTAGCTTTGCAATAAATTTGTAGAGTGCCATGGGCATGTAGATAATGTTATTTCTATTTTCACCTTGGAACCCAATGTTTCCCATGGAAAATAAAGTTTTAGTTGAAAAGAGCGTACAATCCCTTTGCAAAATGATATCTATTTAATTCTTCTTGGATAGTGCATGGTCAGTCCACGTCCTAGTCACTGCAGGCAGCTTTGGAGTGCCATCGTGTCTTAACCCTGACGAGTCGCTCTCTACACGCCTCCCTTTTTCTCCAGAATTAAATGTTGTTGATGGCACAGATCCCGATTCCTGGTCAATGAAGGAATACTAAGCCAGGAACAAATCTGCTTACCTCCAGATCGCTAAGAATGACCTACCATGTATCCGCATCCAGTTTTCTGGGGTTTCTCCCTTCCAGTGTGCACAACACCTTTATTTCCATTGTTTATTAATCGACGAGAATGGGAGGATTTCGAACTAGGCGCTTACGCTGTCATTGTTTTGGTTGGGTTGACCTGGGGGCTATCCTTAAGATTCTCATCATTGCCAGATTATAGTGATTCATTCTGAAATGACAGCCTTTTCTTTATTCCTTGTCAGGAAACCCACCGCCCTTCGACGCCAATGCTTTCCGTAAATTTTAATTTATTTTGGCTTATTCTTTCTCTACGATTATTGTCTCCTGATCAGTCTGTTAGGAATGGCCGGGATGGGTTATGTTCTTGAGGATTTAATTTCCACCATGCCATTGCTCTAATGCGTATTCAAATAAAAATCAAAACATCATTACCATTTACCCAATGACTGGAATATTTATTTCGAATGAGTACATTGAGTTTTTCAGTTTTAAATTTGATGCAATAAAGTTGGTCATTTTATTGGAAGGTGAGTTAAATGACTATGTGAGCCCGAAAGTTCCTGGTTTAGACGTGAAGATAAACCCTAAACTAAGTCGAGCCTCTCGAACGGCCTCCCCTCACACTCGGAACCGATTGTTTATTGATGCTCCATCCACCCCTTTTACCCCGAATTCTTTACAATTTACCCTTAACGAAGGTTGTGGTAATAAATTTGAGATCCAACGTTAATTTCGATGAGAAATTACCCTATGCGCATCAGGTATATGTATGGGTGCAGTGAAATTAATGTTGTTTTAAATTATAGAAGGGAGTTGGTGTTTACTAGCAGATGTAACGGCCTCATCGCTACTACCCCATGTAACTGTTGAATTTCTTTTTCTACCTTTTTGAATTCTGCAACTGCCCGGCTAATACTCTCCTTATTTTGTGAAATTGTTATTTATTAACCTGTCACCATTGTTGGTTAAACGTTCTACCCTTGTTTGGGGATATAAATTTAGATAATAGCTATGTGGTTATTTAAACTATGTTTATCATATAATGGATTTAACTGCTTAATTTGCCATGGTAACACTTGTTTAAATTACAATAATGATAGTTGCTTTAATTTGCAATGTTAATGATGTTGTTGACTTGGATTATTAATATTTGTTAATTCGCCATGATTGTACTTGTTAATGGGCATGATTAATAATTGTTAAATTGAAAAGCTAGTGATGAAGCTTAAACTGCAACCTTAAAAATTGCTTATTAGCAATGGTGATATTTGTTTAAATTGCACTAATATTAATTGTTTTAATTTGCCATGTTAAAGATGATGGTTGAATCGCAATGTCAATAATTGTTTAATCGAAAGGTCCGTGATGGGGTTTAAATTGTAAGGTTATTATTCGTTTAAATGAAATGTTAGCGATAATATTTGTTTTAAGTTGTAATGTTATCGATGATGGTTGAATCACCATGTTAATAATTGTTTAAATGAAATGCTCGTGATAATGTTTAAATTAGCAAGGTTATTATTCGCTTAAATTGAAAGGTTAGTGATAATGTTTGTTTTAAGTTGTAATGTTAATGATGAGGGTGGAATCGCCATGTCAATATTTGTTTAAATGAAATGCTCGTGACGACGTTTAAATTGCAAGGTTATTATTAGTTTAATTTGAAGCGTTAATGATAAGATCTAACTTGCAATGCGAATAATTGTTAGGTTATTCTAAAGTATGGTAATAAATGGGTAGGAAGGGAAAGATAATTTGGAGAATGTAAATGTTCGAGGGTTTACCATTATGGTATTGATACCATTACTCTTTTATGACGATTAATAGATAAATGCAAGGCGCCTGTGATATTGTTTGTCCTTGATCTAGTGGAAAATGACTTATTAACTACTAATGGGGGTTGGATTTTTGGGGTTTTACCTTATGATAAGGTCTTCGTCGGTTAATGATAATTAATGGAGCCATTGATCGAGAATGATGTATTCGGGTCTCAATAGTGGTTGGTCGGTATTAGAGTCCTCCTGACTTGCGTCTCCCGTAGAGGTCATGATTGTCCTTGATTTGTAGTACTTGGTGGTATTGTATTGCGTAGTCGGTTGTGTCGGGCGGGATATAGACACCTCTTGTAGCTTAGTATTTATGTCTGTGAGTAAATCCGGTGGAAGGAATCCAGTGCCGTATCAAGAGTCTCAGGTTGTTTAAAGGCACAATTCCACTCTTGCGACACACTCTGAGCCGTATCAGTAGTCTCGGGTTGTTTAAAGGAACAGTTTCCACTACTGCGACTCTACAGTTGGATTCTTCCATTCTGTGACAGTACTGTACATAACCCCTGGTGTCTTTTTCTACTTACAGCTACTAGTTGCACGCCTTATGTCCAGGGGCATTTATTTCTTGTTGTCACTGTGATATGTCGGGTCGTCTTGATTGTGTTCGTATTACTTGCGTCTTGTTGGTTCGAGCGGTGACGTAGAGTCGAGGGGGTTGTTTCTTCTACATGCGCGCACACACTTTAAACAACAAAAAAAAAATTTGCACCTGTTTGCGGAGTTGTTGTCGTAACCAGGAGGGCTGTTACATATGGTATCAGAGCCGGTTCGACCCGCGACTTGGGGTTCGCTGTGGCTTTCGTTGACATGAGTGGGTTTTATTATACTGTTGCTGATTGAGTTGATTGTGTGCGTGCAGGTAATCATGGTTAGAGGACGTCGTGGAGGCAGACGATGGGATGTTAGAGGAGGAGGCGAGGTGCCTCCAGCAGCATCCACGCCTGAGGGGTCTAACCCCCAGGGAGGCGAGCAGGCGCTCGGATAGGAACATATTGCAGTTGGTGATGTTATTGGGATGATGAGATCCTTTCAGCATATGTTCGAGGCTCTGATCAGCCGTTTGGACAGAGACGAGGCCAGGGCGCCGGCACACCCGGAGGTTACGTCGCGCGCACCGGTCGTTACAGGTAGCATTCACCGTGAACTCGAGAAGGTAAAATTTCCTGAGTTCTTTGGTGCCCCAAACGGCGCAGCCGCTGAGGCATGGTTGGAGAATATGGCAATGTGCTTCGCACTTCATGATTATACCTCCAACATGAAGGTCTGCATAGCGGTCTTTCAACTGAAAGGGAGCGCTCTTCTATGGTGGAAGACGCTCCTATCGTAGTTGAACATGGTCGTGGAAGACGTGTCATGGGAACTGTTCGAGGAATGGTTCCGAGAGAGGTACCTTTCTGAGGAATTCATTGAGCGTCAGCTCAACAAGTTCAACGTGTTACGAAAGGGAGGTCGTACGGTGCCCGAGTACGAGGCACGTTTCATGGAGCTGCTCTGGTATGCTCCGCACCTTAACACAGAGAAGCTCAAGGTCAATAGGTTTGTGTTTGGCCTTAACGGCAGTCTGCGTGCAAGGGTTAGGATCTTGATGCCTCAAACCTTGCATGACGTTGTCCAAAAGGCCCTCATAGCAGAGGAGGAGCTTATCAGCGGGGGTCGGACCAGGACTTCAGCGAGACCCATAGGGCAGAGTTCATCTGGGGCGCCGTGGCATCAGACACCAGCGAGACATACGCCGGGACATCGTGGCTTCCAGAGGGGATCCACATTCACTACACCTCGACGACTACCGCCTCAGCAGCGGACACCTTATCAAGGACCACAACACCAACAGCAGCGTCGCCCGCAGCAGCAGCAGTTTAGGCCTGTTCAGCAGAACAGACCAGGGTTTCAGGCCGATGGGCAGTCCTCTTCTACTTCGGGTACCAGGACTACTGGACTGAAGAAGGGGTGTTGGATGTGTGAGGAGCCACACTACCAACGCGACTGTCCTGTGGAGAGGGCTAGGACGTATGGATCAGCCGAACTTGCTACCGTGGGAGATATGGGAAAGACCCATCGGATACATGCAATGGTGAATAACCGCCAGGCAGAACACCAGTCGACTATGCTCGAGACGACAGGTACTATTGCTGACCAGACCCTTAGTATTTTGATAGACCTAGGAGCTACTGAGAGTTTCATTTCAGGTGCAGTGCTAAGAAGAATTAAGGTAAAGGCAGTCGAATAGGATGAGTTTAGCTTCATGGAGCTGGCTTCAGGAGCCAAACAGAAGGTTGGAGTAAAGGTTACGGGCTGTACCCTTAACCTGAGAGAGTTTGTCACGAGAGTCAACTTGTACGTCACGATCTTAGGATCCTATGACGTCGTGATCGGTATGCATTGGTTGGAAACGCATGAGGCAATTCTGAACTGTAAGACGAAACGGTTGAGCTTGGTGGATGACGAAGGACAGAGACATGTGATTGTAGGAAGGAACCAGGGAGTTTCCCTACGGTTCGTCTCTTCCTTACAGTTACAGAAGAGTATGCGCAAGGGGCGCAAACTATATGCGATCCTCGCGCTAAACGAGAAAGGAGTAGCGGAAGGCCTAGAACACCTTCCGGTGGTGAAGGACTTTGAGGACGTATTTCCAGAGGAGTTGCCTGGGATGTCGTTGGAGAGGGAACTGGAGTTTACCATAGACCTGAAATCGGGAACCGAACCGATACCAAGAATGCCCTATCGAATGTCGACCCCGGAGTTGCAAGAGTTGAAAATGCAACTGAAGGAGTTGTTGGACCTGGGACTGATACGCCCTAGTGTGTCACCGTGGGGTGCGCCAGTTATTTTCATGCGAAAGAAGGATGGATCATGGAGGCTTTGCATTGACTACCATCAACTGAACAAGGCAGTGATCAAGAATCAGTATCCCTTACCTAGAATTGACGATCTATTCGATCAAATGAAGGGAGCAATGGTGTTCTCCAAGATCGATCTGCAATTCGGATATCACCAGTTACGGATCAAGGAGGATGACATCCCTAAGACCGCCTTTAAGATGAGATTTGGACATTACAAGTTTACTATTTTGCCATTTGGACTGACAAACGCCTCAGGGGTATTCATGAGTTTGATGAACGGGGTGTTTCGCAAGTACTTGGACAAGTTCGTCCAAGTATTCATTGACGATATCTTGATCTAATCTCGGACGATGGAGGAGCACGATGAGCACTTGCGCTTGGTACTACAATGTTTACGAGAACACAAATTGTATGGGAAGTTGTCCAAATGCTCTTTTTACCAATCGATAATTCACTACATAGGGCATGTCATCTCCGGCGAGGGTATCGTCATGGATCCAGCCAAGGTTGAGGCTATTATGGAATGGCCTGCGCCTATGAATGTCACAGAAGTGCGTAGTTTTATGGGATTAGCAGGATACTATCGACGATTTGTCGAGGGTTTTTCGAAGATAGCAAATCCGATCACGGAATTGCAGAAGAAAAACAAGAAGTTTGTTTGGACGAAGAAATGCGCGGAAGCATTTCGGAGG
>ML783431.1:217713-246162 GCA_009831015.1 Picea engelmannii | reverse complement strand
ATTTTCTTATTGAATGTAGATGCATCATTCAGGCTTATAACTTTGATTAACTAAGTCATATGTCAATCGTTTGCATTCAATCCATTTTTATTTTTCGAATTTTAGTATTTTTGTTTGTGAAAGTAGATCAATAAATAGATTTGCATTCCATTTATTATTATTTAAGATGTGTCCTCTTCATACAAATTTGCTTTCAAGGTTTTCAATAAATCTTGCAATTTTGTATATAATAATGTATATGATGTATATAAATATATGAGGGTAGTTAGTTAGGTTAGATATTTTATTTGTATTTAGGCAAACGGAGCCACAAAACCCATCAGGGTAAGCTATTTTAAACGGATTTGGTTATTTAGACAACCCCGGACTGGGCTTTCCCTTCCATTTGATGAGTGATCAATATCACCTGTCAACAAAACTCCAATAGACTATGTTCTAGCTATGATTATGAGTGTATAACATCTGATAGACTACATTCATTGTTACTCATCAGAGTCCTCCTCCATCTTTGACTCTGACTATATGATATTTGATATACTATGATCAATGACCACTATTTATTACACATGTAGATCAAAGGTCACAATTTATTCTGGGTTTCAAGACCTAAAGACTACGATTAATGGCCATGATTTCTTCCACATGTTGGGTCATGATTTATTTCCCCATTTAAATGATCTTCTAGCTTTGATATATATTGGTTCTAATTTTTTTAGGCCAACACATTCCTTAGTATGACTACCAACATTGTCACATCCTTGACATCAATGAAAATATACTCAACAATTTCCTCCTCTTTCATTGATGACAACCGTACTTATGAGTTTCTCCACTTGTCAATGTGTTGCTGAGACTTTTTTTTTTCTTTCTTCTCCCCCAAACAATATGCTCCTATGGTTTTCCATCTTTTGCTCCCCCTCGCTTTATAATCCTCTCGTATTTCTTCTTTCCCTCCCCATTTTACATCAAGGACAAATGGTGCATTTACTATTGGATTTTCTTATCCCCTAGTCATTGTGTGATATATTCAAATGCATATTTAGGAAGAGGCTTGGTAAACATATATGAAATTTGGCCCTTAGTAGGAACATACTCTAACTTGACAAATTTATCATTTACTTGTTCCCTCAGGAAATGATATTTGATTGTTGTCTGTTTTTTATTTGAGTGCATTATGTGATTCTTGTAAATGCTTATCGTGTTGTTGTTGTCACATAGTATAGAAATTGGATGCTTGTATTCTACCTTAATGTCTTACAGTGTTTCTTTCATCCATAGAATTTGTGTGCAACGTGATGTTTCTACAATTACTTTGCTTCTATTGTGGATAACAAAATTGAATATTGCTTCTTTATTAGCCAAGATACTAAACAATTTCCCAAAAAGAATGCTCCTCCACTAGTGCTCTTAGTATCATCAACACTTCCTTCCCAATGTGAATTAGTATATGTTGTTAGAGTAAAGTGTTCTTACTTTGGATACCATCGTCCAAAATCCATTGTTCCTTTCAGGTATTTGAAAAATCATTTTACTCCCATCACATGTGATTATTTGGGTGTATATTGAAATCTTGCAACCAATCTAACAACTTTCATAACATCAGGTCTTGATGTAGTCACCTATAAAATACTAGCAATCATAAAATATATACATGGTGTGATCAACGTCTGGTGATTCATCATCCGTACTGAACTTGCAGCCTCTAATAATTGGAGTACTAAAAAGCTTTCACTATTCCATATTTAACTCTTTAACACCTCCTTGATGTATTTTGTTTGAGAAATAAATATGTCTTGATTTGATTCAAAAATTTGCAGACCTAAGAAAAAGGACAACTCACCTAGCTTGGATATTTCAAATTCATTTTTCATGTCCTTTGAAAACCTTTGACTCATATAATCAGAGTTTCTTCCAAACATAATATCATCTACATATACCATAATGACAATCATATTTCCATATTCTTCTTTGATGTAAATGTTACTTTCTGTAGTTCATGTATTGAAACCTTGTTGATGTAGGTACTCATCAAGCCTTTAGTACCAATATCTATGTGTTTTTTTTATACAATAGAGACATTTCTTCAGTTTGTACACAATATTGATTTTTCGATAGCTGAAATCCCCCAAGATGCTCAATGAATACTTCATCCTCCATATGTCCATTAAGAAATGTGTATTTAACATCCATATGATAGAATTTGATACTCTTCCAGCTTGCAAATGTTAAGAATATTCTGATGGCTTCTATTCTAGCCACTGGAGAAAAATATTCATCAAAATATACACCTTCAATATGATCATAAAATTTACATACTATTGTTTCCGTATTTCTCACAACTTTTCCATCCTCATTCAGTTTGTTCCTAAATACCTACTTAGTTCTATTGACATTCTTGTCTTTTGGTCTAGGAATTAGTTCCCAAGTTTGGTTTTTCTTAATATGATCTGATTCTTCATTCATAGAATTTACCAATTCTCATCTCTGGTAGCTTCCTCTATGTTCTTAGGTTATATTTTAGATAGAAGAGACAAATTTGTTCATTTTGGTGATCTTGTCAATTGCCTTGTTGTTTGGACACCTTCATTTTCATTAACAATAATTAGGTCTTCAAGGTGATTATTTTGAACATATATTGAAGGAGTCTTTGTGTCTTTTCTAGGAGCTTCCTCTTCCTCTTCTTCTACATTTTTGTTCTCATTTTATTTCTATTCTTATGCATTATCGTTCTCAGTGTATTCCTCTTCTTCACCACAACTTTTTGGTGCATGCTAGTTATTTGTTTGCATCTTGATCCTTCCAGGATTTTCATCATCCACTCTTACATTTTTTCTTTCCACAATTTTGTCTAATCTCATATTAAAACATTTGTAAGATTTTCTTTGATAAGAGAAACCAATAAAAATACATTCATTTGATTTGGAGTCAAACTTGACAAGGTTGTCATTGCCTCTCTTTATGTAGCATTTGCTTCCAAAAAAATTAAGGTGTTTGGAATTTGTTGGCATGCCTCTCCATAATTAATATGGAGTTTTTCACTGTTGGCTTGAGGTTGTGGTCTGTTCAAAATATAGATAGTTGTGTAGACTGCATCCCTCCAAAACATATATGATAGCTTAGTTTGATTTAGCATGGTTCTAGCTATTTCTTGTACGGTCTTGTTTTTCCTTTCAACTACTCCATTTTGTTGTGGAGTTCTTGCAGTTGAGAAGTGTCTTGTTATTCCATGATATTCACTGAAATCATCAAACTCATCTGATGTGAGTTCTCCTCCATTATCGTATATTGGGCATTTAATTTTCAAGTTTGTTTCATTTTCAACCAATGCTTTGAATTCTTTAAACTACCTAAAGGCTTCTGATTTATGCTTGAGAAAGGCTACCCAAGTCATTCTTGTGTAGTCATCAATGAGAAACATGAAGTAATGATCACCTTGTAGACTTTGTGATTTGGTTGGCCCACAGAGATCAATGTGTATGATTTCTAATGGTCTTGATGTTGAATGTTCCTTGGTTATGAATTTCACTCTTGTTTTTTTTCCCATGTTGATAATGTTTACAAATTGGGTTGGAAGATTGATGATTTTTGGCATGCCTCTTACTATGTGGTTGTTACTAACCTTAACCAAGTTTTCAAAACTTAAATGTCTTTTTTTTTTTAAATAACCATATTTCATATGTTTGTCGCATACAACATACTTCTTAAACAATCTTATTTAGAATGTATACATTATTTGGATTTTTGATTTCTATTTCTACGAATATTCCAGTGTCTTATTTACTTATTCTACATTCCCAAGATTTGAAAATGAGTGTGTCTCCCTAGTCACACATATGGCTGACACTTAGAAGGTCATGCTTCAAATATTCAACTAGCAAAACATTTTTTGTTGTGGCATTTTGTCTTCCAAGGCCGACTTTACCTTTCCCAATTATCTTGGCAAATTTATTATCTCCAAATGAAACACTTCCTCTGTTCTCTTTCTTTAGCTTAAGGAATTTGTTTTGATCACCAGTCATATGTTTTGAGCATCCACTCTCTATGTAAAAATATCTTTCTTTTTCTTGAGCATGAATTTCTAAATTACATTATTTCTAAGAACCCTTTTTTTTTATTTCTCCGGACTTTAGTGGTATTGTTGATATAAATATGATTTTCCATAGGGGCCTATATCCAACTTTTGCAATCCCGGTCTTTCCGACCAAAATTGTTGCATTTATGACATTCAAGATAGTAGTTAAGCACTGGATAAATTGGATTTATGTTTATGTTGTCAACAAAATTTTTGAATTTTTTTTTAATGGAATTATTTCCTGGAGAATTGTACATACCTCCATTTCTTCTTTGATCATTTCTTGGATATTCTCTACATTCTATTTCTTTATGTCCAAAATTGTTCCATGAAAAACAATTACCAAGAAAGAGATATGCATACATGCTCACATTAATTCTTCTTGGTGTCATCACCTTTTTGAATTCATTATTCCTTTGAAAGACAACATGCTCATGTTGGTCATAGTTTGGTTTATTGGTATTCTCACCATGTTCAATGGTATTGTTCAGGGTCGTAGCATAGCTCTTGGTTTCTTCTTTTATTTTCTGCAATGTGTTTTTGGGATTGTAACCTAGTTTGGTTTTTTCAAATGATGATGATTGGTTATTGAGAATAGTCTCTGACATCATGGAACTTATTTTAATTTTATATTGTTTTTTAGCTCAACTATAAATGTATAAATTTCCTTTCGTAGGGATACATTTTCCTTTTCAAGTTTTTTACAATCTTCACCTTTGTTCTGTAGATGACTTTTTATTTCCTCTTCAATTTTATTTTTCTCTTCTAATTGAGATGCCATATCAAAGTTGTGTGACAATTCTTCCTTCAAATGCAAATTATTTCTTATTATCCTTTTTATTTGATCTATAGCACATAGTGATTCTCCTTCTATCAATGTTTCATGGAAACATGCACATGAGACCTAGCTAAAGAAAATAGAAACAAATATTCTGAAGAAAAGGAAGAGTGAATCAGTATGGAAGAATGAGAATTAATATATTCACACTAATCTAATGAGATAATCAACGAATACAAAATCAATGAGTGGTATATACTCATATAGGAAAAACATTCCATAATTACGAAAAGCGAACAAGCAATCATATTTTCTTAGGAATGCATGCATAATAGTGATGGTCTAGAATATAAAGTCTAAAATAGAACTATCTCCAATACACTCCCACTGAACTAGTCAGTTGAAAATAGAAATATCTCCAACACCCCCCCTAAACATCACTATGGAGTGATAAAAAAAAATGAGTTCTGGAAACTAGGCCATATGAGGTACTCATGAAAAATGCAACTAATGAACAATGAATAAAAAATGAGGAAAGAGGGAAAATCATGTGGGAACAAAACCCCCCCTGAAAACACAATGCATCAAAAGAAGAAAAGGTGGTATGCAAGCAATCACAGCTGCTAGGAAACTATGTTCTTCACTATAAGACAATATTGCAAAGTCTGAAACTTCATCCCAGTGAAGTTCTTGGTGAAGATGTTGACGGTTTGTTAAGAGGAAGGACATAACTGCAAATCAATGAATATGTCATGTACTAGATCTCTGATGAAATGAATATGGACCTGAATGTGTTTGGTTTATTGTCATTGTATTGAATCTATGCAAAATCTCAATGTACTATGATTGTCACATCATATGAAAATCTGAAAGTGAAACTGCATACCAAGCTCGGTAAGGAAGGGTTTAAGCCAAACTACTTGAATGACACAGTTGACCACTCCTTTGTGCTCGACCTTTGCAGAATATAAATAAATAGTTGGTTTCTTATTAATTGAACAACAAATAGAGCTTGACCCTAAAATGAGAGTGTACCTGGAAGTGGAATTGCGATCTATCCCATCATCATCCCAATCTGAATATGTGAAGCCTATGAGATCAAACACACAACCAAATGAACAGTGAATCCAAGAACTCATGGTGCCTTGAACATATATGAGGATGCGCTTGGAAGCCTTAAAGTGTAGACCATGGGGCTCCTACATGTATATGGAAACCGCTCCTACTTTATATGAGATATATGGGTGTGTGTGGGTGAGATAAAGAAGACTCTGCACCAACTATCGATACAAAGTGTTTTCCACTAATGGTGTATCCTTGATGTCCTCAAGTCTTATCCTAGATAATAAGGGTGTAGGTGCAGACTTACAGTCTATCATGTGGAATATATGAAGGAGATACATGAGATACTTAGCCTAAGAAATTTTGATTCCAAAAGCATCCTGACTAATCTCAAGACCCGGAAAAAATAGAAGTGGAACCATGTCCATCATCAAGCACCTTTCATGAAAAATATATTTGACCACATCAATGGCTAAAGCAGAGCTACCAATGATCAAAATATCATCAACATAGAGTACTAAAATGATCAAAGAGTCGGTAGTCCTCAACATGTAAACATTGGAATCATATTTACTTCTAACAAAATCAAGTGAAAAAAGATAAGAATCCATCTTTTCATACCACTCTCTAGGTGCTTGCTTGAGTCCATAGAGTGACTTCTTCATTCTTCATACTAAATATGAGTTATGAATGAACCCCTATGGATGTTCCACGTAGATATCCTATGAAATATGACCATCAGTAAAATAATTCTTCACATCCATCTGGTGAAATTTCCATGCTTTGGTTATTGCAATGGATAGAACCAAGCAAATTTAGTCCATCTTTTATATAGGAGAATAGGTCTCATCATAATATATCCCACGTGTATGCTGAAATCATTTTGCAACTAATATTACCTTGTACCTATTCACCTGACCATTTGCTTCTCTCTTTTTCCTATAGACCCATTTTCATCTGGAAAGTTTGCTCCTTGGTGGAAGTGGAATCAGATCCCAAGTTTGATTCTCTAGGAGCAAGTTATACTCCTCCTGCGTGACTTCTTCCCATAATGGATTTCCCACATCTTCAATTTAGATCTGTGGATCAAAAGATTGAACAATATAGCAATGCACAAGAATCACTTGTTCAGAAGATGAAAATACATGAGAAGGATACTCATGCTAAGATCAAGTCCTCCTTGAATCCAATGTATCCTCTACAATGAATCCTTCTTCCTAAAGAGTGGATTGTGACTAGTTTTTCATCTACTAAAGCTCTGGCATTGGCTTCTCATATGGTTGTACTACCCACTCTTCTCCATGTATATAATCCTCTGAGTCCGAATATGTAGCATCTGAGTGTATGGAATCATCATCTTTGATATCTAGAACTGATGGAAGCACAAGAGTCTTTTCATGTTGCATTGGTGGTACATGAAAAGGAATCTCCTAAAACTGAACAATGCGCTCAATGATGAGTAAGTATATAGAAGGATAAATCAACCTTCACCCCTTCACATCATCCGGATATCCCATAAATATCAAAGGTGTTCTCTATGAATCTAATGATTTCCTCTTTTTAGAAGGAATATGGGCTCATGCGTGATATCCAAAGATGTGTAAGTGTGTGACATTTGGTTTTTAACCTGTCCAAACCTCAAAAGGATTCTAATCCTCAACAGATCTATGAGGAAATATTTTTTTTATGTAAGAACCATAATTAAGTGTCTCAGCCCAAATATTGGAAGGAATAGATCTCGCATGCAACATGCAACTGGTCATATCCTTGAGAGATATGTTATTCCTTTCATCAACTCTATTCTACTATGGAGTGTATGGAACTGTATGTTGCAACTGGATACCAACCTCAAAAAAAATATTTTTCACATCTTTGTTTATATACTCCCCCCAATTTATTGTATGGAGGATGTTTATCTTCTTCTCATTTTTTGTCTCTACTAGAACTTTCAATTCTTTGAGATGCTCAAATACATCAGACCTTTTCCTAAGAAAATAAACCAAATTATAGCGTGAGTAATAATCAATAAATGTAAGGAAATACCTTGCTTTGTTGATGGATGAATGTGGAAATCGGCCCATGAGATCACTATGAACAAGATCCAAGGAAGAGGAGGCTCTCCTTTCCTTCCCATTTTTAAAATTCTCTTCGACATGCTTGCCAAGAATGCATCCTTCACAAACCCCTTCAGAAAAGTGAATGTCTAGAAATCCTTTGACCATTCCTTGCTTGGAAAGTCGTTGCATGTACCTAAATTTTAAATGACCAAATTTCTCATGCCATACTCTACTACTATCATCAACATGTGTAAGTAGTAAAGATGAGTCATTTTCATCAAACTTAGTGAATTTATACAACCTTTATTTGTGATCTACCTCATTAATTGCAATAATGTAATTGTCATGCATGTCAAGTACAAAAGATGAATCTGATGTAAATTCAACCTTTTTACATGTTTGAGTGATCTAATAAACTGAGAGAATATTTATAGAAAACTTTGGAACATGCAAAACATTATCAAAACTTTCATTAGGGAGTTACACTCTTCCCTCTCCTACTATTGCTACTAGAGTATCATCCGCCATGAACATAGGGGGTCTTGAGCATGAACTTAATGAAGTGAAAATTTCCTCTTTGGATGCCATATGATGTGATTCAATAGAAAATATAATCCATGAATCATATGAAGAATTAATTGCAACCAAATCATGATGATTACCTTTCTTAGGTGCATGGTCTTCTTCCGTTTTCTTCTTGGCTCCTTTAGGAATTAAGTTTCCAAGGTTATTCTTTTGAAGTACCAATGTGATAAGATATCTTTTCTTCTTCATGCATGTGGACTCTTAATGATTTGGTTTATTGCAATAAGTGCACGGATTTACCTTCTTCTTCTTACCTTTGGAATTTGAAGATTCTTTGTAACCTAAAGAATTCTTGAAGGGTTTGGAATATCCCTCCTTTCCTTTATGTTCCTCCTTTACTTTCTATTTTGATTTTTGATTGGATGACCCTTTTCCATCCTACATGGTGAGTGCATGTGATTTGGGTTCCTTAGTTAGACCAATTTGAATGAGTTTTGTTTTCTCATTTGCTAGAGAATCAATGAACTGCTCCACGGTATTAATTTTCCACTTTGATCCCAAAACATATATACTAGAATGGAAAGTGGAGACATAGACAACATATTTTGGTCCTAGCTTAGCCAAGATTGTTAGAATAAGTTGGTCATCTTGTTTAGACTTATAAGTACCACAGTATTCCAAGCTCAATATCAAATATTTAAAATTGGTAAAGAAATCATGTATACTATCAAAACTTTTAGGATCCAAGGTATTCAACTCTACCTCAAGCATATGACCTCTTATATCATCCTAATTTTCAAAGAGACCTTCCAAGGTGGTCCATATATCATTTGGAGTCTCGCATGTGGAAATATGAAACCATAAATCAGTTGAAATTAATTCAAAAATAAGTCTTATGGCCTCATCCTTATGGTTCACCCATCTAGTCTTCTCAATCGTTGATGTAGGTTCTATTTTTGTCGCCATCGTCAAATTGTAGAATCCTTTTATTTTGAGTTGTAATTAGGCCTTCATCTTCCATTCAAAATAACTTTATGATGTGAGAATTATCACCAAACTTTACTGAAGAATTGGTTTCATATCCATCCCTCTTATTGGTTCTTAAAACCCTTATAAATTAACCTCAATTTGCAAGTTAAAATCTGGACAAATCACTGCAAAAAGTCAATTTTTGAAGAGTTTGACACCCTATGTGAAGGACACAGTGAGATACTATCACACTCTATGTGAAGGCCACACTGAGACATTGTCGCACCTTATTTAAGGCTTAAGTGCGACAATGTCCAGAAATTGTCCATAAATTTCCAATTTTATAAGTGTGTCTGTGAATGTCGCACGTTTTGACAGGGAGAGGTTGTGACATTGTTAGATAGACAGATTAAACTCTTCAAAACTCCAATTTCTCTCCTCTCTAGCTTGTCTATTTTTATCCAAGTAGCTCAGATGTGATACCATGTCAATGTTTCATGGAAATATGAAAAGGAGACCTAGATAAAGAAAATACAACTAAAGGATCTAAAGAAAAGAAAGAGAGTTTCAATATGGAAGAATGAGAATTAATATATCCACAGTACTACAATTATATAATCAATGAATCTACAATGAATTACTGATATACACTCATATAGGAAAAACATTCCATAATTAATAAAAGTGAACAAGTAGTGAGATTTTCTTAGGAATGCATGCATAATAATGATGGTCTAGAATAGAAAGTCTAAAACAGAACTAGCTCCAATACAGTCCCACTGAACTAGTGAATCAAAAATAGAAATATCTCGAACACCTTCAAGATCAACATCCACATCATCATTTTCTCCAATTTCTGGGATGTTGTTATTGTCTTCATCTTCATTATAATTTATTTATAGAGCCATGAACAAAACATATTCTTTAATATATTCATCACTTTCATAATATCAATAGTTGTTCTCTTTAGAATAGAGATTCTTCTTTTGTTTCTGAAATTATTTGTTGTTTTGAGTTTTACCCTTTCTTCTTTCATTAGGGTTAAAATCAGATTTATCTTTTAAGTCCCTATTCTTTTTATGAGGACATTTGGAAGCAAAGTGTCCAACTTTACCACAATTAAAACATTTGAAAGGAAGCTTAACTTTATATTTTCCAGTTCCTATTTGGAGCCTTCTTAAAAAATTGGCTTCCTCTGCATCAGATTCATCATTGGATTTGTCACTTGATATTTATATTCTTCTATTGGTCTTCTTTGAGGCTTTGACTGTTGCTTCTCTTTTAGATATTTTTTCTTGTCCTATTCACATCTCATAAGCTATAAGAATTCCATGTAATTCATCCATTGTTAATTTTTCAAAATATTTTCTATCTTTAAGAGATGGCATCTTAGGATTGAATCTCATAGGAACTGACCTGATTATTTTTTGCACAATAAATTTATCATCAAATGTTTCACCTAATCCTCTGATGTTTACAATTCCATCCACATGAAGAAGATATGCTGCAATTTTTCTTCTTAATCGATTTTGAGGCTTTCAAATTGACTCCTATAAGTTTGTAGTTTTTATTTATTATCTTTATCATATACTTCATAATTATTCTAGAGTTTATCCCATGTCTCCTTTTCTGATTTGCAGTGCATAACTTTGGTGAATTATGATTTTTATAATCCTTCCAAAATTGCATTCATGGATTTTTAGTTATTTCCACTGAACTTTGCACCAATATCAAAAAGTGGATTTTTTGGAGATTCATAACCATTCTTGAATGATTCCCATACATCATGTCCTGGTGACTACATATACACTCTCATTTAGATGCTCTAGAAGGAATTATTTGTTCCATCAAATTATGTATATTTTCTTAAGGATAGTCTCTCATGTTTGTCCATGTGAACTATTGGGATCTACCTTCCAATGCCTATATTGTTGTTGAAGGAACATTCTCTAATGCCAATTGTTGTAATATTCAGTAGTACTAAGAGGGGGGTGAATCAATACTATGCAATTTTAATTTTTTCTATGTTATACTGCTTCAAACATATTAGCACTTGTAATTACAAACAATCATAACAGAGATATATTATCCATAATTATAGACTTTAATCAACACATTTACAGTACACTAATGTTGAACTAGAGAAAAGCACTTGAAAATATTCCACCAATAAATATTAATTTATTTCTAAACAAACTTATGTGAGGACACTAATCCTATGTAGGAACCAGGTTATAAATATATGAGGACACCAATCCTCTTAAGCACCAACTCAATAAATTTAGGCACCAACCTGCAAATAGATGAGGACATCAATCATCTTGATCACCAACTCCATAACTTTAGGAAGCAACTTGTAAATATATGAGGACACCAATCCTTGTGAGAACCAACTCAATAACTTAGGGCACCAACCTGTAAATAGACGAGGAAAACAATTTTCTTATGAGCACCAACTCATATTTCAGGCACCAACCTAAAAATATATGAGGACCAACTAAAGTTTTAGGAACCAACCTTCAAATTTAACCTCAAAAATATTGTTATTAGGAAATCAACTCATCCTCCAATATACTGTAATTTTCTTAGACCAATTTTTCCTAAAATAAATCTTAGACCTCAGCAAACAATCCCACATAAACGTTTTTTCTTCATTCATTCTCCACATAGTTCATGAGGTATGAACTCATATCCTCTCACTCATTTCATATGGCTAATTTTCTCACAAAGACACCACTCAAATTGATCCTCCACATTCTTATATATACCATGTTTTTGACCCAAAAATAACATGTCTACGAGGTCATCTCCAAATACCCTATTCTCCATTAAGTTGGGCTTAGAAATTTACTTGAAAACCCTTCATGAAATACAATATTTGTTCCCTTTTGTTGCACATAATTTATCTTACTGCTCCTCAATTCTTAGTCACCATATAATTAGGTCTTCTAATAGACCTTCAACACTAATCATATCTCCAAATTTATAAACAATGTCCTCTACGCACAAGAGTCCTCCAATTGTCTCTTGATTAGATCATAACCATCAGATCTAGATAACCATTCAATATCCACCATCAATTTATAATCATGTTCATCATGATCATAGGGAGTCTAAAACACTCAACACTACCTCAAAGTTCGACAATCATCATATTTTTGAGCAACAATTATCATTGGTTCTCAGAGTCCTCTTCATCGGGGCCTATCCATCAACTCTACTCCGATGGCAAGTAATGCGACGGATCCAATGGTCCTCGTAGTTGGAAAACAATGGTTATAATAGTGTCACCCCCTCAACATGCATGATGGTTATATTACATCCCTTAATCCTTTCATAAGTTGGTTAGGTCATTTCATTTCATATCAATTGCATGCCAACCTATGGTCCAAATTGATCCTCGAATCTCTTCGTCACAGTAACACTACTCACAATCCACTCCAACCATTGCTTTTGTGATGAACGATGGACATATGCTAGACATATTAATGACTCACATGATTTCTTGTAGTCCTTGTCATTGGAGTATGTATATCACAATCTACTCCAACTAGGGCATCTTCGATGAATGGTGGTGATTATTCACTTCAATGGACTATGATTGACAATCAATATCTACTCCAACCAAACCTTGCAAGGGATCTACAAATCTATAGTTGATGGCACATGGATCAGTCATTGTGTGACACATGGCACTGTCATTGTAGTTGAACTCATATTGACATCATCATACTTTTCGGCCATGTTCTGAAATTTGAATTGCAAATATGCTTGTAAATGGACCAATTTATGCATTACACGTGGATTTTTGTTTTCTAAATGTGTTGAGACTGCACATAATAGATCTAACTAGAAAATGACATACACAGTTTGGAGAGAAAATATGAGAAAAAAGAAGCATGAGAGAAAGAATGGAAGAATTTTCATTAACCAAAAGAATGAATGATAATTTACACATGATATACTTTGTATAACTCAACTAATGCACACTGGAGGAGAAGCCAATACACCATAGTGGTGGTCTAGAGTGATTTGGACAGATACCAGCAATTACGGGAGTAAACTACCACCTAGTCTATTCTCTCAGGCAGTTACAGGAGTTAACGACCACCTAATCTGAGTTAACTAATCTCTCAGTATTCAGTTAATTGACTTAAACATATTGAAGTGAAGAGGATATCAGGGAATCATGAGTAATTCTCTAGTCTAGTGATGATCTCAAGGACAATGTGCATTAGCTGGTGATGATCCCAATGTTTCATGGTGATGATGCCAATGTGTCATCTAGACTCCACTCAACTGATCAATCTAAAGTTTGATATGAAAAGAATATTCTCCCTAGAATATAAGAGACTGAATACTAAATAGTAAACATAGGGAAAACCTTAGGAAAAAGAAATCCTAGTTGTGTGTGAAGTATCTCCAACACCCCCATGAACATCACTATGGTGAAAATAAAGAATGGGTCCTGACGACAAGGCCATGTTAGGTACCCAAATAAAAAATATACACTAAAATAAACGAGGAAAGAGGGAAAACCTCATGGGAAAACCTCACCGTCAAATTACAATGTATGTAGAAAAAGAAAAATTGAAAGTTGCTAGGCAACCATTGCCTTCACTCCAAGATGACTACATAAAGAATGTAACTTCTTCTCGGTGAAGGTATTTGTGAAGATGTATGCAGTATGTTCTAATGAATAACAAAACTACAGGTCAATGATCCCCTTGTGTACTAATTCTCGGATGTAGTGCATGTGGATCTCGATCTACCTCGTCCGCTTCCTTTGAACTCGATCTTTGTAGAACTTCAGAGTGTTTTGGTTCCCACACTAGATGACAATCAAATGATGAAGATGAATTCATAACTCAGTGAGAAAATGTTGTAGCCACATAGCCTGAATGGTTATGTTAAGTACCCCTCTATACTCTACCTTGACCGAAGATAGAAAAATATCATCTTGCTTCTTGCTCGACCAATAGATAGGCCCTAAACCAAGACTAGGTGAGTAACTAGATGTGGAATTGTGATCAATGTTATATCCATCCCATTTAGAATCAATGCATATGATGAGTTCTAATTTAGAGTCTATTTCATAGTGAATCCCAAAGGTGATGGTTCCCTGTACATATCGAAGGATAACTTTGCATCCTTCCAATGTAGCTAATGCAGCTCCTGCATGAACCTAGAGACTTCTCCAACTAAATAAGAGAGGACATGTATGGAGTGTGTGAGATACAACAATCTCCTCACTATTTATATATACATTGTGTTGTCAACCAGTGGAGTGTCCCCTCCATCCTCAAGTTTGACTCTTGATAGGAAAGTAGTCGGGGCAGATTTGCAGTCTATCATGTGAAATCTCTCAAGGAGATCTTGTGCATACTTGGACTGAGATAGTTTGATTCCTAATGCATTATAAATGATATCGAGTCCAAGGAAGAAATGTAGCGGACCCATGTTTTTCATCAAGAACATGTCATGCAAAATCCTCTTGACTGCACCAATCGCTGAATTCGAGCAACTGGTGATAAAAAAATCATCAACATACATAACTAGGAGTAGAAGTGAATCAGTCGTCCTGAGCATATAAAAATTTAGGCCTGATTTACAATGTACAAAGTTTTGTGAAAGCAAGTAGGAGTTCATCTTGGCATACCATTCCCTCGGAGCTTGCTTGAGGCCATAAAGATACTTCTTCACTCAACATACTAAAGATGAATCCTACATAAATCCCTAGGGCTTCTCCATATAGATCTCCTTACAGAGATCTTCGTGAAGAAATGAATTATTCACATCCATCTGATGAACTTCCCATCCTTTGGCTACCACAATGGAAAGTGCCAAACATATGGAATTCATCTTCGCTACTGGAGCGAAGGTCTTATCATAGTCAATGTTGTGCACCTGCTTAAAGCCTTTGGAAACTAGCTTGTCTTTGTATCTGCTAACCTGTCCATTTGTTGTGCTCTTGTTCCTATAGACCCATCTTCACATGAAAATTTCCTTCCTGCAGGAAGGGGATCCAAATACCAAGTTTAGTTCTCGAGGAGGGAGTTGTAATCCTCCTGCATGGTGGATTCCCAAAAGAGATTCACAACATCCTCGCCATAGGAATGTGGATCATAATAGTGGACCAATAAAATATTCCTAGGTATCATCAGTTCAGTGGAAGTGAGTGCAAGAGGAGGCTCCTCGAAATCAGATCAAGTCCTCCTAGAATCAGCTGGATCCCAAGAAGATATCTTGCATCATGAAGAGTAGTCTTGGCCCACTTGGGCCCCATCTTTGTTTTTGCATATGCATCTGGATGCACTGACTCTATATATGGATCATTTGAATCCTATGAATTAGAAATGTCATCTGAAGAAGAGTCACCATGTGCATTCTCATCATCTCTAACAAGTGGAAGAACAAAAGTGTCTGCATGTGGATACTAAGTTACATGCAAGACACTTTCATCGAATTTGACACTATGCTCAATGATGAGCTGGCCCGAGGAAATATCAATGAGTATCTATCCCTTCACACCATCACAATATCCAACAAAGATACACTACATGCTCTATGGATCAAGTGCCTTCCTCTTCTTAGAGGGAATCTTGGCCCATGCACGTGAATAGAAAATACGAAAGTGGGTCACTTCTGATTTGAGGCCCCTCCAAGCCTCATATGGGGTTTTATCCTTGACATATCTATGGGGAGATTTGTTTTGGATGTATGTTGCACAATTAAGTACTTCATCTCATAATCGTTGTGGAAGTGAATTTCCATGTATCATGCAATATTCCATCTCTTTTAGAGATCTATTTTTCGGCTCAACAACTTTGTTTTGTTGTGGAGTAAAGGAACCATGTGTTGGAACTGAATCTCAACTTCATGAAAAATATTTTGTATCACATGGTTGACATACCCTCCCCAGTTATCTATTCATAGGACTTTGATTTTCTTTCCTGACTATGTCTCAACAACTTCTTTGAAATATTTGAGGTGTAGAAAGACCTATGATTTTTTCCTAAGAAAGAAAATCCATGTGAAGTGTCAGAAATCGTAAAAAAAAATGAGAACATATCTTGCTTTACTAATTTATGGATGTGGAAAAGGGCCCATGAGGTCACTATGGATCATATCTAATGGAGAGAAAGCCTTTTGAGTCTTTCCTTTGTCGAATTTCTCTCGAGGGTGTTTTCCAAGAACACGTCCCTCACAAATTCCTTTGGAGAAGTGGATGCCAGGTAGACCATCAACCATTCTCTACTTGCTAATTTGTTGCATATATCTGAAATTTAAATGCCCATACCTTTCATTCCATATCCTACTTCTTTCGTCAACATGGATAAGAAATAATGTAGAATCTGGTTCAATAAATTCATAAAATGTGTAGAGTTTTGATTGATGATTTACCTCACCGGTAGTAACCCTGTCATTGGTTTGCATGTATTAGATATCCACTGCATTAGGTGTGAATATGACTCTCTTTATTGCATCGGATTTTTTCATTTGATACATAGAGAGAATATTGACAGAAAGTTTGTGAACGTGTAGCACATTCTCGAAGCTTTCGTCTGTGACTTCAATTCTTCATTTTCCAATGACCTCGACCATAGAGTTGTCCCCCATCAAATAGGAGGACATTTTCATGCCTCCAATGAAGAGTAGACTTATTTTTTGGATTCCATGTGGTGTGATGCAATTGAATCTACAATCCAAGCATCAGGGGAGGAGTTGATGGAAATCAAAGCATGGCTGTAATTGCCTTTTTTGAGATTCTGATCTTCTGGCTTCTTCTTCTTGGCACCCTTGGGGATGTGATCTCCAAGTGTTTTTTTTAAGTTTTTGGGACATCTGATCTATATGTTTATGCATACATCCAAATTATGGATGGAATCCTTTATGTTAGTAAGTGAATTTCTCCCCTTTTCTTCCCTTTCAACCTTTGGATCTGGAGGCATCTTTGAAGGGTTTTGAGTACCCTTCCTTCTTTGGATTTTCATGTGCTTTACTTTTGTCAATGTATTTATACTTATGATTTTGATGACCACTACCATCATGCATAGTAAGTGCATGTGCCTTTGGGCCTTTGATTTTTCCCATTTTGATAAGCTTGTTCTACTCCTGTGTCAAATATTCAATAAAGATCTCAAGAGAGAGGATCTTCTAGGTGGCTCTAGAGGTGAGCCTAACTCAATGAAACGTGGATGCAAAAACTGAGGATTCCAGAAAAAATTTGGGGAGAATGGTGAGAACCATTTGTTTCTCCTCCTTAGATTTATCAACCCCACAAGCCTTGAGTTGGGACATCAAATCCTTATATTTGGTAAATAAATCTTGGATATTGTCGAAGGTTTTTGGATCCAAAGTGAGAAATTTCACCTCAAGAATTTGTCCCCTCATCTAATCCTATTTTCCAAAAATCCCTTCCATGTTAGTCCAGGCTTCATTGGGGGTTTTACAGAAGGATATGTGAAAGAGGAGTTCAGGAGAAATGAAATTGCAAACAGTTCCAAATGGTTCATCCATTTGATTCAGATACTTGGATTTTTCTATGGCTAATGTGGGTTCAGTCTTTGTTTCCATGGTTAACCTATATAATCCTCTGCCTCGAATATGCACTATAATCTTCTCTTTCCATGAAAATAAATTGTATGGTATAAAAATAAATTCTTTTGGAAATTCCATTTTTCCATTGTCTTCAATCTTCGGTACCTACAAAAAGAATCTGGTGTGTCCTTTTATAGAAATCTGTCAGCTCTGATACCATGTAAATTTTTTGAACCTGCAAAGAATATATATAGCTAGCAAATGACATATACAGTTTGTAGAGAAAATATGTGAAAAGAGAAGTAGGAGAGAAATAATGGAATAATTCTCATTAACCAAAAGAATGAATGATAATTTACACATGATATACTCTATATAAATCAACTAATACACACTGGAGGAGAATCCAATGCACCATAGTGGTTGTATAGAGTGACCTGGACACACACCAACAGTTATGGGAGTAAACTACCACCTAGTCTAGTCTCTAAGGAATTTATAGGAGTTAACTACCACATAGTCTGAGTTAACTAGTCTCTCAATCTTCAGTTAATTGACTGAAACATAATGAAGTGAGGAGGAGATAAGGGAATAATGAGTAATTCGATAGTTGTTGGATTACTGAGAGGGGGGGTGAATCAGTAATAGAGTAATCTAATATTTTTTAACCATATAATGCAGGTGTTATATCAATGTAGCATTATCATCCAATATTTTCATAGTAAATAAACAATGAACAAATGAACAATCATACACATACACAATACACCAGCGTTTTATGTGGAAACCCAAAGGGGGAGAAAACAACATAATGATTTTTTCTTATATGTCTTGAATAATTATATTCATTGGAAGCACCAACTTCCTTTGTTTTCTAGATGCAACTGGAATGAATCTCTAACCCCCTAGTCTCTCAGGATATAGCCTCAGGGAAGCTCTAACTCCCCAATTCTCTAGCTACAACCAAAAGGAGGCTACAACCCCCTATGTTCTCTAGCTACAACCAGAATTTGGCTACAACCACCTTTCCTTGCCATGTCCAACCACCCTGACGTATAAGTAGAATGATGGCACCACTTTCACACTATCACTGTGAAATATATTGTTGTAAATATGTACCAATCAACTTGCACCAAAAAACTTGTACCAATAACCTAAACCATGCATCAACCATGAATCAAACTGTACCTCAAACTGTACCATAAACAAGTTCATCAACCATGCACCAACATGTACCTCAACCTCAACCAAAATCCCTCATCAATTTCATCATCCAAATATGATTTGTAAATATGTAATAGACCTGGTGTATATAATCACATACTTGCAAACCTTCCTTAACTTTAACAACAAGAGACTAGCATTTTCATCAAACTTTACTTTAGTCTCACATGACTAGTTTTGGATTAGTCAACAACCCTAAATTGGAATAATCATAACTATGTATCTGTAATGAATACAGATCTGAAAATAGTACACAATGTTCTTAATTGTGTTTTATAAAATTCCTCCAGGTGTCACTACTTGGAACCTCTCAGAAAAGGAGATATAGAAAAAATGACATACCTTGTTAAATTATGGATTATTCTAGAGAGAGAACTTGTGGATCATGCCAGGCACATAATATTTGCTATGTATATCTGAAAATTGTACACAGAATACTAAAGACTGTACTCTAACCAACACATTTTCTCTTACTTAATTTGGATCTTTTATGAATAAGTTATGACATTTTTACCCGAAACCCCTATTTTAGACTAGTTTTAGGACTACCCACAAACTCTATTTTCCACGGAGTGTAACTCCAAAAATACACCAAACCACAAGCTGAAATTCGTACCACAACTACTTGGATATGTTTCCTCAATTTCCTCTCAATTTCACGGTCTGGACCATTCTAGAAAAAACGTTATTGTGAAAATGGTGAGATGACCTGTAAATAACATACCTTAGAAAGCATCATCAAAAGAATTTATCCTCCTTTGAATTTCTACCTTATTTACTTCACCTTCCCTCTGAAATTCGGCTCAAATATCCTTTGGTTACCTTAGTCACCTGTAGATATTCAATATGCTCAAGTGTAATTGAAATGAGAGAGTCTTGCCTTTTATTTATACTTCCATGTAGCTTCCTTGGAATCATCTTCTAGACCACTTTGTCCACATAGCCACTTTGTCCACATAGTCACCTATGTCCAACTTTGCCCAATTTTCCACTTGTCCATATATCCAACAGTCACTTGACTACTTAACCCATTTTCCTCATTTTAGAGTTAACCTTATTATAACCACTTTCCATAATTAGAAAGTTCTCCATTTACTTTATTATTTAAATAATCCTCCTTGACTTTGTCACTTTACTTTATTATTTAAATAATCCTCTATGACTTTGTCACTTCACTTTATTATTTAAATAACCCTCTTTGACTTTGTCACTTTACTTTATTATTTAAATAATCCTCTTTCACTTTGTCACTTCAATTTATTATTTAAATAATTTCTTCTTAGCAAGACCTTTGACTTCTTTGACCTTTTGGGGCTTCAAGCCAACAAATGAGGGTCCTGCAAATTCATAAGGCCATAACTCTCAAACCGTTAAGAGTTATGTGATGTTACACATACCACCAGAAATGGCATGTCATGTACTATCCATCTAGAATAGTCTTACCTGCAAATATATCAAAACTCATACCATTATACATCAAACAAACTTGGGTCCATTACCCAAACCTTTGTGCTACTATAATTTTCTACCAGACTTTCTTCAAGGGTTGACATCAATGAAAACCAACCCAATTAATAAAAAATATCCCCCTTTGGCATTAACAGCAACACTTTGATGCAATACTGAAATCATATCACTCATGCGCCCCCTGGAACCATTCTTGCATCTCTGTGACCAATGCTCCCCCTAGAGCCATGTCTCTATCCTCTACATCTAATAAATATCTCCCCCTTTGTCATCAATGGAAAGGGTATATTTCCATTTGCATCTGCTCCCCCTAACTGACTCTTTTGATATCCCAACCTGAACTATCCTCTTTATGGTGATTCCTCGTGTACATATAAGACATATAAGATAAGAATTCAAAAACATTCATTTTGGATAAGAAATAACCCTGAGTCTCTAGTGAAGATACTCAAAGGATTCCTATGGAAGCAATTTTGTAAATATGTCTACCACTTGTTCTTATGTTCCCACATATTCAACTCTCATGTTCTTTTCTGCAACATGTTCCTGTAGAAATTGATACTTGATTGGAATGTGCTTCGTATTAGAGTGAATCATTGGGTTCTTTGAGATACCGATGGCACTTGTATTATCACAATAGTTTGGAATGGGCTCATCATACTCAACCTATATATCTGTTAGAGTTTATTTCATCCATAGAACCTGTGTACATGACGCAGACCACACCCTCTACCTCAGCAAAGGCCTCTGCGCTGACATCGCGGTCTTAAGGATAGTTCTAATTTTACCCTCGAGCCGGAGTGCCTCCTTCGATTCTCCACTGGAATCTCCTTTGAAATTGACCCACAGGTATTTTCGGCTCCTCACAGTCTCCAGGCCGGTCACTGTTCTCTTCTCGACAGAAGAATAGAAAATCGGGTTTCAGGGTTTTCAAACTCCTGATGTCATGACCCTTTGGTTCCCAATTTCCCGATCTCCTGTTTCCCGATAGGCTCTAATCTTCAGTTAGCTCTCTGAGATAGGCTTGTGGTCCACATGACCTCCTTTCACATGATCTTCGTCTTACCACCTTTCGGGATTTCAGGGTTCAGATGTGGAGATGTATGTGATCTCTTGCCCTCCAGATCCCCGACTCTTCGAAACCCGATATGATGTCACTAGGATGCCCTTCCACTGTAAAACACAATTGACGACTGTCATCGGTCACTAAAATCAATGGCTCCAGATCTCCCTCGGGGTTTCACAACTTCAAATGTCTAAGTGCTTTTGCCTTGGACTTCCCCAATCTCTCAAAAGTTGATTTTCTAATATGACTTTTCTTTCGAGACTTTCTCCGAAAGTTGAGATTGTTTCCACGCATCCTCAAAGATGGACGACTCTTGTATGCTTCGGGGTTTTCACCTGGAAATTCCTGATTCCCTTGTTTCGACGAGATGACATCAGTTGGGCCCCGCACGTAACTTACCTCCTCATCAGGATTTCAGACTTCGTGATTCCGAATTGCAAGAGTATCATGTCCTTAGGATCTCTGAAACGCCGAACCCTGACTTCTTCAGATATTTTGACACGCATCCCAAATGATGGACGGTTCAGATCGAACCTCGGACTTCGCCAAACACAAAGTCAAACCACTCACTTATATGAACCCCGATGACCGAATCCCAGATTGAGCGATCACACGGCACGTGTCCTTACTGAGATCCACGGTTGTGATCCTCTCGTTGTTTCAGGACTCAAAGGGCCTCGGACTCTTGACTTCTAAACTCCCGATACACGGATGGCTCTCGATTCTTGCCACCTGTCCCATCAGATGGATGGCTTTGAGCTTGTCGGGATTTTCACGATGGATTTACCTAATCTCTGGTCCACAGGATTTTTGATTTTCCGAACCCCAATGTCTCAATATCTCAATGCCTTCTCAGGGTTTTCCCTCTGCTCACAAGGATTTAGACCCTGTGCAACTCCTGTCAAATCGGAGGGTTGACGGGTAACTGGGTGATGATCCTACGGCTCACGATCCCCTGGAACTTGAACTCCGAACGCAGCCGTAACCTCCCCACTTCTTTACCAGATCGGACGACTGGTGGGATTTCACAAATCCTCTCCACAAGATCCTGACCGTCTATCTCTTCCTCCTTGATGTTCCCAGCGAAATGAACCAAGGACTCTTTCCCGGATATAACCACTTACGCCACAACTCCAAATGCCTTCTAACCACTTGATGTGCACCAATGTCTTGTGCTGCCTTCAATAGCTTCAAAGGCTTTATCCCTCTTGAGCTTTCTCACAACTCTAAGTCTTAGAGAAGACTCTTGTGTGCACTCCTTGCGGCAACTCTTAGACACTTCCAAGTGTTGAATACCTTCAACTCTGCACACTCTTGCAGCAAAAGTCTCTCACACCTTAATCAGGTTTGCAACCTTGAGACTTTACTTTGCCTGCGCACTCCTTGCACGACTCCTGTGCCCAACTGCACTTCTGCGGAAATGAGAACAAAAGATACCTATCTGAACCCTCTGTCAACGCACTCCTTGCGGACACTTTGACTGCACTCCTTGCAGGAATTCTTGCTCAGATAGAAAAACAATTGAAACTCATTCCCTCTTCCTTTCAGACTTCAACTTCGAACATAAAATCATATACACAGCATATCAAAGCAAATGTATAACAGGAAGCAAACATTCATGAACATATCTTTCAACATCAATAAATAGAGAATAGACACAAAAACCATGAATTTGAATCAAATCTTTCTATTAATCCAAATATCTGTACATGGGTGTTCTTACATAGCTCTCTGCATGCTCTTGCTCTTTTCCTGCTTCAATAATGTTACAATGCACAATGAGGGTGTCTATATCTCGTTTCTCTCTTGCGCTCTAAAACTATCTAATCTAGAATTAAATTCTATCTACCTGCATTAACTACTGTAAATTCCTCCTACCTACTAAGGACGAGAGTGAGCTGCTCAAGGTCCGATTACATTACACAAGTGTGTCTCTTCTTAAATGAATTCATTTAAGATGGCGCATCAACTTCAAGGTATATTTCAAAATCTATGCTAGCTCTTGTCCAGCTGTCTGATTGCTTCCGTGCTGGCTCGCTCGATATTGATGATTCTCCTACATCAGTACAGCATGTTGTTGTTGCAATATACTCTGCCTCAGATGTAGATAAGGATATTGATGGTTGTTTCTTGCTTATCCATGATACTAAACACTCACCCAAGTAGAACACTGCTCCACTGGTGCTTCGTCGGTCATGAATGCAACCTGTCCAATCTGCATCTGTGTAGGCAATAAGTGATAGATCCTTTCCTTTTGGATACCATAATCCAAACTCTTTTGTTCCTTTGAGATATATGAAAATCCTCTTCACTGCTAATACATGTGATTCCTTTGGTGTTGCTTGAAATTGTGCCACCTATCCAACTTCCTACATTACATATGGTCTTGATGATGTCACATATAGTAGGCTACCAATCATTCACCTATATTGCCTCTGATATGTATAATTTGAATCATCATATTTGCTCAACTTGCAACTGGTTTGCATGGGAGTGATAATTGGTTTGCAATATTCCATTCCAAACCTATTTAGAATTTCTCTGATATACTTGGTTTGAGAAATAAAAATTCCTTAGTTGCTTTGGTGTACTTGAAGACCCAGAAAGAAGGATAGTTCTCCAAGTAATGAAATTTCAAATTCATTGTGCATGTCCTTTGAAAATAATATCATGAACATAAACTTAAATCAATAAAATACTATCCTGAGTTACCATGATGTAGAGGTTGTTGTCTGCACTTCCTTTTGTGAAACCTGCCTATTGTAGATACTTATCCAGTCTAGAGTACCATGTTTTAGGAACCTGTTTTAGACCATACAAGGCCTTCTTTAATTTACACATGTAATGTGCATTCTCTGGCAACTGAAATCCTTCTGGTTGTTCAATGTAGACTTCTTCTTCAAGTTCCCCATTCAGAAAAGTTGATTTTACATCCATCTGATACACTTTAATATTTTTGGATCATGCATAAGCTAAAATCAATCAGATTGCTTCCATTCTAGAAATTGGAGAAAATGTCTTTTCAAAGTCGATTCCTTGAACCTGTGCATATCATTTACATACCAATCTAGCTTTGTTCCTTGTAACCTGTCCATATATATTCAATTTATTCCTATATACCAACTTTGTGTCGATCATGTTCTTATCCTTTGGTCTTGGATACAATTCCCAAGTGTCATTTTTGTCTATTTGATCCAATTATTCATCCATCGCCTTATTCCAAAATTCATCCTTGTTGGCCTCTTCAAAACAGGTTGGTTCAATCGTAGATGAGAGTGTTAAGCCCTAAATAGTGGCTCATTAGCCATTAATTAGCCCATATTATATTAGTAATGTTATTTTATTTATGTCTCCTTTAGTCTATTAGTTGTAATTATACCTCCTAGTCTCCTATATTTACCAAGGAGACATTTTCATTTTGAATCGTCTTGTAATTGTACATTTATATGGGCATAAGGAGGTTTCCCCCTTGAAGAGGATTATTATCTGAGTTTCTCTCTTTTTCAAGGGATTGAGTACTTATTCTGAGGTTTTTGTATGATATATTGATATTTGGTTCTTAACATATGGTATAAGATCTCAAGGTCTTGGGGTTTCACTGCTACATCTGAGACATCTTGGAATTTTTACTATAACTTTTTTTATACAAAATTTCATAAGGAACGGACTGGAGGATATTTAGTACACGGATCAAGGTAATTTGGGTTAAAATTTCAACTCCTAAGGCATTATAATTTTAGAGATACATCTTGTGCAAGATAGGGTTCTGGAATCATCCTAAATTGAGTCACTATAGAATTTTTTCTATAAACAATTTTCTGTAATGTTTCAGACCCTGAACTCTATGGGATATTCGCAGAAATTAGTAAGGTATATGTGGTAAAAATTTCAACTTCTAGGTCATCTTAAATTTCTAGATACACCCTGTGGAAGATAGGGTATCTGTCTAGTCCTATTGACTAGTCTCAAGAAGGTGTTCTAGGTAAAACAATCATACATTATTCCTAGAGTATCCAAATTGTGTGAGACTAGTTTCATTGTATAGTGGACAATCTCTAGTATGTATGGTACGAGTTTCATAATTGTATATCATTTATTTTGTGCGGGACACGCTATACAAGTGAGATCTCCTCGAAAGTCCAAAGGTCAGCAAGTTGTGGAGAAGTTACCGTAAATTCCACTTGGAACATCCAATTTTGATCAGACCTATGGAATTGCAAAGAAGAAATATCAGAGAACTAAAAAAAATAAATTTTCATACCCAGAAGAGCTGAAACTTTGGAGATACAGTAGAAGAAATATTGTCTAGCATAACCACCTCAAAATCAAGGTTCAAAAGTGATACTTAGCCAACATGCGACCCAAAAAGGGAACTTCTACACCAAATAAGCCTCCAGAAAATTCTAATTGGACTCTTGATAAAGGTGAAGAAATGTGTAGGGACATAAATGATTTACAAAAGAAGACAGTAAAAAAAGATGAACTACAAGATATGGAAGCTAAGTTGGAGGAAATAAACACTAAGATGGATGGTTTAAAAGAGGAGATCATGGAAGGATTGAAAATTTTCATAATAGAGAGGACACCTGAAAGTGAAAATGTATCCCATGAAATTCATGATGAGGACACAAGGAAGCTGAATCAAAAATGGATAAACTCTATCTTTGGGTTGAAGACCAACCACGTTCCTAAGATCGATATGCGAAATTTTGATGGTAAGGACCCTATCACATGGATACTTCATATGGAGAAATTCTTTGATATACATAATGTTCCACATGCAAAAGGTACGAATTACTTATTTATATTTAGAACCCAATAAATTCATATGGTATAGATGGCTTTGTTCTCGTAAATCACACGTCACTTGGATAATTTTCACGGAAGAAATGATAGCACACTATGAGGATACAAGGAGCAATACCTTCTTTAGCCAATTGATAAATCTCAAGAAAAAGGGTTCAGTTACAGAGCACATTGAGAACTTCCAAAGATTGAATATAAAGGTAATAAATATTCCAGATGAGCACTTGATTGATGTATTCATATTAAATTTAAGAGATAACATTCAACATGAGGTTCTCCTTTGGGAAACCAAATCATTGGAGAACGCATTTAGGGTGGCAAGAAATGTTGAAAGTAAAAATATGGCTATGGCTACTAGAAGGACCAATACTAACATCTATAGAGATAATAATGCTCCTTCTTGTAAAACACCTCAACCTACAAGGTTGACACCTCAACAATCAGAGGAAAGAAAAGGAAAAGGTTTATTCTTTAATTGTGACAACAAGTACAGTAAGGGACATAAGTGTGGTGAGAAGAAATTATTCTAAATAGATTGTGAAGAGGAAGAAGAACAAGAACATGAACAAGAACCATCTCAAGATGAAAATGTAGAATCAATTTCGTCTGAAGAGTTGAATCCCACGATATTGTGTAATGCATTGGCTAGAATTAGCACTCCTCAAACCCTCAAGATCGAAGGATATATCAAAAATAAAAAGGTAATAGTCTTAATTGATTCTGGCAGTACTCATAATTTCATTCACTATAAATTAGCCAAAGATCTCAATTGCTTTGTGTATCCAGCACCAGAGTTTCAAGTAATGATTGCAGATGGAGGAACTATCAATTGCTCAGGAAAATGCAATAAGATCAATCTTACTATGGGGGAATATCTAATGAATAGTCCAATGACTGCTATACCCATGGGTGGTGCTGATGTTGTACTAGGAATCCAATGGCTACAATCATTAGGAACAACGGCTTTTAATTTTCAAGAAATTTTCATGAAATTTTCATTAGAAGGAAAAGAAATTGAGCTAAGAGGTATCACAGGGAAACTTGGTAAGGTGATAATCTCTAATGGCATGACAAAATTATTGAAAAATGGGAATCAAGGTGTTATTGCACAACTATGCTCACTAGATGTTCAAACATCTAAGCCATCTATTCCTCTAGATCTCCAAGGGATCATTGATAAGCATTCCAAAGTATTTGAAGATATTCCCAAAGGACTTCCACCCACTAGAAATCATGATCATGATATTCACCTAATTCCTAGCAGTGTTCCTTCTAACATCAGGCCATACAGATACCTTATGCCTAGAAGAGTGAAATTGAGTGCATGGTTGAAGAAATGTTAGAGGCTGACATTATTAGACCTAGCCAAAGTTCTTACTCAGCACTAGTGGTAATGGTATTCAAGAAAGATGGCTCATGGCGTATGTGTCTAGATTATAGAGAGTTCAACAAGATCACTATTAAAGATAAGTTTCCCATTCTTGTCATTGATGAATTGTTAGATGAACTACATGGAGAAATCTATTTCACAAAGTTGGATCTTCGTTCAGGGTATCATCAGATTAGAATGAAGGAAGAATATATCCCAAAAACAACATTCTGAACTGATGAAGGACATTATGAATTTTTGGTCATGCCTTTTGGCCTTACAAATGCACCTTCCACATTCCAAGGGTTGATGAGTTCCATTTTCAAGCCCTTCCTTCGAAAATTTGTGTTAGTATTTTTTTATGATATTATAATCTATAGCAAGTCTTGGGAGGATCATGTGCGACATGTTGACAAGGTGCTACAACTACTAAAGGAGCAATAACTATATGCCAAACCATCCAAATGTTTCTTTGGAGTGAAGGAGGTAGAGTATTTGGGTCATATTGTATCT
>ML783431.1:195223-209103 GCA_009831015.1 Picea engelmannii | reverse complement strand
GAGGGAAGGAGAGAGAATCAAAGGGTGAAAGAGGGAAGAAGGTGGAGAGATTAAATAGAGAGTGAGTGTGTTAGAGAGAGAGAGGGAGAGAGAGAAGGGGGAGGGATGGAGGAGAGAGAGAAGGAAAGAGGGACACAAGAAGAGTGGAGAAGAGGGGGGGGGGAGAGAAAGGGAGAGGGAGATAGAGGAGGGGAGTTAACTGTTATAGGGAAAATCCCCCTAATCTGTGTCTAGTGACTAGGAAGAGTCTTGACACCCTAAAACACAAAAAATATTCTATTCTACCCGAAGCCACACATCACCTTATGATAATTAAGGGAAGATAAATAATATAGAGATGTTTACCTTAAATCATTGTGGTTGATGATGATCCATTCCGATTATTGTCCACTCCAAGACTGCAAGCATCCTCCCAAAGATGGACTGAAACAATGCTACAGAACAATCTAGGACAACATATACTTAATTATCACGATTATCTAAGAGTTAGTTATTCATGAAAAGATTCATAAATGATGCAGGAGCATCGCCAACTCAGCAAATGAGCCAGCACATCAAGCGGAGAGCAGCTGGACCAGCCCAGCAGAAAATTTTTGAACTTTCATTCAAGATGATGCGCCAATGTATAAATGATGCATTTATGAAAGAACCTTTGTATGTTGTATCAGACTTCGAGCCATACGCTCTTGTCTGAAATAGATAGGAGGCATTTAATAGATTTAAGGCAAGTAGGTAGGATTTATTTCCAGATTAGATAGTTTTAGATGGAAGGAGGGAAAACGGATATAGACACCCTCATTGTATCATCGTAACATTATTCAGAAGCATTCAGAAGAGAAGAGCAAGCAGAGAAAATTGTGAAGAACACCCATGTACAGATGTTTTGAATTAATAGAAGATAGTTCTGATTCAAATTCATGGCTGGTGTTGTTTCTCTGTGTATGAAGTTTATGTGCTCATGAATGTTTGTCTTCTGGTTATGCATTTGCTTTGTATATGTTGTACAGGTGATTTCAAGGTTCAACTGAAGTCTGAGAGAAAATAAGTTTCAATTGTTTCACTATCTGAGCCAGGATATTTCTGCAAAGAGTGCAGTTGAATTCATCCGCAAGGAGTGTGTTGATGAGGGCTCGATAGTTGAAATTTTGTTCTTATTTGCCCAGAATTTGATTTGGGTTGTTGAAGCCATGCAAGGAAGGTGCAGGCTGAAGAAGAAGTCTCAGTGGTTAATCTAAGAAAGGGAAGTCAAAGACTGCTGCTATCGGAAGTGCGCAGAGTCTGAAAGATTCAACACTTGGAAAGCTGTTGAATGCTGAGCGCAAGCAGTGCGCATAAGCTTAGGAGGTATAGTTCCTTCATGATATAGTTGAAGGAGAGCCAGGAGTTTTTGGGTCGAAGGAAGTTCAAGCAGGAGTTGCAAGCACAAGCGTTGGAGGATAAGTTCGGAGAAAGGAGCTTTAGTCTTCTGAAGAAATCCTCGAGAAGGAGGAATCGATGGTCAGGATTCGTCGAGAAAACGACGAAGTTTCGACAACTGTTAGATCTCAAGAGAGTTGTGCAGGGTTTAAGCCCAAGGAGCAGAGGAAGATTCCGAAGATTCAGAGTTCGGGATATCGGAGTTTTGGTGGTCGTGAACTCTTGTGGAAAGGAATCGCGATCCATGAAATCTCGAGAGGATCAAGGTCATTGATCACGACAGAGATGCGTGGCACGAGATCCCGGGAATCGGGATTCGTCATTTCGGGGTTCTCGCATACAACGAAATCGCAACAGGAAAAACCGTGATTTCACGAAGCATGACGGTCCCACAGTCACACCATTTCGGTGGAGGACAGGTGTCAGAAGGTCAGCTCTGTAGGGAGATGACGACAGGTGGCATCGACATATCGTGAGCTCGGAGGTTCGCGAGTTGGAGCCACAAAGATTTGCATCAAAACTTGCGAGGTTGCGAGAGGTGATATCTCGACAATCATCGATTAGCGCATGGGCTACAGAGCACAGTAAAGGAGGACAGGTGTCATCGGGGATCGGAGGATCGGAGATCCTGCGAACATATGTTCTACGCATTTTTGTTTCCGCGAAGTCTGAATTTTTGATAGGGGAGAAGGCCCGTGGTCTCATGGGTTATAGGTCACCTGCGAAAGGAGTTAGCCAGAGGGGGTTGAGGATCGAAGCTAAGTGCCATCGCCAATCGGGGATCGGGAACCCTTGAGGTGAGTAATTCACTACCTCGCAAAGGCCGATTTCACGACGGGATAATTCCCGACAGAAGCAAGGAAGGCGTAAAGTGAATATTTCATTGGGTTTCGGGAATTGTGTGACCCTAGTGCAGGACTCGCAATCTTGCGAGGTCCGATTCTCCGATAGGAAAAAGGAGATCATCAGGAGAGCATTCTGTGGGTGCGGAAAAGTTCCAATAAGGGATTTGAGGAGCATTTTAGCTCTTCGGGCCTGTGTAGAGAAGGTCCTAGTGACGGCGGACGTGCCCCAGTGGTGCATTTGCGTCAGAGTGGTATCAGAGCTCAGAATTCTTTGCTTTCCATAGCAGAGGAGGAGAGATTTGCCATGCTGCCCAGAAGGGAAAGACAATCACCTGATCCTGAGGAAAGAGAGGTGAGAAGAAGAGGTAGGCCTGCAGGAAATATAGAAGTGGAAAGGCAGATATGTGATCTCAGAGCGAGATTGGAAGACATGGAAGCAGCGCAGAGACGCACAGCCAATGCTGGAAATCTAAGTGACTCCAAAGGCGAAGTTGAAGGCGAATAGCAAGGAGAAGTTGCAGCCAAAGATGCATCCAATGAGTGGTTAATTAAGGCTATCGCTCAGATGAGTTCAAAGACAAAGATGGACATCCCAACTTATGAAGGAAGTCTAGATGCAGAAGAACTATTGGACTGGATTAGAGCTCTTGACACTTACTTCAATTATGAGGATATCGAAGAGGATAAAAAGGTCAGGCATGTTGTCACGAAATTGAAGGGACATGCAGCATTATGGTGGGACGAGCTTCAAGCAGATAGACGTTCCAAAGGCAAGAAAACTATCAAAAGCTGGGATCGAATGATTGCGAAGATGAAGGCAAAGTTCATCCCAAGGGATTATCAGATCACACTGTTTAGGAGAATGCAGAACCTGAGACAGAAATTAATGACTGTAAGGGAGTATACTGAAGAATTCTACAAGCTCAATATTAGAGCAGGTCATCGGGAGAGCGATGATGAAAAAGTTGGCAAGTATATGAATGGCTTAAGATACGATATCCAGGACGAGATGAGTATGAAAACCATCAGACCAGTTGAGGATGCGTATCAAATGGCGCTGAAGGCAGAAGAAAATCTAAGTCGTAAGCCAGCACAGCGAGGGGGAGGTAAGAGCCAGCCGAAAGGTAAAGTAGTTGCCCAAGATAGGTTCCAGAAATCTAAGGATGACTGGAAGAAGCCTCAGACGAGAACAGAAAGAGGTGGAAGTTCACAACGAGGCCAGCATGCTGAACAACAAAGGAAACAGGCAGAACAGAGTGGAGGATATGCGGATAATAATACTTTTCCTCGTACCATAGGTAGAGGAAGAGGCAGAGGAGGAATCATCACATGCTACACATGTGGAAAGAATGGACACAAGGTAGTTGATTGTCCAGATAGGAAGAAAGATGGAGGAGAAGCTCACATCGTCGAGGCACAAAGGTGAGCCGCTGAAGTAGAAGACGCATAATACGGAAGGTCGTTGATGATGCGTAAAGTTCTCTTAACACCCGAGAAGGAGGTGGAGGACACAACTCAAAGAAGCAGACTGTTCAGAACCGCATGCAATACCAAGGACAGGAAATGCAAGGTTATTGTGGACAGTGGGAGCACCGACAATCTCATTTCAACCGAGATGGTGGAGAAACTGGAATTGGAGACGACTGATCACCCGAGTCCATATAAAGTTTCATGGCTACAGAAGGGACATCAGGTGAGTGTCACTAAACAATGCTTAGTGGACATCAAGATAGGAGGATACAGTGATAAAATACTCTGTGATGTTATTCCTATGGATGTATGTCATTTATTGCTAGGCAAACCATGGCAATATGACAGAAACGTAGTTCATGATGGTAAGATGAACACGTATACTTTGGAGAAAAATGGGAGAACACACATGTTACTTCCGATAAAAGATAAGGAGGTGAAACCAGAAGTGAACAACAGGGTACTTCTCATGAGTGGGAAGGAACTTCTGGCAGAAGTAAAGAAGAAGGAGGATCCACAATTCTTTGTGGTCAGGAAACCAAAAGTTTTTTTGACCAGCACAAGAGTGGATGATCCGCCGGAGGAAATTCAGGAACTGCTGGAAGAGTTCGTTGATATAGTGGTGGACGAATTACCTCATTCGTTGTCGTCAATGAGGAGCGTGAGCCATCATATAGACCTCATACCAGGAGCCAGTTTTCTGAACAAAGCCGCGTACAGGTTGACACCGCAAGAGAATGGAGAGGTTAAGAAGCAGGTCCAAGATTTGATGGACAAAGGATTGGCTAGAGAAAGCTTGAGTCCATGTGTTGTTCTGACAGTACTCAGTCCGAAGAAGGATGGAGGTTGGAGAATGTGTACAGATTCCAGAGCCATCAATAAGATAACCATCAGGTATAGGTTTCCATTGCCACGGATGGATGACTTGATGGACTGTTTAAGTGGAGCCAATTTTTTTTCAAAGGTTGATTTGAAAAGCGGATACCATCAGATTCGCATGAGGGAAGGCGATGAATGGAAGACGGCCTTCAAAACCAACAAAGGGTTGTACGAATGGCTAGTCATGCCGTTTGGTTTGATGAATGCACCGAGTACATTCATGAGGCTGATGAATGAAGTGTTGAAGGAGTTCATTGGTAAGTTTGTCATTGTTTATTTAGATGACATCTTGATTTTCAGAAAAACAAAAGAAGAGCATCTGAAGCATTTAGCTATAGTAATGAGAAAGCTACAGCAAGAGAAGATGTTGATCAATGTGAGGAAGTCTTTATTTATGAAGAAAGAACTCATTTACTTGGGGTTTGTCATATCGGCAAATGAATTGAAGATGGATCCAAGTAAAGCGGAGGTAATTAAAAATTGGCCGTCACCAAGAAATGTTTTCGAGGTGAGGAGTTTCCATGGATTGGCTAGTTTCTACAGAAAATTCATTAGGAATTTCAGTGGAATTAGCACAACAATGATGGACCCAGTCAAGAAAAGACACAAATCTTTTCATTGGACTGAAGAAGCAGAGAAGAGCTTCAATCTGTTGAAGTGAAAGATCACAGAACAACCGGTTTTGGTGTTGTCGGATTTTGCAAAGGTGTTCCAAGTGAAATGTGATGCAAGTGGCTTTTCCATAGGAGCGGTCTTAAGCCAGGAGGATAGACCAATTGCGTATTTCAGCGAGAAGCTGGATGAGGCAAAGGTGAAGTATTCCATGTATGATAAAGAATTTTATGCTATCATACAAGCGCTGAAGAAGTGGAGGCATTACTTGATCCCAAAGGAGTTTGTATTGTATAGTGATAATCACGCATTATAGTTTGTGACTCAGCAGGAGAAGCTAAATCGGAAACATGCTAAATGGGTAGAGTATATGCAGAATTTTACATTTGTAATTAAACACATTTCAGGTACTGCTAACAAAGTGGCTGATGCTTTGAGCAGGAAGTGTTTGCTGCTGCAGGAGTTTCGAGTCAAGACATTGGGTTTTGAAAATATTGGAGATATGTATGCAGGTGATGTTGATTTTGCAGAGGCATATGAGGCAGCTAAGAATCCAATTCTCAGAGACAGAAGCCCATGGATGAATTACATGATCCAGAATGGACTGTTATTCAGAGGAAATCAGTTATGCATTCCGAATTGCTCCATGAGGGAGAATCTGCTAAAAGAGAAGCACAGTGGCAGATTAGCAGGGCATTTTGGCCACGACAAAACATTTGCAAAGATGAACGAAGCATACTTCTGGCCGAAGATGCAAAAAGATGTCAAGAAGTTTGTTGATAAGTGCAGAATTTGCCAGCATTCAAAGGGCAGGAAGCAGAATGCAGGATTCTACCAATCATTACCCATACCTGAGAGGTCGTGGATGAAATCAGCATGGATTTCATATTGGGATTATCGAGGACACAAAGAGGACATGATTCAATCTTTGTAGTGGTTGACAGTTTTCAAAAATGGCACATTTTATTCCATGCCAGAAGACCAACGATGCGACTCATATTGCTAATCTGTTTTTTAAGGAGATTGTTAGACTTCATGGTTTACCCAGAAGTATAGTATCGAACAGGGATACAAAGTTCATTGGACATTTCTGGAGGACACTCTGGAAGAAGATGGGGACTAACTTAATGTTTATTTCATCCTATCATCCTCAGACGGATGGGCAAACAGAGGTGGTAAATAGAAGCCTGGGAGACTTACTCAGAAGCCTAGTGACAGAGCACCATAGCAGTTGGGACAACGTGTTGCCACAAGCAGAGTTTGCTTACAACGATTTAGTGAACAGAAGCACAGGAAAAATTCCATTTCAAATTGTATATGGCAGGCAGCCAAGAGGAGTATCTGAACTGAGGGACTCAGAATAGATAATAACTAAGAGCGCAAGCGCTAAAGAATTCACAGAGGCGATGGAAGAACTTCACAGTAGAGTGAAGCAACGATTGCTGGAATTGAACCAAGAATATAAGCGCAGAGCGGATCAGCATTGGAGACAGATTCAATTCAAAGTTGGTGATCTAGTTCTGGCACATTTGAGGAAGGAAAGGTTCCCAAGGGGAACATACAAGAAGCTGAAAATGAAGAAAATTGGGCCATGCAGAGTCCTGAAGAAATTGGGAGAAAACGCTTATGAGATTGAGTTGCCGGATGAGATCAGAATATCTCCAACATTCAATGTCTCAGACTTATATCCATATAAGGCTGAGGAAGTAGGAGCTGGAAGTGAAGAACAACAAGAAATCCAATGGTAGAAGAAGATGATGATTGCAGAAAAGCCACAAATGGAGCGTATACTTAACAAGAGAGTTAGCAAAAGGACCAGACGAAAGGAATACTTTGAGTATCTAGTGAAATGGAAGAATCACCCAGTGGAAGATGTCAGCTGGGAGATAGAAACAGTCATTCAAAATCATGGACAGACCATGCAGGAGCTCATGGACAGGAGCCCATGAAATTTTTCAAGCCGAGGAGTATGATGCAGGAGCATCGCCAACTCAGCAAACGAGCCAGCACATCAAGCGAAGAACAGCTGGACAAGCCCAGCTGAAACTTTTTGAATTTTCATTCAAGATGATGTGCTAATGTATAAATGATGCATTTATGAAAGCGCCTTTGTATGTTGTATCATACCTTGAGCCATACGCTCTTGTCTGAAATAGATAGGAGGCATTTAATAGATTTAATGCAAGTAGGTAGGATTTATTTCTAGATTAGACAGTTTTAGATGGAAGGAGGGAAAACGGATATAGACACCCTCATTGTATCATCGTAACATTATTCAGAAGCATTCAGAAGAGAAGAGCAAGAAGAGAAAATTGTGAAGAACACCCATGTACAGATGTTTTGAATTAATAGAAGATAGTTCTGATTCAAATTCATATCTTGTGTTGTTTCTCTGTGTATGCGGTTTATGTGCTCATGAATGTTTGTCTTCTGGTTATGCATTTGCTTTGTATATGTTGTACATGTGATTTCAGGGTTCAACTGAAGTTTGAGAGAGAAAATAAGTTTCAATTGTTTCTCTATCTGAGCCAGGAGATTCCTGCAAAGAGTGCAATTGAATTCATCCGCAAGGAGTGCATTGATGAGGGCTCGATAGTTGAAATTTTGTTCTTATTTTCCCAGAAGTTGATTTGGGTTGTTGAAGGCGTGCAAGGAAGGCGTAGGCTGAAGAAGAAGTCTCAGTGGTTAATCTGAGAAAGGGAAGTCAAAGACTGCTACTACCGAAAGTGCGCAGAGTCTAAAAGATTCAACACTTGGAAAGCTGTTGAATGCTGAGTGCAAGCAGTGCATGCAAGCTCAGGAGGTATAGTTCCTTCGTGATATAGTTTAAGGAGAGCCAAGATTTTTTGGGTCGAAGGAAGTTTGAGCAGGATTTGCAAGCACAAGCGTCGGAGGATAAGTTCGGAGAAAGGAGCTTTAGTCTTCTGAAGAAATCCTCGAGAAGGAGGAATCGATGGTCAGGATTCATCAAGAAAATGACGAAGTTCCGACAGTCATTAGATCTCAGGAGAGTTGTGCAGGGTTTAAGCCCAAGGAGCAGAGGAAGATTCTGGAGATTCGGAGTTCGGGATATCGTAGTTTCGGTGGTCGTGAACTCTTGTGGAAAGGAATCATGATCCGTGAAATCCCGAGAGGATCAGGGTCGTTGATCACGGCAGAGATACGTGGCACGAGATCCTGGGAATCAGGATTCAACATTTCGGGGTTCTCGCATACAACAAAATCGCAACAGGAGAAACCGCGATTTCGCGAAGCACGATGGTCCCACAGTCACACCATTTCGGTGGAGGACAGGTGTCGGAAGGTCAGCTCTGTAGGGAGACGACGACAGGTGGCATTGGCATATCGTGAGCTCGGAAGTTCACGAGTTGGAGCCACAAAGATTTGCATCAAAACTTGCGAGGTCACGAGAGGCGATATCTCAGCAATCGTTGATTAGCGCGTGGGCCACAGAGCACAGTAAAGGAGGACAGGTGTCATCGAGGATCGGAGGATCAGAGATCCCGTAAACGTAGGTTCTACGCATTTTCGTTTCCGCGAAGTCCGAATTTCCGATAAGGGAGAAGGACCGTGGTCTCGTGGGTTATAGGTCACCTGCGAAAGGAGTTAGCCAGAGGGGGTTGAGGAGAGAAGCTAAGTGCCATCGAGGATCGGGGATCTGGAACCCTTGAGGTGAGTAATTCACTACCTCGTAAAGGCCAATTTCGTGATGGGATAATTCCTGACAGAAGCAAGGAAGGCGTAAAGTGAATATTTCATCGGGTTTCGGGAATTGTGTGACCCGAGTGTAGGACTCGCAATCTTGCGAGGTCCAATTCTCCGATAGGCAAAAGGAGATCGTCAGGAGAGCATTATGTGGGTGCGGAAAAGTCCCAATAAGGGATTTGAGGATCACTTTAGCTCTTCATGCCTGGGAAAAGAAGGTCCTAGTGACGGCGGACGTGCCCCGGTGGCGCGTTTGCGTCAATAAACATAAGCGCATTGACTTAGGATCTGGGAGAAGAAATTTTCTCGTTTATTAATACCAAAATTGGAGGTTACAACTTGAAATTTGTTGGTGTCACTCCGCAAACCTCGCCTAGGTTACTCTACTATGTCTCCAAGTGCATTGTTCCAAATACAATCTTCACCAACAACATGCCAATACAAGGGGAAAGGATGGATGGTATTAGGAAGATAGATGGAAGGGAATGTTGAGGTAAAGCTCAAAGAAAAATGCAGAAAGCTTGGCGAACAAAGGGAGAAAATTTGGAATATTTTTCTTGCCTCTAGTTTGAGATATCCAAATGACCCCCCCTAGGGCCCTATTTATATGAGACAAATATGGTTAATTTGTTTCCATAAGGGCTACAAGAGGTAATATGGTTTCAAAACCTAATATAGCCCATAAACTCTGTTGGAAAGCGTGAATTTATATTTTTTTGTCACTTTTTAGAGTACACGTGTGATTTAAGTAGTGAAACAAGTGTATGTATGTAGAATTTTAGGTATGAATCTAGCATATGTACATGCTCTGCCTATACAATAGGGCGCGTATGACAAGAAAAAATTTATTTTTTAAGAACTCCATCAGAATGGGTTGGTATATGTATGAATGAGTGTGCAACATCAAGGATGTATAGAAGTGGAATTTTGAGCTATAACAGATGCCCCCTAATGTGTGAGGTCAGAAGAGAAACTGATGGTCGAAATAAATTACAAGATCTTTACTAAAGTGGGAAAGCACTGGAGTCAAGTAAACCCAAGTGCGTTTCCATGAGCGCACCATATAAAATAAGATAATAATAATTACCAACGCAGGAATTCCCATTCTTGGGACAAACTAAGAATGGTTTCCAATAAAGTACACTGCAAATCCATGTCTTATATAGTAATCATGGAAACATGACCAATGTGTATTACAATATAAAGTGTAGTTGTGAACAATACACAATGGATATACATCTCAAAATCATCAGAAGATATACAAATACAATGAATCTTGAGGAGGCATTAATGCCTATGGTTGGAGATGATAACTTCATAAGTCGAGTAAAAAATTCAATATCTTCAAAAATTAGGTAGGAGTACAATAGGAGTGTAACACTCACTACTATAAGGTATTCAAACTATCGTCGTTGAAACAATGGATGACCTCGATCATCATGCATAGAACTTCATTAATTATGAATGTGAACTTGACAAGACTCTCAGGATGGCAGACCCATGAAGGTCAAGATATGTATTACAGAATGGTCGACTCGGGTTGTAAGAATTCCCCTTGGAAAAGAGCACGATAGATTAAAATACTTAGGAAACATGTTATTTACATAATTCTATGGCACATGAGGCACCAAAAACTCTCCATATGTTTGGAAGAACCAAATGGAGGAGGACATAGCTCTATGTAACGAGAAAAACATCCTAAGTCCATACTAGATCCTAATGCTTGCAGAACAAACATAAGGATGTGCTATGTCAAAGGGTGACTAAATTGATTCCAACAAAAGAGAATGTTTTCCCATCCCCTCTTTTTGGAATATTTGATTTATTTATATTTTTCACGTATTTACTGAGATTGTAAAAGAACAAAAGAATGCTATGTTACAAAGGATGAATGAGTGTCGTGGGAAAGAAAACCAATTCTAAACACATGGAACATACTCATGCTCAGTGCAAGGAGACATGTGTAGGATAAGGAGACTTGGGAAAATTCCTCCATGGGTCAAGGTGTCTCCCGAGGTGTACCTTTTTCCTAAGTAATCTATTGGCTGGAAAAAGAGGTAAAATTATGCAAAATAGATATTCCTTCTGGACCAATTAAAGAGTGTGAAAGGAATAAGGTCACTCAACAATATTTTTGTATTTAGGGAGTCTGAAAAAGGATTAAAGAGGACTCTAAGGGGTTTCTTTTTATGTAAATAATATCCAAGGCCCTAAAAATAGATAAACCAAAACTAGGGAGAATGGCCCTTTCTCACAAATTTAGTCCCTCAGGCCTAAAGAAGGGTTAAAATTACACTTGATAATACTCTCCTAGCGAAGCGTAGCTCCTAAGGCGTATCCTTTTTGTAAAATTATCCATCTGGATCGAAAAGGGGTTAACTATCATCGGACATATTTTCCTTCAAATTTTAGTTTGACGAGCGTGAAGGTCAATAAGATCGCTCAACAATCTTTTCAATTTTAGAGGGTCTAAAAAGATCTTAAAGAGGACTCCACGGGGGGGATCCTTTTCTTAATTAATTTGAATGAGGCTGAAAAGAATAAATAAATTCTCATTGGATGTCGCTTTCAAAGTTAAAGTGAGATTGAAAGACAACAAACCATGTTCATAGGGATTCCCTCGGGTACATGCCAGAAAATGATGAAGAGAAAATGAGGCTTCAACACAAAGTCATGGCGAGACTAAAAGGACTCCCAAGCCTATAGGGAACTCACATCATGGATGTGAAAATGAAAGACAAGGATCTACCTAGGGTATCCATCGAGGAAAAGGCTCTACCACCTAATTATGACACTTGTAAAGCAGCATAGAAGTTTTTGTGTCACACTTCAGTGGGGTTGATCCTATGGAAAAGTGGGAATCATCCTTATAATGCAAAATGAAAAATGGTGGAAATGTATCCTAAATGAAAAGGGAGAAATCTTGACTTCATCACAAGGTCAAAAAGGTAGTACTCATTCATCAAATAATACCAAATCCAAAGGAACAATAAGTTTAAAGGACCAAAATATCACCAAGTAGAATCATACCACCCATCGAGAAACAAAATAGAATAAATCGGGGTCAAAGTAGGTCAAAAATGGCTCGCAAATATATAAATAGGAGTAGAAAGAGTCACTTTTACCATTGCACTTTGAAAATTGCCAAAAATAACAAAAAGGGCTCTTCCTTCAAATCGACATTTAGAGAGCTTCAGTGGAAGAAATCAACTCATTATTGGGCCAAGTAAGTAGTTTTTCCTTTTCCTAGCAAATTCATCCATTCATTTCATGCTTTAGATGTATTTGGGGGTCGCGCACTCTCAAACATTGGCTCCACTATGTGTGTATGTATACTTTTCACAATTATTGCACATATGTATGCTAACTAAGATACTATCAACAAGCATATATAGATGACTGATACCAAACAAGGGCATGTACATGCTTCAAAAGTTTGAAAAAGAGAGACACTAACTCCAAAAATGTTTGGCATGAAAAAGGATGTATGTTCATTGGAGGGAAAGAGAACATGAGGATGTTGATCAAATGGTCAAGGAAAACCCGGTGGTAGTGGAAACATTAAAACAATGTGGGATATGGAAATATTTCCAATTTCCCCTTATGAGAGATCAACCATGATTGTTAAACCATCTGGTAGAGTACTGGAATCGAGAAGCAAATAATCATGATAGAAGGCCAATAATTAACACCCACCACTGAAGACCTATACTTATTGACCGATCTCTCTAGGAGGGGTGAAGTGGTTAACTTGGATAAATTCCCTCCCGGGCCATACCATATAGCCCATTACATGGATATGTACCATGAGGTCGACACAGAGAAGGTGGGGTCTCAAGTGTCAATATAGAAAATTGAGAATCTGATCTTGAGGGTGGTACTCTATATGATTGAGAAGGTGACAGGGTTCACTTCCCTACACCATGATTCATGGGCCTAGATGCATTGCGTTATGCAATGCTTGCAGCCAGTTATCCTCGATTGGAGCACCACAATTCTCAATTACATGAAAATCAAGTTGACTGAGTGCAAGCTAAGGCAGAGGAGGAAATTCATATTTGGAACAGTGTTGCGCACATTCTTTTTCTAAAGAGTTCCAGGGATGAGTCCTATGGAGGTTCTGCGGGCGCACATAGCCTCCTTTCTAGCATTGTGTAGATGCGATGCTATGATGTTGCATCGGGGAGGAGGAGGAATACTTGAGGCATATGATGACAAGTTCTTCGAGTGGTGGAAACTCCATATTACAACCATCGAGGAATGACCATATGTTAGTATCATTTTACTAAGGGACTCGGATGAGCCTATGCCCCTTGGTGTAGCATGTGGTGACATAGGTACTTACTTCCATTTTTGAATTTTTGAATTTTTAAATTTTGAATTTTCAATTTGATAGAAGAAAAGAAAACATGTTTTTGGTAACAACACAATACTAAATTTCAACCTATTATGTAGAGATTTGGGGCCAGTATGATCAACAGACTTCCCTCGGACCCAATGTCATCTGCAAGAGAAGATTAAATTGGGGGGAGTCGTAGAAGAGGAAGGGATATCATCAACAGAAGTTGAGAGGGTCCTGAGGCAGGTAAAGAGAAACATGACGTCCCTCACCCATGGTGTGCCTATGGTGTAGATGAAGGATCTATTTCCATCCATGTAGACTTAGGTAGAGGGACTACCTCGGGCATGGGTCCAGATATTCTGGCATCTAGCCAATGTCATTTTCTATTATACCATGGACAATAGGCCTAGAGCTTAGAGTAGAGTTGGACATTATGCGTTCCTATAGCACTCTTTTTGTATCTCCCATATGTATTGAGGGAATAGTCCCAATTGTGTATTATTGATACTCTTGAGGTCTTATGGCCCACATTTTTCTACTATGACATTATTTTGGGCATATTATATATATATATATATATATATATATATATATATATATATATATATATA
>ML783431.1:183017-195173 GCA_009831015.1 Picea engelmannii | reverse complement strand
ATATATATATATACGTGTTTTTTACTTATGGATTAAAAACAATTTGTACAAATGTATTTACATGTGTGTGAATGTGTGTGATTTTATATTTATGTGTGTGCAAGATTCCAATCTAATGCATGATTAGCCAATGCATCATTTAGATGATTATATCTCTTAGGAACATGAATATAAGTGAGATAATCAAAACGGATTTCAAAGATATGTACCCTAAGGAATTTTCAGTGAAGGATGGGATCATAGATACGATACACTCAATTTAATTGTGACACTACCATTTGAGCATCCATATGAACCCGGAGGTGATAAATACCATGCGGCAATGTGTCACATAGTAATTCTATTAAAACACTATACTCAGAAACGTAATTGGTTGCCTCTCATAGATAGACACCTCCAGAATAAATCAACTGACTAGTGGGAGTGAAGATCACCCAAGTTGAAGAAGAAAGCCTCTGAGTGTGGAAACTAGCACCTTCCATGGACCCAACATAAACCTCAGATTCACTTGACATCTTCCATAATGAAGAAACCCAATAAACTGCACATCGATAAAACAAAAAGATACTAAAATGTATAAATAAAAATAAGCATTATATACAAGAAGTCACACTTAGGTGACCAACCAAAGAATAATACTTCTTTAGGTAGATCCCATTTCTAATCTCATACAAAGAATTATCTTCAAAGTCAACCATTTGATAAGAACCTTTTTCGAATACTTTCTTAACAATGAATGGTCCTAACCAAATGTGTTTAAATTTTCATGCCCCCAAGGGATCTTTATCTTGATCATAGACCAATACAAGATCACCTTCAAAGAAAATTCTAGGGTGGACTAACTAATCATATTAACACTTGACATTTTTTTTGTGAGCCTTGCTGGCCAAGGTTGCATCTCAATGTTGCTCATCGCATTGATCGAGATATAGGAGACGCAATTCAAGTGGAGTTGTGTCAGGAAGTAATTCCACTGCCAAATTAGGAGAGGGAATATGGAACTCTACATGAAAGACTTCCTCCAACACATAAACAAGTTGGAAATGAGAGAAACCAATAACATTCTTGACTGAAGTTCGATACGCCCAAAGTGTTGAGTACATCATCAAATTCCAATTTGACTTGGATGAATTTTATGTCTGTTGGAGAATAGTCTTGAGAGACTTATCGACATCCGCCACCTGACCATTCGCCTCTGGATAGTAGGATCATTAATTTTCTTTATTAAACCCAAGTTTTGATGTTAACTTAGCCATCATCTTATTCTGGAAGTGACTTCCATGGTTTGTGACAATCTCCTTCAGAATACCGAACCTAGCTACAATATGGTTAAAAATGAAAAGAACAGTAGTTTCTCCATCATTACTAAGTGTTGGCATGGCCACGACCCACTTAGTGAAGTACTCGACTGCACGATGATATAACAATTCCCCCTATTTGAATCTGGGTGGCATGTAGTGAAATCAATCTGCCACTCAGTGAAGGAACCAACAATAATATCTCCTAACATGGGAGCATGGTGTGTCTACATATTCCTAGAGAGTATCTAACATGGGTGACAGTTCTTGACCATATCTATAGAATATTTAATCAACGAGGGCCAGAAGTATACATCACGATTAATTTTTTGGGTTGTTTCCAACTCAGATAAGTGACCGCCACATGCCCCAATAGGAAATTCATTCAACACAATCTCTGCCTATTCATTTGTTATACAATGATGAAGAACACAATCAAATCCTCAACGATATAAAGTAGCGTTCATGATAAGATAGTTTTGCGCCTAATGGTGTATCCATAGACACTCATCATGAGAAGCAAAGGAAGGAAACTTCAAAGTCTGAAGATACACAAGTATATCTCTATACCAAGGGTCTGATGATGCAATAAGGAAAAGATCCTCATTGATCAAAGAATCCTTTGGAAAATCATTTCCAATATCAACCAGAAGCTCTGGAATTAATTCGAAAAATACCAAATAATTCTTATACTTCGCCAAAACAAAGTCCAAATAAAATTATTGAAGAATGACTATCCATCGACTAATATTCTCGTCGATGACCCATTGTGTCAATAGATATTGAAAATGATTCATGATGACTACGATGATGGTCTTATGAAGTAGAATGTAATGAAGGAACCTTTGGAAAGCATGGATAACTTCCAAATCCATTTTCTCAACACGATTGTAGTTGAGTTCAAATCCAACTAAGCCTCATCTAAGGCAGTATGTAACATGCTCCTAGAGCATGTCATCGTCTTGGACCAAGAACATACTAATAGTAGACTCTATTGTAGGAAGGTACAACAAGAAATCCTTGCCATGATTTGAAGGACTGAGCAGAGGGGAAGATGTCAAGACATGTTTCAATTATAGAAAGAGTGTTGATCCGCTTCATCCCAAAAGAATGGCACCCCTTTTTTGAAGAGATGCATGAACCCTTTAGTTATTTCCGCATAGTTGGCAACAAATCGTCAAAGAAAGTTATCTTTCCCTTGTAGACTTTGCAGTTGGGGTATTGTGCATGGGGGATGCAATTGAACTATTGCCTCAACCTTTAAAGGATTGACCATGATCCCTTTATTGGACATGATAAACCCTAACAAACATCTTGATGTTACACAAAAACTACACTTGTTTAGATTTAGGCGAATCCAGTAGTACTGACACCTCTCAAAAATAGGTTGTAAGTGGGTGGGATGATTAGATATCTTACGAGAATGTGATTCCAGATCATCAAGATACACCTCGACGATATACTTGAGGTTGTGGAAGGAGAACGACATGGCCACGGAAAAGTAGCTCCATCATTTTTAAGGCGAAAAGGCATTTTTCTGTATGAAAACGTACCCCAAGGACATATGAATGCGGTCATATGTTGATCCTCGGTTTTGATTTGAATCTTGTTGTACTTGGAAAACCCATCCATAAAAGAAAATACTTCACAACCCACACAGTCATCGACAACTTGATCAATGAATAGGGTTGGAACATTATCTTTTGGGAAATATTTATTGAGATCTCTAAAGTCCATGCACACACAAACTGTACCTTGTTTTTGGTTGACAGGAATAGGGTTTGACACCCATTCCCTTAATTGAACTGGGTAGATGAAACCGAATTTAATTAGTTTCTCTACTTCATCCTTGATAGCCACTACCTTGGGACGGTTGACTAGGCGAAACTTCTTTCGAACAAGAATAGCATCGGGGTAAGTCCTAATCTCGTGTTTTACTATTCGAGGGTCAAAGCCTGACATTTCCTCATCAGACCAGGAAAAAATGTCACGAAAATATTTAAATAATTCAATGTACACCTAAATCTCCTTAGGGGAACAATCTGCTTCGATGAAGACATTTTTAATGACGCCAGGGGTTCTAAAGATGTCAATTGGTATTGTTTCAGCTATACTTTCCATGTTTCCCTTGCAATATATTCCTTTCATGGATAGAAGGTTAACAAGAGAAGAGGCATCTCCATTCATGGTCATGGTGAACTCTCCTACTTCTACTCTCCTAATCTTGGGTAAAAAATAAGAGCTATGGTGAAGATCATCCCAAGGTCTATCCAGTCCATTCATCACCTCCAAAATCACCTCATTAGAGGGAAAGACAAATTCCAAAGGATTGTGAGTAGTAAGAGAGTCTTGAGACAAAATAGGCTTGAGAACATGATCTATCTCTTGAGGGGGAGTCAGATCAAGGTTGGCCAAGGTTTCTTGCACAATGTTGTACGCAACCTCAGCTGTAGATAGGGGCATAGCTACTTTAAAATAACTAAATTCCATAGATGACTAAAATAAATCATTCAAAAAGAAGCTACTTTAAATATTGCAACCTTCAGCTGATCAGGGACAATCTAAATAAACTTGACATCATTCGAAGGTGGAAGATAATAAAAATTTCCCATTAGAGATGGAAAATGTTTGGCACCTATGTTGATAGTACCTAGCTGCAAGTTGTCAATCATCGAGACCGTGGAGACCCTCGATGAAGGGTTAGGACGAGATAAGGATAATTGATCAATGGTTATGATCCTGTCTTCATAAGGAAAATATAATACCTGAAAAATGGTGGATGCAACCATTTTCATAGCATAGGTCCAATTTCATCCTAACAAAAGGTTTTAGTCGAGAGGCGCATCAACTACTTCTACCTCAACGCACATAGTTTTTCCATGCAACTACATAGGGAAGGAGGGGATTATTCCATGTGGTCTAAAAGAGTGGTTGGAAAATGTAGTTAAGAACATTGGTGAAACAGGAAACTCGGGTTGGCCAATGGCCTTCCAACATGCCAATGACATCACGTAAGTCAAGTCACCCTCATCTACCACCATACAAAAAATGTTTTATGTCAACAATTCCGTGGCATAAACCACTACTATCTTGAAAGAGACATGTTAAGTAAACTAAGGTTTATGGTCAGCAGGGTCAAAAACTATAGTTCCCGAGTTAGCTAGCTCAACAAAATGCAAGGTAGACAACAATGCTTTTCTCTATGAGGTGAAACTCTGGAGAAATTCTAGAGAAGACATCGCAGAAGGAGTTTGTTCCAGATCCTCCACAATGGAGTATTTCAGAGAAACCCTTGCATTTAGATTGTGAGAATCCTTCTTAAATGCACCCTTAGGGATGCGAGTCATAGTTTCTCCCATAGTATTCTCAATATGAAGAGGAGGTTGTGGGTTGGAATCTTATTTTCCCTTTTTAGCAGATTCTGGCATTCCATAATCATGAGCCCTAGTTTGAAGATGAGAATCATACCTCATCATGTATACATTTTCGACTCCATTATTAGCATTAAGCGTGGGGGCCCCCTAATTCTCCCCAGATGCATTTGTGAATGAATAATGTTATGCCATTTTTTTTCCTTGTGGGAAAGGGTTATTTAACGCAGCAGGCTACTATTGTTCCAAAATATTTTGGGCCTCCTCAAGTCAAGGGAATTGGTGAGTCAAGTGATCGTCTCTGTAAAAATTACATGGAAAATTCACCATCTTCTTTTCATTTTTACCCTCACCAACATTATTAGAAAAAATTATATCCCCCTTACCCTTCTTTCCTTTGGATTTAATATTTCCCTCGGGTTGTTGGTTACCTTTGGGATTAATTGACTGCACACTATGTGCTTCCGACGTTTGGGTTGTGGGGGCAGCTGGACTAGGGGTTGGTCTGGCCACAATCTGTTCGATTTATAATTGCTGCAATTGGTTATCCGAATGATACATGGGATTATTTGTGTTTATCCTACTATACCATCAATATGAGGCCCAAACTTCTGTTTGGTTCTGCCAAAATTCAATCGTGTTGCGTTTGGGAGAATCTCTTACAACATACCATATTGAGAGTAAATAGATTCCATTTTTTGGGATCTCATAATATCCTCTTATTCAGAGAATACTTGGAAATTCACGATGTCTTTGGAGACACAAGGCACCAACGACTTGAGGAACCACTCAAGAAAAAATGCTAGACGAACCTTCTCTTTGATCAAGCTCTTTTGGCGATGCCATTATCTAATGCGATTGGAGATATGGATGGAATTCATTTGTTCAAAGTTGGCCAACAACTCTGTTCCAACATTGTATCTCATTAGTAACTGGAAATGGTGTAAGAAAACCATTGTCGGGTCATTAAACTAAGAATACTTTGAGCTATTGAGCTTGATATACCATTTTCTAGCACCCCCTATGAGAGTGTGTTGAAATAAATGCAACTGAACAAAGTCATCCTTCAACGAGTTGGAGGAGCACCATAAATGAAACATTGTAACATGATCACCTAGATCTTCGCCAGGATTTCCTTCAAATTTAGGTATGTATGAGGGAAACTTAGTAGGCATGGGAGGCCAACATGGATCATGAAAAATCAGATCGTTGAAAAACATTGACAAATATAGAAAATGAAGAGTTTCTAGAAAAGGTAACGTAGGTTGTGGTGGATTGAAAGGAAAAGAAGAGCCTGGATTTTGATTGGCACGAGGTTTCCAGGAAAATTTTGCTTGTTGGCCAAGTTTCTGGTAGAAACCATGGTGTCCTTGGCTAGTAAAATAATTTTGCGCGTTATTTTGCATCGTCGGTGGATTCAAGTAATTCAATGACATACCATGGGTAGGGATTGATCCATGCATGGTATTCCAAGGAATTTGGTTGGGGATGCCCCCAATCGGTCCTCTTGGAATAGATATTGAACCCTTCCCAGTGTTCCACTAAGCATGGGAGGGGTTTCCCCCGATCAACATCCCTTCGGAAGGAAAGGATCCCTACCATGGATTTACGATAACTTGAGAGGATAAGGATCCCATCATCACTCCCTATGAAGGAGCGAAGCCTTCCATATGGTTGGGTTCGTTAAAGAAGGGTTTTTCCCCTAATGAAAATGCAGATGAAGAGAAAGCATTTCTTTTGAAAGAACCAAACAAAGAGAAAGGAATAGACCCAACCAAATTCATATAGGACTGAGACCCATGACTCCCTCCAATAAAGAATAAGAAACTAGTACTAATCCCAGATGGTTGCTAGAAGGAACCTCCAAGAGAGGGGGACGGAGGAGGGATATGACCCCCACTGTAACAAATATCATTAAATGGAGCAGTGTTTCCTGTGAAGGATCCTTTCAAGGGAACACTAGAACTCCATGCCCCTAGAAAAATAGTCTATAGAGTAGAGTAAGTTAAAGTTGAGCTTATATTGAAGCCCGACATCCCATATGTGAACGGAGTGCCAAACACATTTTGTATAATATGAACAATGGTCATAGTAATTTTGGGGATCGTGCCACTACCAAAATTTCTAGGTGTCTGGTTAGCAATAGTACTTATAGGTGGAGGTGGAGAAGGAGGTACAACCCCCCCTCCTTCTCTAGACAGAATGGGAGTATAAGGACTCCCAGTATAAGTAGAGTTATTCTCTTCCATAGTCATTCGTCTAAAATAATGACAATAAGGAGAAGTCACCTCAGGAGGGACTACCTAAACAAGGATTTCTGCTAAAATATCAATGATCGGAGGGTTTGTGGGCCTGAATCCTTCAGCTTCGAGGTCGGAAATGCTAGTCTCCTTCGGTGCAAGAAAGTATTCCCTAGGATCAAGATCGAGTATAGTTTCCTATGGTTCGGTCACTTGAAAAGAACCCCCTTGATCTATCCTTTGCCTCAATAGTAGAGGAGTTGGATCCAAAGTAACTAGAGGCATTCCTTGAAGCCTATGTGAATGACAAAGTTGTTGATATTCCACCTTGCGAAATGATCAAGTGACACTCTAAGGTTAGGCTAATGAGAAACATAGAGCACATGCTAAAAGTTCCTAAAGGAAAATAAGCAAACTAACCAACATGAAGAATAATTATGCCAATCGACACTTGAGAAACTTACCAATGCTAGTGTAACTCAAATATCGAAACACCCTTCGGGTATACTCTGTAATGTTTGATCTGAAATTTTCCCTAGGTAACGTAGTGTATCCCCGCAATCACATGTGTAAGTCCCTAAATAAAGGAAACTAGTTTTCCATCTATCATTTAGTTACTAGGCGGGTACAATCAACAATCATGCTAATCCTAACGAGAAGGATAGCAAAGTCTGAAGCTTTTCAAGGGTACCGAAGGAAAATGGTCTGGAAGAAAACTGAGGATCTCGAACAGATTCAGGGTCTAGGAATCTTCGTAGTCAAATGCAATCATCAAAGATCCCAAGAATGACCCTCAATATATGATCCCCAGTATGCATGGTCTGACTTTGGAGGGGTTATCTCCTCTACCTTTCCTCACATGACCCCGTGTTTATCCACTGTGTTAGAGGGGGGTTTCAGACAACTCTTACAAAACTAAACTTCTTACACTCCTTGTCAAAGAATCTTAAGTTTATTTAAGTGGCCTTGAAGAGTTTCCTCTCCACACCTATTTCAATCCCCTAAATCCTAGAATACTTGGTGTACCCTATAAACAAAAAAGTCTAGTTGATTTTAGCATTAATAATTTAATTTAATGGCTTAATTATTTAGGGGGTAATGCAAGTGAAACTCATGGTTTTCTTGAGATACGAAAGAGAAGAGTCAATGATTTTTTAAGAAAATTGTGCATTAAGAAAAATATGTTCTACTACTAAAAAAAATGGATTTTTAACTTTTGAAGGTGCAAACTTTTCAAAAATGGAGACCAAGATCATAAAACACATTTTCTACTAGAATGTTTTTTCGTTTCAAAATGCAATACAAACTACTAAATATTTCAAGGAAAAATCCTAAAGATAACTTTTGAATCAGAACTCTTTTCTTTTACAGAAATAGCCCAAGCTACTAACATCAAACAAACATGCATACTAAAATGAAAATGCAGTGAATGAACTACAAAAATGTTTTTTTTAATTTTTATATTCTTAGAAATGAAAATAGCAAACAAATGATATTTTTTTTCTTTTTTCAAAGCATAATCAAGGGAAAGAGATGAAAAAACAAATACTGACACAAAACCTAAACCACTGCTTGAAATCACAGATTCACTAGAATCCACAGGAGGACCTAAATCTCACAATTTCACCCTTAACCTTGACAACGAAAAAAAATAGATAAAGAAACACAAATATTTATTTACAAGTTGCAAGATAATTTGAGCCTTGAACCTAGCCAAACAAAGGCAATTAGAGACCCTAAAAAACTTAGGAAGACTTGAGAACCCAAGATATTCAGAAAAGGAATGAAAAGTATTTTAAAAAAATCTTCCAAATGATAGAGACGTGTACTTAGCACAATCATACTACTCATGTACGTTGGTTGTGTATAATGTAGAAAGCATATGTACATGGGATGGGAAGATAAAAGGGCGTGTACACTGCTGGAAATTTTCAAAAAAAAGAAAAAGATTCAGACAGAGCACTCAACTCATGAAGTCTAGTAAGCACTTGTAAGGTGACCAAAGACCCAAAAACACTCATAAAACTTCAACAAACATAAATTCAATAAAAGAAAATATCTCCTAAAAAGACCCTAGAGAGACTCCCTAGTGGAGTCGCCAATTCTACTATGGAGAAAATCTTGCTAATCTCGGTCTAGCAACTAGGCAGAGCCTTGACACCCTAAAAGAGAGAAACTATTATATTCTACAACAAACCACACACAACCTTATGATAGTTAAGGGAAGATAAATAGTATGGAGACATGTACCTTAAATCCTTATGACTGATATCGATCCCTTCTGATTATTGTCTGCTCCAGTACTGAAGGCTTCCTCCCAAAGCTGGCATGAAACAATGCTAGAGAACAATATAGAAGAACATATAATTAATTATCAAGATTATATAAGAGTTAGTTATTCATGAAAATATTCATAAACATAAACACATAGATATAGGATCCGGGACAAGAACTTTTCTCTTTTATTAATAACAAAATTGGAGGTTACAACCTGAACTTTGTTGGCACCGCTCCATGAACCTCGCCTAGGTTCCTCTACTATATCTCTAAGTGCACTATTCCCATTACAATATTCGCCACCAACATGCAAATACAAGAGAAAAGGATGGAATATATAAGGAAGATGGATGGAAGGGAATGTTGAGGATAAAAATCAAAGAAAAATGCAGAAAGCTTGGGGAACAAAGGGAGAAAATTTAGCAAAGTTTTCTTGCCTCTAGTTTGAGATATCCAAAAGACCTCCCTAGGGCCCTATTTATATCAGAAAAATATGGTTAATTCGTTTCCAGAAGGGCTACAGCGAGTGATATGGTTACAAAACCTAAGACAGCATGTAAACTCCGCCAGAAAGCGTGGATTTTATATTTCTTTTGTCACTTTTTAGAGTACATGCATTCTTTCAGTAGTGCAACAAGTGTATGTACCTGATATTTTAGGTATGCAACTAGCATATGTACACACTCTTCCTATACAACAAGGTGTGTATGCCAAGAAAAAAGTTGGTTTTTAAGAAGAACTCCATCAAAATGGGTTGGCATATGTATGAATGAGTGGGCCAACATCAAGGAGACACATAAGTGGCATTTTGAGCTATAACAATAACAAGTGAGAGAGAGGGAGAGAGTGTTTGGAGATATAGAGTGGGAGAGAGGAAAAGGGGAGAAGAGGGGGAGGGAAAGAGAGGTGGGGGGAGAAAGGGTCAAGGGGAGAAGATAGATAGAGAGAGTGAGCGGGAAATGAAGAGAGGGATTATTTATGTTAAAAGGAACACGTGCATTCCTATCCCTAATAACGTGCATGCAATTTAGGAATGTGTGCACATTCCTAAAGTGCGTGCGCATTATTTAATTTGATTTTTTTTAGGAATGTTCATGAATTTGTAAGAATGCATGTGAATTCTTAGGAAAGTGCATGTGTTCCTAGGAACATGCCTATGTGGCACATTGAGTGGAGGTTTGGGGTTTTTCGAACCTCTTATATCAGGGATGTGTGCACATTCCTGGAAACACGCACATGTTTCTACAGGTTTTCATTCCTTCTCACCCCATTTCCACTTTATCATCCACCAACTTCGTCCACTCACCCTAATTCTTTGTCACACCACATATTCTTCTTAAATTTATAAGTGATAATATTTGTAATATCATATTATTCTACATGATGGCTTCTTCTTGTATTCCCTGATTATTTATCCAAGATTTGGGATATTTATGCCACCCACGATTGAGTCGTTGGTGGTTTTGGCTAGAGTTTGAAGCGATTTTTGGGAGTCTCTTGTCATCCAAGTTGTTTATATTGTTCTTGTACATTAGAAATATAATCATAGAATGCTCTCAGTGGGGGAAAGGATAGTTTATATGAGGAGGATATGATATGGTGTATTTCCCTTAATTTTGAGATTATAAGTTATAAAATTCTTTTGAATTTGTTCTATATTTCTCCAAGATTCTATAGATATAATGCAACCCCAAACTTCAGATCCATATAAGATCACTGGAATAATGAGAGTGTGAAAGAGGATTTTTTTTTAACCTAAAGCCAAAGGTCTATTGATTTACAGTTTTTTTCCATCCCATAATAAGCTTTCCACCCTCCATTTATTCCTTTTCCAACTCTATAGTTCCAATTGAGCTTGTGAGGGATATCGATTCCAAGATAGTTGTATGAAGGCACTTCCTCCAAGCTATTGTTTTGATAAAAAAATGTATCATGGGTGATCCTTTTGGATTTAATTCTCATAACCTTTGTTTTGTTAGTGTTCACAGTCGTGCCCATGCTAGAGAAAAATTCCTTGAGGGTTATTAGTTTCTTACCTAGATCATAGGGACTCTTCACCATAAGAACAATATCATCATCATAAATAAGGAGGATGATGACTATACTAGTGAGATTCAGGCCAAAATAGCTTGCATCCTCCAAACAATTTTCTAAGTTATCAATATAGATGTCGAAAAGGGTAGGGGATAGGGGACAACCTTGCTTGAATAATATATTATAGTTAATTTCTTCCAACCAACGTTCAATTTTCCTAAACCTGGCAATAACTTTCACATATAGCCTTACTGCAACATCTCTTAAATAAAAAGGGACTTTAAGCTCTTCTAATCTATTCCATAGGTTAGTCTTGGAAGCAATGTCAAAATCTTTTCTAAAATTGACGAAACAACAAAGGAGATCATTTTTAGCATTATGAAACTCCTCTGCAATATTGATCCTAAATGTAACAAGGTGGTGAACAGTGGAATGATAGCCTCTAAACCCAGCTTGGCCTCTAGCTATTTTTCCATGGGGTTTTGTCCATGTGTCGATCTTCTTTTACAAAATACTTCTATATAGCTTAGCTAAAATGGGGCTAATCATAATGGCCCTATAATTAGAAGGATTGATTTTATCCCCACTTTTAAAAATAGATTCAATGAGGGTTTGATTCAAAGGTTTTGGGAAGCCTTGTTGGATAGCTAAATTGAAGTGCTTATGTATATGAGGGATGGCAATAGATCCTCCAATTTTTAATATTTCATCTTGGTAACCTTCAATGTCCTTAGTTTTTCCTTTTGAGAGTCGCTTAACCCAAAATTTATTGTCTTCTATAGAAAATACTTCATCTTTTATAGAGTTGCTCTATATTCCTTAGAGTATATGAGTTATCAACATGTATTCTCTCAACACGAAATAGAGTTTCTTGATCTCATAATATTTACAATAACATTGTGAATAAATGGGCCTAAAAGATGTTAGAAAGAACTA
>ML783431.1:137449-180701 GCA_009831015.1 Picea engelmannii | reverse complement strand
CAGGTATGAATCATAGTATTGAGTTTCCAAGCCAAATTAAATTTATGTTTTTCCTCGCGATCCGCATTAGCTCTTTGATTAGATATGTATTTTTATAATTTTCCAGAGGTATCAATGAAATATGCGAAAGGTGGGGGATTGCCGATGAAGGTATTGATGGAAGGAATGAATGCGAGGAAAATGCGAACAACAACTGCGAGGCGTCCACCACTTTCCCCTCCCTCTCCATCTGGAAGCAATCATTGCAGTCACTGTTAAGGGCCTAATGCGCAAGAACTTCACCCCGCAACTGTAACTGTCTCGTTTTCCTGGGGCTTATGCGCATTAAGTCTGGGTATTATTGTCGTTATGTGCATTAAGTCAGCTCTTATTACAGGGCTCTGCCTTTGGTTGTGGTTTCAGGATATCTAAGGGCTTTGACTTTGGTTGTGCTTTCGGAATATCTTAGTTTGTGTCTGTCTACCATTGTCGAAATTGTTTTGTTTTGTGTTTACATTTTAAGGATTTTATAACAGAGATCACTAGTTCAATGTGTGTCTGTCTACAATAGTTGAAATTGTTTTGTTTTGTGTCTACATTTAAGGATTTTATAACAAGGATAACTTATTCACTCTGTAACATAAAATTATCAATGGGAATTACAAATTCCAAATTTGTATAAATGTGATCTAAAACTTCCACCGGGTTTGAAACAACGTACAGACATGTTAGAATTGCATGTTATGTTTTATTTCCAAGATGATGGAAATAAAATATGGGAGAAAACTTTATTATGAAAAACTAAATACAATTACAAGAGTGTGTTACTTAATTATAAAGATAATTATAAAGAGTTCACAAATTGTTATTGTAAATATAGAAGGAGAGGATGAGATAATGTCTTTGATAATTATAAAGAGTTCACAAATTGTTATTCTAAATATAGAAAGAGAGGATTAGATAATTGTTAAATATATTGTAACCTCAACAGTCTGACAGTACACTGGCAGCTGTCCTCGCCAGCTGTACTTTCTATTCTTGTTTAGCTTGAGCTTATTTAGCTCAACCATCTTGCATTGTACTTATCTTCTCTTCTTCATAGATTCCAATATACTATTCTATTCTTTTCTCTCTGCATTTCTCTTTGCTTCACAATTTATCATGGCATCAGAGCTTCAGCAGTAAGCCTCTTCACACAGTCTGGAGAGCAACACGATCCTCACAGCGCAGAGCTTCACGGATCTTGAGAGCACGCAACATAGTCTCTTTCACAAGGTTTGGAGAGCCGTCCGTCATACTCTCGAAAGATCCTCTCAGGAAACTTCCATGAGGAAGCAGACCGTTTTACGTTCCAAAGATCAACGTAGGAAGCTTGCAGAGGTTGCAGAGCATACTACGCTCAAAAGAATGAGGAAGCAGAGACCGAGAAAGAAGAAACTTTAAAGATTCTTGCACATTTTTCAAGAATCGTCAAAGATTGACGAAGAAGAGCTGCAGAACAGAAGAATGTTTAAAGAACTTGAAGAATTCGTTCAAAATCGTTAAAGATTGCTACAGAAGGCAGCGTCATCTAAAGCTTTTTGAAATTTGCTCAAATCTGTCAAAGATTGCAGCAGTGAACAAAGAATCCGTGTATTTCTTTCAAATCTTTGAAAGATTCACAGATCTTTCTCCCACAGGAGCAAAGAATGCGTCTCAGGTTCAAAGAACAACTGTCACGGCCATAAGATTCGTCCTGAAAACAGATCCGAAGGGGGAAACCAGTTTAGAAGGGACAAGGAGAGCACGGAAAATGAGAAAGAGTTTCAGCCGTTAGATCTTGCGCAGAGGCCCGACAGCCGTTGGATCCGCAAAAAAGTGCACGAGGTTTAATCCTCTGCAGTGCCAAGGAATTTTTGACCTGTGAAGTCCCGACATCATCTGGACCATCCATGAACAAACACGTGGCGAGATCGCGGCACTTCGCTGACTCGCAAGGTGTAAAGGTCAGAAGACTATCGTGAGAATTCACGAATCGCGAAATTTCGAGTCATTCTGGACCGTTGGATCGCGAAAGATCGTGAGTCGTCGATCTTGTCCCATCACAAAATCAATAATCGGGAGTTGGACGCGCAAAGGCGATTGCACTCCAAAAACTCTGATACGCGATATCGCGAAATCCCTAGAGGACTTGTGAGTCGTCCATCTCAGAGGACAGGTGGCAGCAGATCCAAGTGCCGTCAAATCGACGTTTCGGAGTTCACGGTTTTGAAAGACCGTCGCAACAAGAGTTCTAAACTCGTGAAATCGCGATTCTCGAAATAGCGATTAGATCTCAGCCGTCCATTTGACCGGACACGTGGTAGACATCGAGGAAACCGTTGGTGTTTCGGCATCCGGGGTTTCAAGTTGACAGAGAAGTTGTGTCAACGGAGCATTGCAAGTCGCGATATCCCGAGGTTGAATCAGGACCGTCCATCTTGTGGGGATACGTGGCGTAAATCCGAGGACTCAGGAAAAGTCCCGAAAAGGAAAGGGTCATCGGCATATCGGGATTCGGCAAATCGTGAATCCTGAGGATAAGAAGCACGAGCATTTTGGAACTTCGAAGTTCAAAATCCCAACAGGCGGAAAGCTCCATTATGGGGCCCAGCTGACGTCATCTCGTCAAAACGAGGGATCGGGAATCTCCACGGGGAAACCCCCGAAGCAGACTTGAGCCGTCCATCTGTTGGGACACATGGCGGAAAGCAAAGAAATCGAGAAATTTCCCGAAAGGAAAGCGCCATCGGTAAATTGGAGATCGGGGAATCGAGGAGTCAGAAGAACTCGTTGTCAGGGTTCACGAAGTCCCGATTCGCGATATCCCGATAAGATCTGGACTATCAGATCACAACAAGATCTGGACCGTTGAATAGCCCAAAGGCAAATTTCGCGTCTCGGCAAATTGAAAGGCAAAAAAAAAAAATGGGAAAAGGCCGTAGCGCTTTAACATCAAGGCACATGGTCACATCACACGGTGACTAAGGCCAAACTCAAGGCCGATAAGCTCTTTTCGGCCATCGGCAAATCGACGTTTCGACGATCGGAGGTAAAGACGAAATTTCCCTCTATTTTTTCTGCAATTTTTTTTTATGGCGTCGTCTAGCAATTTAGGACCAACTCAGGGTCCGATTCTTATTGGAAAGAATTATGAGTTTTGGTCTCTTCGGATGAGATCGTTCTTCCAAGCACAAGAGTGCTGGGAACTAGTGGATCTTGGATATGTGGAACCAGATCCAGCAACCCTTTCTGCTATGACCAATCCGCAGCGAATTGCTCAGGTAACACAAAGAAACAGAGAAAATAAAGCTAAATTATGGATTCAAAATTCTGTGGATGACTCGATTTTTTCAAAAATCACAGGCGCTAGTACTTCAAAATAGGCCTGGGACATCCTTAAATCTTCCTACCAAGGAAATGACAGGGTCAAAACAGTTAAACTGCAGACCTTGTGGATGCAATTCGAGACTCTAAGGATGACAGAGTCCGAAAATGTGGATCGGTTCATGACCAGAGTCATGGGAATCGTGAACCAGATCAGACTCATTGGTGAAACCATCACTAATCAACAAATTGTTGAGAAAATTCTCAGAAGTTTACCAAAGAAATTCGAAATGGTTGTAACAACAATCCTTGAATCCAAGGATCTATCAAGATTTTCAATAGATGAATTAATTGGTTCTCTGGCGACACATGAGACCAGACTGCATCTCACAGATGAGTCAATCTCTAATGCTTTCAAAACTCAATTTTCCTTCAGCAGATGGAGAGGCAGAAGAAGAAGCAGAGGTCACTAAGGAAGAGGGAGCAATCAAAGTAACCCTCACTCTAGTGGAGGTAACAGACAACAACATCCGAATCAAAATTTCCAAGGTCAAAGACATCAACAACAAAATCAACATCAGATTTTCCAGCATCAAAGTGACAGAGGGAGAAGATCAAATGACAAAACAAGCATACAATGCTATTACTACAAGAAATATGGGCACTATGAATCTGAATGCAGGAAGAAGCAAGCAGATCAACTCTCAGGAAGAGCACATGTGTCAAATCACACGGGAGAAAACTCAAGAGGTATGTTTCTTTCGTGCCACAAAACTGAACAACAACCTAAAGATCTCTAGTTGCTGGACAGTGGATGCAACAATCATATGACAGGTAACAAAGAATTACTTTCATGCATTGATTCTTCAATCTCATCTGATATTACACTTGGAAATGATTATTTAGTCAAAGTTCAAGGAAAAGGAACTGTTCCTATTCTTACTAAACAGAATGTAAAGAAAGACATAAACAATGTCTATCATGTACCAGATCTGAAACATAATTTTCTAAGTGTAGGATAGCTCATTGAACATGGCTATAAGGTACTTTTTGAGGGAGCATCCTGCAAGATATTTGACAAAATCCCAAGCAAAAAATTAATTTCTGAAATCCATATAACCCCAAATAGGATGTTTCCCCTTACCCTCAGAACTGCAAATCTAAGTCAACAATATGCACAGAGTGCATCCACCCTAAATGAAACAATAGTTTGGCATACAATATTTGGACATCTACCATTTCAATGTTTAAGTCTTCTTCAGAAAAACTCCATGGCCAAAGGTCTACCTATCTATAAAGAGAAAATTCCCCCATGTGAGTCTTGCATACTTGGAAAACATAAGAGAACTAGTTTTCCACAGTCATCAAATCAAGCCAAACAACATCTTGAACTTGTTCACACTGACTTATGTGGACCAATGCAAACAGAGTCAATAGGTGGTAGCTTTTACTTTCTAACGTTTATTGATGGTTTCAGCGGAAAAATATGGATCTATTTTCTCAGACACAAGTCTGAAACATTTGCAAAATTCAAAGAATTCAAGGCAGAAGTGAAAAACAGAGTGGCAAATATATCAAAGCACTCAGGTCATATGGAGGAGGAGAATACAACTCCAGAGAATTTGTAAATTTCTGCAAATCACAAGGCATTCTCATGCAAACAACAACCAGATATACTCCATAGTAGAATGGAGTGGCTGAAAGGAAAAATCAGACAATAATGAATATGGCAAGAACACTTCTTAAAGAGAAACACTTGTCAAATACTTTTTGGGCTGAAGCAGTAGCATGCTCAATTTATCTCTTGAATAGATCTCCAACCACAAGTCTAAACATGAAAGTTCCCCAAGAAGCATGGAGTGGGACAAAGCTCAATGTAGCGCATCTAAGGACATTTGGATGCATAGCATACGCTCACATACCTTCCGAATTAAGGAAGAAATTGGATGACATAAGTGAGAAATGTATTTTCACTGGCTATAGTGAAACATCTAAAGATTACAGGCTTTACAATCCAATCTCCAAGAAACTAATTCTCAGCAGAGATATAAAATTTCTGGAAAATCAATTCTGGAATGATTCAGAAAATCAATAGATGGATAGTCAAAATCCATTGCTGCCAAGTTCTAAAAACACAGAAAATTCAGAACAACAAGTACCTCAAACTATTCTTCCACGACTACAGGTACAAAGGCAACCTGAAAATTCTCAGGATAACTCAACTTCCAGCAGAGAATCATTCTCTGAACCACAAAATCAGAGAACTCGAAGTTTGAGAGAAATCCATCAGCAATTGGATGACTTTGAACAACACAACCTTTTTTCCTTAATGTCATGTCAACCTACATCTTTTAAGGAAGCAACTAAGGAGCCACGTTGGGTTCAAGCCATGAACCAAGAAATTGACTCCATTGAGAAGAACAAGACATGGGATCTTGTTGATTTGCCAACTCACAAGAAGAGTATTGGTGTCAAGTGGGTTTACAAAACTAAACTCAATGAAAAAGGGCAGATCAAAAAACACAAGGCAATACTTGTTGCCAAAGGATTCTCACAACAACCTGGTACTGATTATGGTGAAACTTTTGCTCCAGTAGCAAGATTAGACACTGTCAGAACTCTATTTGCCATAGCAGCACAACACAAATGGCAAGTATACCAGATGGATGTCAAGTGAGCATTCTTGAATGGTTTCTTAGAAGAAGAAGTTTATGTCGATCAACCACCTGGATTTGAAGTCCAAGAGCACCCAACCAAAGTCTATCAGTTGAAGAAATCCTTGTATGGCTTAAAGCAAGCTCCAAGAGCTTGGTACAACAGAATTAACACTTATTTGATCAAAAGTGGTTTCAGCAGAAGTCAAAATGAGCCAACTCTTTACACCAAAATAGATCAGCACGGTAAAATTTTAATTGTATGTTTATATGTTGATGACATGATCTACACTAGAAATATTGAGTTAACAAATTTTAAACATGCCATGCAATCTGAGTTTGAGATGACAGATCTTGGCATAATGAAATATTTTTTAGGGATTGAGGTTCATCAATCAGCCAAAGGCATTTTTGTTTGTCAGCAAAAGTATGCAGCAAACATCCTGAAAAGATTTCGCCTGGAAGAATGCAATCCAGCAGAAACCCCCATACCACTAGGCACAAAATTGAGCAAGAATGATGAAGGTCCTACAGTGGACTCTACCATGTACAAAAGTTTAGTAGGAAGTTTGTTGTATCTTACAACAACTAGGCCTGACATTATGTATGCATCCAACCTTGTTTCCAGATTCATGGAATCACCAAAAGATTCTCATTGGAAAATGGAAAAACGAATTTTGAGATATGTTGCAGGAACTCTCAAATTCGGCTTATGGTACACTAAATCTGATAGTAATCAACTTTCTGGTTACACAGACAGTGATTTTACAGGCAACCTAGATGACAGGAAAAGCACATCTGGACATGTTTTTCAACTGGGCATGAACCTGATTACATGGGCATCAAAGAAGCAGCCAATTGTATCAATATCTTCTGCAGAAGCAGAGTATGTCGCTGCTACCTCAGCTTCCTGTCAAGCTGTGTGGCTGAGAAGAATATTGAAAGATATGTCACATACATAAAAGGATCCAACTCCTATTTTCTGTGACAATACTTCAACAATTGATCTATCCAAGAATCATGTGTTTCACAAGAAAAGAAAACACATTGACACTCATTTTCATTTCATACACGAGCTAGTCAATAATGGTGATATTGCACTACAATTATGTGGTTCTCGAGATCAGTTTGCTAATATCTTTACAAAGACACTAGTAAAGTCAGTTTTTGATTTTCAGAGATAGCACTTAGGCATAATCAGTGCTGATGATTGTAACTATTGAGTTTAAGAGGGAATGTTAAATATATTGTAACCTCAACAGTCTGACAGTACACTGCCCGCTGTCCTGGCCTACTGTACTTTCTATTCTTGTTTAGCTTGAGCCTATTTATCTCAACCATCTTGCATTGTACTTATCTTCTCTTCTTCATACATTCCAATATACTGTTCTATTCTTTTCTCTATGCATTTATCTTTGCTTCACAATTTATCAATAATGTCTCAACCAACTAATGGCTCATTCAACAAATTCCTAATTTATAGAAGATTTTAGTTACATGTAGAATCCCATTTCTCTACTCTACAATGACACTTGTTCAAGATAAACATTATGGCTAACACTCCCCTTAATGTTTATCTCCTATATTCTTGTGCTCATTTTTGTTGCCTTTGTCTTCATGATCCTTGTTATCTTTTCTAGTCTTCATCCTTTGGCTTGCATTATCTTGAGATTTTGTCTTTCATATGGATGAGATTCACTCTGTTGTTTCATTTGATTGAATTCCCTCATAAATCACCTTGGGATTTTGTGGCTTACCCCTAACTATTACAATTCTCAAGAGGTTTCGGCTTACCACAAGCCATCACACCAAGTGGTTTATAACTGATTACAAACTTCCATTTGTCATGTCAAGTAGTTTTGGATGAGAAAAATCTTCCATTTGTCATGACAAGTGGTTTCCAATGACTACGAACCTCACATAGAAGTGATTTTGGATGGCCATGAACCGTTATGATGGGGAAACTAATTCACATTTAATACATTTACTTAGGATTTCATCACACTAGGATTTATTCATGAATTTTTTTTCTTCTTCTTTTGTACTTGCATAAAAATTGATTATTGATGTCCATATAAAAAGTAATCAATCTACTGAGATACACGGGTGCAACCCATTGTACTCGCCATTTCTCTAGGAATCATTTTCATTTACATAATTCAACAACATGTTATATTCTCTCTTAATCATAACCTTGTCCCAACAAATCACACTCATAGATTACTTTATACATTCCCCTCTTAATTGAAGACTCTTGTTTCTTCGACCTTCATCAAGTTTAGATTACATGTCCATTTTCCACCCCCATACCTATCCGAGTGTTTAATTCAACAACTTGTTGCCACATCCTTTCTATACATAAGATAGATACATGCTACATGAATATATGTGCTACCTCACTAATGCATGTAGGCCTAACTCAACAAGGCTTACAAACACCTGGGGAATTCAACTTGCCTATGGCTAAGTTTTACATCTTGGACCAAAACAATTTTGGATTTTGGGTGCAATCGGTCATGCACACCCTGCAACACATATGTATTATTACAACATGTCATCTTAGGTACAATAAGCATTCAAAATGATTTATTAAATCGCCAACAAAATACAAGCCCATCAGATATGCCTGAAAGATAAATCCATTTGCATGTCATCACCATGCATACCTTATGTTTTACCTCTTTATCTCAAGTCTTCTTGCTTTTTATTTCACCATTCATCTATGTCTTCTATTTGCATCTTCTTATTTTATTCTTGTTGCATTTCATCATGATTCTCTCTTCATAATGTCTAGTACTTAATGATTCCTACAAATAAAACTTGTCTATTGTTGAAATGGTCAGTTCCAACACAGACTCAAATATGTTGATGGAAATATCGTGTTGGCATTCATGTCAACATGAAGAAGAAAAGTACCATAGTGAATTAGGACATGGAATTGCAGTGAAAGCTACATGAATATTGAATTACATGAACGCAGTGGACTACCAGAATATAAGGTATCATCTGGTTGAGTGCTTTAAAAGGATGAGACAATTTCAATTACTACATTGGTTGAGTCAAGTTGTCCTCGTGACTGTATATTCTGTTGAGACAAAACCATGATGAAAAAAACGAATAATGGTGAGTCTCCCTCTTGAATACTTTCTCGTGCACTATCATTTCAAAGTGTAGTCGAAGGGGAAATTGTTGATGCAATATCGAGAACCCTTGAGTCTATCATATCAACACAATATTCGATATTTCGTAACAACTTTTGGTCATCATTCTTGTGAGGTTGAGGTTGGACGAATCTTCAAACCCAAACAATTTCTAGCAACCACCAATGGTTAGATCCACTCAAGCAGTCAATTGTTGAATAAATTATCTTTGATGTCAAAGGTTAGTAAGTGATCAAATATATGTCAAAGGTTAGTAAGTGATTAAATATAAATGTGACTTTGGTATCACTTTAATAAATATAAAAGTGGAAAAGTTAAGTGCAAATGGACTTTACGGAAATGTGGAAATGAAAGTGGATTAAATATAAATATGACTTTAATAAATAACAAAATTGAAAAGTTAGGTGGAAGTGAAGTTTACATAAAAGAGGAGTAAATATAAAAGTGAAGTTGGATTAGATAAAAAGGTAAAACTGAACTTGGATTAAAGAAAAAAGACTAAAAGTGAAAATGCACATGGTATTTGAAAAACATGGTAGTATTTACCCATGGTAAGGTAAAAAGTGAATTAAAAGATTAAAAAGGGGGTAAAATCATTTATTATTTAAAAATGTCGTGACTTTTCAAAAAGAATATGCCTTTTCATATAAATATTTTTGAAAAGTCGCAATGGCTTATTATATTGAAAAGACACATACTTATAATGAAGATATACATTCCTATATTGAAGAGGTGCAACTGTTCAGTTGTACATGACCATTAGAAGAAGGTGTGTCTCTGAGCATGAAATCTAAAGATCAATAACAGAGTAATATGCCAAGAAAGTAAATGAAGATATGCAACAGAATCGAAAGAAGATTATGAATATTTGAAGATTAAACTACTTACCATAAAAAAGGAGGTTGGATGGTGCTAGGGCAGGTTGGAGCCTGCAAAGGAGGTTGTAGCCTCCTTCTAGATGAAGCTAGTAAACCAAGATATTGCAACATATTTTCCATTGTAGCTAAAGAAACTAGGGAATCAGTGCTTACTTCCAATAGGTGTTGGTAAAATATAGGGAACTACTACATTGGTCCACTTTTCCAACACTTGATCAACAAGTTTGCATCACAAACAGATAATGATTCCAACGAAATCATGAACCTCATTTTCATTGTTAATATTTCAACTCTCGACTCTCTTTCGATGAACAGACGTTCATCGTTAGTCTCACTATTATTCCGATGAAACAATTAGTCTATCATCTGACAAAATATTCATCGGTATAGAATTAGTCTTCAGACAACAACTTGAACCCTATTTTGTTATCGTTGGAGGGTCAAAACAATGATGAATTAGATCCTCTCATTGTTTTGGAAACTTACGTGTCACAACAACAACGATGAACATTTTTAAAAATGTTTGTCGAAAGAGCAATGACTAAACCATGAACATTGGTCAAAACCTTTGTTGAAAGAGCAATGTATAAACCAAGAACATTTTTTGAAAGGTTTGTCGAAGGAGAAATGACTAATACATGAATATTCCATTGAAAAGAAATGACCATTAGTCGAATTTGCAATGACTAAACCATGAACATTTCTAGATAGAGAAATGATTGTTCGTCGAAATAGTTGTCGGCCGAACTTCAATAAAACATGACCATGCGTCGAAAGATAAACAATAAAAATCATGGAACTTTGTCGATAAAGAACCACCTTTCATCGAAAGAACAACAACCCAATATTTAATTAAGATCGACCTGTCATTGAAAGAGAAATGACTCTGTCATTGAAATACCGACAAAGACTGTATGAAATTAAAAAAAAATGTGTATCGAAAATATGTTTAGATGATGACGTATCTCATATCGGGAGAGAAGGGATGACCTGCTCAACTAATGCATCGATGGCCCAGTGGTATGACGATAAGTATTATCTTGTACGTCGATCTTGAACTGATGAGAGTCGTCGATCTGGCTCCGCAAAACTCCATAAATAAGGTAATGTTGACATCATCATGGATGAGTGGGAGCCCTACATTAGTCCCCGTTGATGCCGATGTGGTAGGGATGACACATATATCTAGTTGGTTCCACCTATCCATGTGGTAGTCGTTGGTTGTCCTGAAGATTCCATACTGGAATGATGACATGTCACCGGATCAGGCTCAATCTAGGGACTATCATTGGATTCTATAGCCCAGTGACCCAGTGATCCGTGGGGCGGTATCTAATCTGGTTCATCGATCTAGTGTTGAATTTGGGTCATCAATCCTTGACAGAGCTCTAGTGGCATGATGATATGTCATTGAATTGGGGCCACTCTGGAGAAGTGTTGCAATTAGATTCTGGTGGCCCAATATAATCCAGACCATTGATCTCAAACGAGTGATATCCATTGATTTTGATCGACCAATTGCAAAAATTGACTAAGCCATGGACATATTCATGATGACATCATCTTATACATGTGGAAATATCATATTGTTCCACATTGATGTTGATGTGGCAGGGGATGTGATGTGTCATCTTGCTTCTAGGTTTTGACCTATGTATTCAAAGTACTCCACCTGTCCACATGGAAGCTACTGGTTAGCTCTGAAAAAAATCTGTTGGCATGTTGATGTATCTCGGCATCGCGGGAAATGGGAGAATGTGATCCACTGATGCATCAATGGTCAGGATGATCCTAACAATCCGTCTCAAACCAACGAGAGTTGTTTATTTCGCTCCAAAGAAATCTAGTAAATGGATAAGGATTTCTTAATCAGGACCATTGATCTCTCTCTTCAAACCAATGGGAGTCGTAGATTTGGCTCAACGAACAAACCCAAAACCTTTAAGTTGTGACTATGTCATTTTGACATCAACTGGGTCTCGCTGACACATGGGAAGTTTCTATTTTTTCACATTGATTCTGATGTGGCAGGGGCGACATGTTTCACCTAGCTTTAGGCTGCTGACCTATGTCTCTGGTGGGTTCCACCCATCCATGTTGCAGTTGCTGGTTGGATTTTCATATTCTTGTTGGCAAGCTCACGTGTCATCGAACCAAGAGAAATATCGCAAATTGTTGCAATTGAATCCTGGTGGAATGATGGCCCGTTATGTTAACACCCATGCATTTTTTGTGGTTCAATGATATCCCCGGTGTTGATATTCTTCTAAGCAATCATCACATTAGTCAGGCTCCACCTTCTTACTAGCTCGTATGCTCTATTTTGCGCTCTCATGGTAAGCCCCTTGGATAATCAACTTAAGCTCTTTTAAGGCGGGCTGACCGATTTTTACCTCTGATAAGTGCCCAAGTGTTTAAATGTTTCTTTATGCATGCAAGGGTATGCATTTCTTTCCATTTCTTTAATTTTCCTTGAAGTAAGCTCACTCTTGATTGTTCAGAGGCTCTGGAAGATCAAATTCTTCCTTCAAATTGCTAAATCTCGGCCTTATAACCTTGATGAACCTTCAAATCATTGGCATGAACAAATATGGTACTAACAAGTAGCATGACAAAATTAAAAAATAGCATACTACATTATTGATAATGTAAGTTAACTAAATGTAATTTATTTGAGTTCTTCACAATTGAACGCATTCAACAGCTTAAAGACCCGCAAATAGATTACCATGAGGTAAATGTTAAGAATATGGTCAACTAGTATTCTATATATACTCTAATTCAAAAGAAATTTCTAGTTACCTCTATCTTTGTAACGCAAGTCCATCAGGTACCGAGTGTATTATTTCCTTATGCTACATGGTGTTGAGGTATGAAAATTGCATCTTTGTATTAAAAATATATTTCAAACAAACAATATCTTATTATACCTTCCTACTACGACATGGTATATAGAAATAAATATGTTGGTTGAATGGGTATTAGTGTAGTCGTTGACCAAAAATTTGTGGAGTGTTCACAAGGTGTGACATTATACATAGATTTTTTTTTTTAATTATTTGAAATCATTTTTGGATGATTTTGTTTGTTGTTGAAATGAATCTGTTACTGCCAAGATGATGGTGGTTCATAAAAAAATAAGGTGGATGGGTTCTCAAGCAGAGAGAAAACTAGTAGATATATGCTTGTCTACAATGGTATGTGGTTTTTAATGTGTTTAATTGTTGGGTCGAGCTGAGGTCTAGCTAGCAATTGCTAGCAATTAATAATCTCGACACAAAGGGGTAGAAAATAGTTGACATAAGATCATGGGAATTGTTGAACTTCATCTCCCGACAACTTTATGCTTCGGCCTGGACACCTTATCACGATCTTTGCATGTAGCTGAATTTTATCTTGCTTCCTATCCACCTCGTCACCACCTCACCACCTTGGCACCTATGCATAATGCTAAATATTCCAACTCTAGAGACAATTTCATTTCATTTGAAGAATATTTCATGGGAAGTTGAAGAAACTATCTTAACGTTGAAGCACAATTCATCTAAAATCTGTCTAAAATCTAGCCTTCATGGTGTTAAGCTCACTTCTCTTTATTACATCTTCATTCTGGCCTTCACCCAAAATCCTTGTGAATTCTTTGGTATGGAATTTGTCTAAGTGTTAAGCTATCACAAAGTGCGAAGAGAATTAGAGGTAGGGAAAGAGGTATGGTATCCCCACGGACACACGAACCCGTGGTAAGAAGTGGAAAATCAGCTAAGTCCTAAGGATTGATCGGGCAGACGAGGGGATGGAGTTCTAAGATTAAAAGAAATATGGGATCACCCAAACCCATAGTGAAATTTATAAATTTGACTAAGTGTCAAGACTTCGCGGGTGTGAAGGATACCACGGAGTTGATGACGCATGAGAAAATGATTGTGAACACGCGTTGATATCTCAAAGAAAATGACTAAGTATATGTGTATAATGGATACAGTGGAACAACAGAGTGCCTTTTAGAGGAGGAACAAGTTATAACATGAATGAAATTGACTCATGAAACTGCGATAAACTTAAGAAAATATTCTAAGTACGGGAGCAAGTTAAGGGTGGTAGAATGTGAGAGTGTATTTTGGAAGCCGTAGAAGTTTGAAGCGAAGAAATGAAGACCTTAGAATCACGGTGAAATATTTTCAATGGTCAAGATCTAATTTGAATATAATCAGACGGTGGTTGGGCATCAAAGCTAGGATTCTTGAGCTAACACAATTCTCTTCATTGTCATGCCATTAATAGTCTTCCTGCTCAAATACTTTGAAGGGGGGCACAGGAATTAGTTATGAAGAATTTGTGGAAAACGGAGTCCATGATTTCACTGAAGAATGTATATAAAAAACATATTATGAATTCACAAGAAATAAAAAAAAATCATTTCTGATAAAATTTTGAAGAACAAAATGTTGTATAAAATGATGGATTTGTTAAATTTTCATATACTTACAAATCTTGTTGCATACACATTTTGAAGAACCATGAACATAATTCAGTGTAAAAAAAATTTAGCAAGAAGATTAGTAAAACAAGACATGGATGATGCCTAAGGGACCTACAATTATGAAGATGGAGGTATAAAATTTGGTATGGGCGTGGATACTGCAGTAGCATAATCCAATGGGCATGTAGAAGACGAAAAGGAAGAAAGAATGAACTTGGTAGAGACCATAAAAATTTTGCATAGGGATATCCAAAGTTATAAAGCTGATAACGAGAAGCTTATGAAAGTCAAGGAGCGACAAAAAGGCTTTAATATCAAGTTAATGTAGATCTTGGACATAATAGAGAAGAAGATGGATACAAAGATAGAGTCAAGAAAATCAGGGAGTCACTGATTTCATGATGAGAGGATAAGAACCTGAAGTGTTGGTAGGAATCACCATTACTCCTTAAGGAATTCAACTAGGAGATAGTAGTTCAATTCCATCCCCTGTTAGGAAGCATAAGAAGAAGTTCGGGGTGGATGAGCTACAGGGAGAAATAAATAAAATCAAACTACCTACATTTGATGGTGAACACAGGAATGATGCGGATGTTGAGACCTGGTTGTTGGGAATGAGAAAGTATTTTTAGTTGCGTAATTACTCTTCACAGACAGAAGGAAGAATTTCCATATATAAACTCAAAGGAAAAACATCAATGTGGTGGGATCAGTGTATGCAAGTGGAACACATTAACGAGAAAAATGTTACTTGGAGAGAATTCAAAAGGTATTTTCAAAAGAAGTACTTAACCAAATCATACTATGATAAGAAGATGCAGGAGTTATTGAGTTATTTGAACTCAATATTGGGAGTATAACCATAGATGAGTGTGAAATGAGGTTCTTAGAGATGCTAAAATATGTTTCTTCATCAATGATGAAGAAGTTAAGATTCCAAGACACCTGAGTGAGATTCCATCATTTATCAGTGACAAGATACAATATGATGATCCCGAGACATTAGAGGAAACCATAGGGTGAGTTAAATTCCTTTATGATCAACATAGAAGAATACCAACTTTCCCAAAGGTGTGGGAAGACAATGAGAAGAGAAATATGGAACAAAGGAGGAAGGGGAAAAGCCACCATTCTTCCAAAATAATTCTCAAGGACAACCAGCTTTTAAGGAATAAAAAATGACTGAGATAATGGGGAAAAGACAAAGGAAACCACATATTCAATGTTGGGCTTGTGGGGGAGATCATATGTATAGATATTTCCCTCAAAGAGGTGAAAAAGTGAGGACTATTTAGAATGTACAACAAGCTAAAACAATGGAGGACATGGAAAGAAATGTACCTAGGATCTAGGCAGCTCTAGATAACAACCAAGCTGAGTTTCAATAACAAATGATTGAAGTGGAAGGTAAGATCAACAACCAACCCATTGTTATTTTGATTGATTTAGGAGATAATCATAGTTATCTATATCCTAAGATGGTGGAAATATTTCATTTTCCAAGAAGCAAGATTGGTAAACATTGGATGGTGTAGCTCGTTGTAGGAGATAAAAACAAGATTAATGATATGTTAAAGACATGCACAATGGACATGAATGGATTAATCATAAGGGAACATTTGAATATCACACCTTTCAACTCATATGACTTCTTAATCAGTATGGATAGGTTCGAACAAAATAATGTTGTTCGAGACTGTTATAATAAGTATTTTACCTACTTGGATGCACAAGGAAACCTGAGGATAGTTCAAGGTATTCCAAGAGTAGTAACCATCAGAGAATTTTCAGCATTGCAACTGAAGAAAAACTTATGGAAAGGATGTCAAGTATTTGCAACACATATGGAGAAGGAAACTAAGGATAAAGTACCAAGTATTGAAGATTATGCAATCCTAAAAGAGTTTGAAGATGTATTCAAAGAATTTCAATGGTTTCCACCCAAGAGAGATATTGATTTCTCCATAAATATGATGACTAGAGCAACCCCAGTATCTAAGACTCCTTATAGGATGAGTACACTAGAGTTGAAGGAGTTGTAAATTCATCTAGAGGAACTTCTAAATAAAGGGTATATATGCCCAAGTGTATCACCTTGGGGGGGGGGGAGTATTATTTGTGAATAAAAATGATGGAACATTGAGGCTTTGCATTCACTTCAGACAATTGAACAAGGTAACGATTAAGAACAAGTATCATTTCCCAAGGATAGATGATCTCTTTGATCAGCTGAAATATGTTGAGGTATTCTCTAAGATTGATCTTAGGTCATGTTATCACCAAGTAGGAATTAAGGAAGAATAAATTTGCAAGACTTTCTTCAAAACAAGGTATGGCCATTATGAGTTCATGGTGATGCCATTTGGGTTATCAAATGAACCATAATTCTTCATGTGTTTAATGAATGTTAATTTCAGAGAATACTTGGATAAGTTTGTCATTAGATTTTTGGATGACATACTTATTTACTCAAAATATGAGTAAGAACATGAGAAACACTTGAGGATGGTGCTACAAGTATTGAGAGAACATCAACTATTTGCAAGGTTGATGATCCAGGAGGATATATGATACCTCAAAAGTAAAATTTCTCCAATGCTCATGAAATCTGCATCATTGTGAAGAGTTTGTTTCCAGCTTTCCGATGGCACAAATAACACATCAATACGACTTAGTATGACAAATATAGAACATGGTATGGCCATTATGAGTTCATGGTGGTGCCATTTGGGTTATCAAATGCACCAGAATTCTTCATGTGTTTAATGAATGTTATTTTCAGAGAATGCTTGGATAAGTTTTTCATTGCATTTTTTGATGAAATACTTATTTACTCAAAATTTGAAGAAGAACATGAGCAACACTTGAGGATGGTGATACAAGTATTGAGAGAACATCAACTATTTTCCAGGTCAATGATCCAGATTATTTTCTACATGAAATGAGAGCAGGGATGTAATAAAGAGATGCACATAGATATCGTGGATATCCAATAATATAACATAAATGTATCAGAGATGCAATCATAAACACAGAGATACAGTAATACATGATTTCTTTTAATGAAAGAAAAGTAGAGAAAATGTAAAAATACAGAGTGAAAGACTCACTAGAATGGTGGCAGCTTATCTCTGAGAAGAGATGCGATGGCTTCTCACATTCGCAAGAAGATTATTTTACAATAAGGCTCCAAAGGCCTTTTTATCATAAAGAAAATAAAAAACCCTAACACCAGAAGATGAAAAGCCAACAGTTTTTTGGACCCCATTTTGGGTAGTTTGGTGTATCAACTTCCCGGGGGCGTAACTTTGGCATACGATCTCCGTTTGGGGCACACGATAGCTCATTGGAAAGGTATATTTGATTTGATTCATTTAGTGGGATAAATCAATGCCTTTGACCATCATTTAGAAGATCGATCCCCAAAATCCTTCATTTGGGCCCTCAAAATGGCTCCCGAAGTTAAAAACTGTTGAAAATAGTAAATTACCAAAATTGCTAGAAAATTGTTTTGAGTCAGTTGGAAAAGATGGGTGGCCACTGATATCCACGTAAATCAATCTTTCCTCCCTAGGAATAAATGGTCTCAATTGCGTTGAGTGTCCGGGGGAAAGGGAAAAGGGTTTGTTGAATCTCCATCTTGATGAGTTGCTTGCCTTGTTGGAGAAGTTGCATTGCATAGCTTGTTGAAGGTTGTCACAACCATGTGGATGGAAATGTTGGAACTTTTTAAGCAGTCTAGATACATGAGATGATTGTGCACAGAAGAAATCTTTACACTTTCTTGCAATCTTGTTGACCTGCCTCTGTTGGATAGAAGGTTCTTGGGGCAAGGATGTAATGGTTGCAGTATCCTTCTATTCACCTTTTGAACAAATTGTGAAGAAGATAAATTTTGTAGTATGCTATGCTACCTTGTGGCACTATTTAGGTGGAACAATAGTCAGAACTACCTCTGGTATTCTGTAGAGATGACCCCCCAGAGAAACAATGAAACTACGGGGTCAAGACTCTTAAACAACATGGCGTCTCCACATATATGGATGGCCCAACAGAACATTACAGACATCCAATGGGGAAACACCACATAATACCTCATCCTTGAAGGGTTGGATGCCATATGATAATCGAAACTGTTGGCTGACACAAAGATCGCATCCCTGGTGAAGCCACCCAATGTTGTATGGTTGCGAGCGTGGTGTTGTCGACAATCCTAATTGTTTTACGACCTCTACTGAGATGAGGTTCTTTTGGCTTCCGATATCAACAATAAAATGCAGTGGGGTACCCTTCACCCACATTTGTGAATGAAAAATGTGCTCCCCCTCTACAGGATCTGTTGGTTCTTCTGGTTGAATTGTTGCGGTCGAAACAATAGCAGTGGCGTTTGTGTCAATGATCTATCTTTTACTAGTATTTTCAAAATCATATTCTGAATCAATGTTCAATTCCTTGTCTTTGATCTCGACCACCAATGATTGTTTTGATCAACATTCATTGGTGTTGTGCCAGAGGATTTTGTGGAAATTGTACCATTTTCTAGTGTCCTTCTTTGTGTTCCCGTGACCCTTCTTTTCCTGTGGCTTGGACTGGTTTCCAGGAGACTCTTTGTTAGGGCTGTCTTTTTCATACTTTGGTTTTTGCGGATTTAGAGACCTGAATTCCTGTTTGTTCTGGTCATTAAATTTCTGCTCGATTTTAACAACATATCGATAAGAAGCATAGAGTGATGAGATGTCCAGAAAATCCTTTTCAGTTTGGATGTATCTATGTAGAGCCCCACGGTATTTCAGAACCAAATGTCTTTAAGATTCTTTGATAGCCAGCTTTGTGTGCAAGGTATGGAAGGTATTGTGAATTATGAAACTACTTGGCTCCTCTCTTGTGACAGCATGGTCCATCTCATGTACTAGTCCTCATGGTTGCCAACAGGGTAATAATGTTCCTTTAGCGCATCCACAAAAAAATCCAAAGTGGGCTCGACCCCATATATTCTAGACTCCTCTGTGGAAATTTTCTCCCAGTAATTTTCCCACTAATGTTTGACATTGGGGAGAGCTTTAAGCAATGCAAAGGTTATCTTTTCCCTATCGAAAAAATTATGGACAAAGAAATAACCTTCTAACAAATTTAACCATTTGTCTAGGGCATCCGCATCTATCTAACCTTCAAATATAGAAATATCAAAATTAACCTGTACCTTGAAAGGATAGGTGCTTCCAAAGTGGTTGTTTGATGAAGATGCATCTATTTCTATCGGCAATAATTGAAGGATGTGGGAAAAATTCTCCATCATTTCATCTCTCTGTCGCGTGAGAGCTTGCTCAAGCAATAGATTGATAGGATCATCTCCTCCATGATTTTTCTTTTCTTCTGCCATGGAGGGTTTCTTGGGCATGTGAGAGCGATTGTATTCAAGAGAGACAATCTCAAGACCCAACTTGATATACTCGGACCTCATCGGGGACATGCACTGAAAACAAAACGATCAAGAGAAGCCTTCTCTAATACCAGTTATCCGGATTATTTTCGGCACAAAATGAGAGTGGAGATGTAATAAATAAATGCATAGAGATATCATGAATATCCAACAATATAACATAAATGTATCAAATATGCAACCATAAACATAGAGATACAGTAATACACAATTTCTATTAATGAAGGAAATGTACAGAGATTGTAAAAATACAAAGTGAAAGACTCGCTAGAATGGTGGAAGCTTATCTTTGAGAAGAGATGTGATAGCTACTCGCATTTGCAAGAAGATGATTTTACAATGAGGCTTCAAAGGAATTTTTATCATAAAGGAAATCCAAAACCCTAACATCGAAAGATGAAAAGCCAACAGTTTTGTGGATCCCATTTTGGGTAGTTTGGTGTATCAACTTCCTAGGGGCGTAACTTTGGCATACAATCTCCGTTAGGCGTGCACGATAGCTTGTTGGAAAGGTATCATCGAGTAGATTCATTTAGAGGGCTCAATCAAGTCCTCTGGCTATCATTGAGAAGCTTGATCCCAAAAAACCTTCATTTGGGCCCTCAAAATGGCCCTTGAAGTTAAAAACTGCTAAAAATAGTAAATTACCAAAATTGCTAGAAAATTGTTTTCAGCTAGTTGGAAAAGGTGGGTGGCCACCGATATCCACCTGGATCAGTTGATGATCTAGAAGGATCCATGATGCCTCAAAAATAAAATCTATCCAATGCTCATAAAATCTGCATCACTGCAAACAGCTCGTTTCCAGCTTTCCAATGGCGCAAACGACATGTGAATCTGACTTCATATGAAAAATATATCACACTCTAAAGTTTTGCACAAACATGGAAAGAGTCAACATTGAAAGGACATGTGGTAGCCTGAGGACGTGACACCTGACAACTTCGAGACATGACACATGGTAGAGGTAGAGATTGACACGTGGCAGAGTTGTCAGTTAGACATGTGGCAAACAACTGACTAGATTGGTCGTTGGGTTTGTGACTCAGCATGTACAAGCCAATGGTAGCTCAACACTTGGCCCAATCGTGGACACCTGGATTATGCCAATAATGGCGAGGTCAAAATTTGTTATAATTGTCTACCAAGGGAATCGAACTCAAGATCTACTAAGTCCAAGTCCCATGGCACAATGATCGTGCTACATGTACCGTTGTAAAGTCAAATGGCATATATTATATTTAAATGTGGATAGTAAAGTCAAATGTGGATAGTGGCGGATTTTTATGCATAATATGGTATATATTATATTTAAATGTGGATGGAAAATTCAAATGGCATATATTTACGCCGAAAGACGTACACTTATTGGCAATGGGTACAATTAATCACCTTTTAATCTAAAATTCTATTTTGATGGCTAACAATTGAAGATGCTGGCATATTCTTAGTCATCCTCCCAAATCAATGAATGCGATTTACTCTTCATAACTTACTTGTATTTTTGAATACCTCCGTTAACCTATTTACTTTTTAACATTTACCTTATCATATTAAGAAATTACTGTAGCACTATATGATTGCCATGTTTAAATGATTAAACTTTGGGATTACCACGTTTGGATTTACTCAACTAGCATATTGAATGAGCGTTCCATTGTTTGGTTGTCCATGCATTTCATATTGGATCGCAGAGGGTGGAAAACTATTGTATCGTCGAGAGTTTCATATTGCGCGTTTGCATTTTTGCATTCCATTCGGTCTCCCACGTCGAGCGACCGCCTCACAATTTTCTACTCGAATGTTTACAATGTCCCCATAGATAAGCTGCTATACTGTTCAGATTTTTTTTTAAATGGGATTTTGTGTTTCTATGCATTGTAAATTAAACCATAAGATTAGTTCATGCAATCTCATTTACCTCTTATTATAGAGGAGGTTACATACAACTGGTAAAAAATAAAAGGAGTATCTTTGAAGTACTTAGGCTTAAGCTCGAGTCTTTTGCTGAAGCACAAAACAAAGATTTTTGTTTATCTCATTAGCCGCACCCAATCTTCCCATACTATAAATCCAAGTAAGCCACATGTAGCGAAATACTGAATACGAAGAAAACTAATTTAATTACAAATTGAAAAATTGAGTTATGTTTGCAACGACTCTTCCAATCAGTCGGAAGTTTTCCATACAATGTTTTTTTAGAGAAAAGGAATGACAGGCTCTACTGAAGAGCACCTTAGGCTCCTCTACAAAACTACTGGATGATTGTATCGGGTTATCCTTATAATATTATTTTAAGAATTTGAGGGATTCTTGTACATTTTACTTGAAAATAATGGAGTAAGCGCCAATTGTAAGCACCGGTTATAAGCTCCAGTTGTGAGAGTTAGTTGTAGGCGTGTTAAGAGTCGGTTCATAGTTGAGAGTCTAGTTGTCTTTGGTTTGCATGTAACCGACTTGGTAGAGTCTTTTCTTATATAAGGATGTAATCTGTCTTCATTGAATAATATAGAAGTGAGCATAGCCTCACCGTGTTGTTTGTTTCGCATATTTTATATTGGTATCAGAGCCACGGGGAGAAGGCCTGGATAGCATGAGAAATGTTTGATCATATGCATGAAAAAATCTGTCTGGTGCATTCCTCCATTTACTAAAATTCCATTGAAGAGGTAAAATACAGTTCTGTTTTCACTTTTGTTTGGGAAGTCATGATTTGCTTGCATGAGTTTGTGTTGTGTATACAAGGAGAAGGATTATAGCTTGCATGTGTGGAGCATAAAGAAAAATCACGAAGGTTTTTAGTCTGTGGTCTGCGTGAAGTTGCGTTGGCTCACGATCTTTGCTGAGTCGTGGGCTTGCGTGAGTTCTGTGAGACGGATCCGTGAGGGTTGCATGAGTTCTTTGATTTCTTTGGTGTAGGCGTGGGTTCTTGAGTGCGGTCATGTGAGCTTGATGGAATCGCTTGAGTTTATTTCTGCGTGAGTGGACGGGAGAGAGAGACGCGCTTGGAAGATTTGGTGTGGCTACTAGAATCCGCGCCCAGGTCTCCATGGTAATATTTGGTGTGAACGTGGATTAATTTGGTGCATGCTCAAGTTTGCATGCGTGGGCTTTGAAAGTGGAGTTTGAAGCTCGCTCACGTTTTTTATTAAGTGGATACGTTCTTTTTATTAAATGGATATTTGTTATTAAAGCATGAGGTGAAAATGGTTATTCACTTTATTATTATTATTATTACAAGTGGATAAAGTGTATGCATATGGAGTTTAAACTTTATATGGACTATAAAGTTTATTAAAGTGGGTAAGAGATTTAAGAAATTGTGAAGTGGATTTTTATTCAAAGTGGGTTTTATTTTGAAGTATAAGTGGATATTAAAGTTTATTCAAGAGAATATTATTTGTGAGATTTTGTGTGTGAAAGTTGAGAGCCAAGATTGAGATGGATCGGTGGTATCCGAAGGCAAAGCAACAGAAAGTTGCATATCCTTGGTGATTTACTTGTAGAGACTAAATTGCAGCAATTGTGAATCCTCTGGCAGAGACCTACCTCAACGAAGCCAACAAGTTAGATGGCTTGAACTTCATTAACTGAAAATTCAAGATGTAGACGCTCATGGAAGGCTATGGTGTCTGGAACATTGCGAAGGGAACTAAACTGAAACCTGATGCGGCTGCAGGTGCGACAGCAACACAAATCCAAAATTGGGAGAAGCGTGAAAACAAGGCAAAGGTATTGTTGCACATGTCTGTTAAATATAGCATAATTCCACATGTTAGAGAAGCTACAACTTCTGCTACAACATGGACAATGATTAAAGCATTGTATAAAACTAGCAACACAAATCGCATTTTGTTCCTGAAAATTAAATTGCTAGGCATTAAGATGGATGGAAATGAATCTGTTAGTTCATTTTTGAGTTGTATTAAAGAGGTGAAAGACAAGCTAGTAAATATAGGGGAAATTGTTTCCAACACTGATCTGGTCACTATTACCTTAAATGGTATGCTAGAAGATTATCATATGTTCATAACAGGTCTCACGGCAAGGGAGAAACCTCCTACGTTTGAAGAACTGACATGTATTTTGCTGCAAGAGGAAGAGAGGCGCGGGAATCTGAAGCCTCCGAGTAAAGATTTGGCATTGTGTTCAAATAATAGATATGCGAGAGGGAGATCATGAGTAAGAGGCAGAGGAGGCAATTCATGGCAGAGAGGTGGTTCATGGCAGAGAGGCAGTTCATCGCAGAGAAGACAACCTCGAAATCAAGGTATGCAATCTAATAGGAATGAGTCAAAGAGTTGTTTTTATTGTGGTTGACCTGGACATATTGTTAAAGACTGTCATAAGAAGAAAAGTGATGAGGCTAAGAATAAACCTAGAACACATTCAGGTCATTATGCAGAAAAATCTTCAAATCAAGATCTCAGATTATTTATTGCTAGTGATGATATTGATGAACCCATGAATTTTGACTCATGGGATCTTAAGCTATTTGTGTCTAACGCTGCTTTATCTACTGAAACGGATGATTCTGATGCCTGGTTTGTGGATCTCGGAGCATCAATACATATGACTTGTAATAAAAATTGGTATGTTAATTTTAAAGAAACACAGAATGGTGCCAACATATATCTTGGAGATGACTGCGCTCATCAGATCAAGGGATATGGAGACATTCCTGTGACATTGCCAAATGGTACTATTCGTCACATTCGCAATGTGGTGTATGTACCAGGAATAAAGAAAAAATTGATCTCTGTGTCCACCATTACAGATCAGAACTTGAAGGTTGAATTATTGAAGAATTATTGCATAGTGAAGGATCTACTGGACCACTTCCAAACTATTGCAATATGAGTCAAAGAAGGAGTTCTATACAAACTTGATGTTACCAGCAAAGCACATCATGCACTGAATTCTGCCACTATTCCAATAGAGATTCTTTGGCATCAAAGGTATGAACACATCAATCATCCTGATTTATTGTTATTACAGAAAAAGAATATGGTTGAAGGACTTCTCATGTTAAAGAATGAGAAGGTTTCTTGTGACGGATGTGCATTAGGAAAGATGCACAGAGATGAATTCCCCTCTAATCCTGATAAGAAAAAGAGAGACGTGTTAGATCTTGTGCATACTGATGTTTGTGGGCCTATGCAGACTACGTCTTTAGGAGGTGCATTTTATTTTCTGTTATTTATTGATGATTGCATGAGATACACATGGGTTTACTTCCTTAGACGAAAAAGTGATGTTTTCGAGTACTTTAAGGAATTCAGAACCATGGTGGAAAAGCAAATAGGAAAATCCATCAAAATCCTCCATTCAGATCAAGGGGGATAGTATAAATCAGGGGACTTCAACAAATATTGCAAAGATAATGGAATAGTACAACAGTTTACAGTACCTCACACTCCACAACAAAACAGAGTCGCTGAAAGGAAAAACAAAACTCTAGAAGAGTGTGCATGTAGTATGATGAAAGGTAAGAATCTCTCAAATGCATTTTGGGTTGAAGCCATAAATACTACAGTTTACTTAAAGAATAGAAGTCCAACAAGGTGTCTTGATAATGTTACTCCTTTCGAAGCCTTGAATGGTTCCAAACCTGCAGTTCATAATTTGAAAGTATTTGGGTGTAAGGCTTTTGCTCATATTCCAAAGGACAATAGGAGGAAATTTGATGCTAAAGACATTAAATGTATGTTCATTGGGTACTGTTATGAATTTAAAGCATATAAACTGTTTGATCGTGCTACTCACAAAGTATTTGCAAGTAGAGATGTACTTTTCCATGAGCATGAAGCAGGAAATCATGATGGCAAAATTCATGAGGAATGGCATAGACTTCTTGATGAAGGAGTTAAAGAAGAGCAGCAACAACAACCCACACATCAACAGCCATCCCTGCAGCGACATCAGCAACAACAACAAGAAGGACTCAGTGATATGGACAATTCAAGCAGTCACAGTTCACCTAGAGGTGAAGATAGATCTTCACAAAGTGGGGAGGAAGATAATCAGTTGATAATATCTTCAAGACAGATTCAGCTTCCTGAGAGGTATATACACTATGCCCTAATGAGTAGCATTTCAAATGTCATAGAACCCATGAGTTTTGATGAAACTAATGAACATGATGAATGGAAAAATGCAATGGAGGAAGAATATGAATCTACAATGAAAAAAAATACTTGGGAATTGACTAAATTGCCTAAACATAAGAAGCCCATTGGATGCAAATGGATATACAAACCCAAGTTTAAATCAGATGTTAGTATATATAATTATAAGGCTAGACTGGTGGCAAAGGGGTATTTACAAACAAAAGGTATTGATTATGCTGAAACATTTGCACCAGTGGCTAAATTGAATACTATCAGAATTTTAATTGTTTTAGCTACAAAGTACCATTGGAAGTTGCATCAGTTAGATGTTAAATCTACATTTTTGAATTGTGAGTTAAAGGAAGAGGTTTACCTTACTCAACCTAAAGGGTTTGTTGAAAAGGGGCAAGAACACTTAGTGTGTAAGTTAAAGAAAGCATTGTATGGACTAAAACAGACACCTAGGTTATGGTATGAAAATATAGACTCTTTCTTTCTTCAACAGGGTTTTATGAGGAGCAAAAGTGATCCAAATTTGTATACCAAATTTGATGAACAGGGGTATATAGTATTGATTTCATTATATGTTGATGATTTAATAATTACATGAAATGCAGAGAAGATAATTGATGAAATCAATGAGTAGTTATCAAAGGTATTTGAAATGAAAGATCTTGGTGAGTTACATTACTGCCTAGGTCTTGAAGTTTGGAGAAATGCAGGCCAAACTTTTGTTTGTCAGAGTAAGTATATCATAGAAATACTTAAGAGATTTAAAATGGATCAGTGTAAGTCTTTTATTGTTCCCATGCAGCAGAATGTGAAACTTTCTTATGATGATGGTTCGAAGGAGGTGAATGGCATTGTGTATAGACAGATGGTGGGTAGTCTGAATTATCTCACCACAACCAGACCTGATATTTCATATTTTGTGAGGGTGTTAAGTCAGTTCATGGCGAAACCTCATGAAAGCCATTTGAATGCAGCAAAGGAAATACTCAGGTATCTAAAAGGTACACTTGATTATGGTCTTAAATACACTGATGCATCTGATGTTGAGTTGACAGGTTATTCAGATTTTGATTGGGCTGGCAATCTGGATGATCGAAGATCAACCACTGGATATGCGTTTAGCATTGGATCCAAGGTTGTTTCATGGAGCAGTAAAAAGCAGCCTACTGTATCTTTGTCTTCTATTGAAGCAGAATATAAAGACTTGTGTGCAACAACTTGTGAACCTGTTTGGTTAAGAAGACTTCTTCAAGATGTTGGAGAAGAACGAAAGGAACCTACGATGATCAGATGTGATAATCAAAGTTCAATCAATATTGCGAAGAATCCGATTTTTCATGCAAGGACAAAGCATGTTGAAGCTCAGTATCATTTTGTTAGAGAAAAGTTGCAGTCAAATGAAATAACTCTTGTGTATTGTAATACTAGTGAAAATGCTGCTGATATTTTCACTAAGCCTCTTGGAAAGATTAAGTTTGGACTATTTAAGGAGATGTTAGGTGTAGAAGTCAATCCATTCTCCATTAAGGGGGAGACTTGGAAATAATGGAGTAAGCGCCAGTTGTAAGCACCAGTTATAAGCTTCAGTTGTGAGAGTTAGTTGTAGGTGTGTTAAGAGTCAATTCATAGTTGAGAGTCTAGTTGTCTTTGGTTTTCATGTAATCGACTCAGTAGAGTCTTTTCCTATATAAGAATGTAATCCATCTTCATTGAATAATATAGAGGTGAGCATAGCCTCACCGTGTTATTTGTTTTGCATATTTTATCTATTTTTGTATGGAATCTTCCTAATTTTGTCAACAAAATTCAAGAATTCGAGTAGAAAACTCAATATTGAATAGAATAAGTTAATCTAACCTCTTTGAAAACGATCGGACACAATTATCTGTACACGTCAAGAGATTTTCGAAAATGGGAATCAGTGATATTATATTTGCAAGTAGAACTCACAAAAGTTTTTAGTGTATGATGCTTTCAAGACTCGGTGAAAAAGGTTTGTCTCATCAAAAAATTGTATTGTTTTGTTTTTTTAATATTTGTTCGTGCAATGAAATCTGAGTGGGTATCTCATTTTTTTAAATCCCTTTTAGATATCTGAGTGGGTTACATATTCTTCAGTCGTTTCTTATCAACCGTAAACCTTTCGACGTTCATCCACAGCCATTTAATAGCTGTGCTAGTATATTTAAATGTGGGTAATGGCGGATTTTTATGCATAATATGGCATATATTATATATAAATGTGGATAGTGGTGGATTTTTATGCATACAAGGCATCAAGAATATTGGAACCTCTGAACTCTCTAGCGCCAATGATTAAACCTCATTCCGTTAACCATAGTGTCGATGTTTCCCGACTTGCAAGGGATTCGAAACATTATCATTTTGTTTCTAAATATGCATTACATAAATGCATGAATCCCGCAATATCCTTGGAAAACCCACATATTAAGCACAAAGATTATTCCACGAGATTGTTCTGTGGTATAGTTAAATGCCATTTGACATTAAGAGCAGTCCATCTCCACTTTAAGATGTTCAATACAGCTTGTGAACGAAAATATTTTATTCTTATTAATGATTTTCCTTTTTTTTTCTAAATAATGAGATTTTATAATTGATAAGTTTAATACTTTTTAAACCTTCCCACAACAAGTCAACATATCCATATCCACTTTGAAAGAATTCAACTCATGTGGAGACAACAACAAAGACATTAACGATTCCCTAGAAAAAAGCAAACGAAAAAGTGTAAGGACACCTTATATTGGAGGAGGGCATCGATCCTAGAGCTGGCGGGACCTCCTTCCATGAAAGAAAGTACGCGAGGCCGTGGAAAAGGAGGGCGACGGAGGCTTTTTGGACGTGGAAGGATCTTTCAAATCTTTTTAGGCGAACTTATTCACCGACTTCGACTCACGTATTATGAGACGTTGAAGAATCTTCCAAAGTCTTTTACGGCGAACGATATATAGTTATACTTTTGCATGGAACTGTGAAATGATACATACTGGCAGGGCGGCTCGAAATGAAGACATATTCCTGACAACACCCTACCTGCAACGCGTTAGATTTCCACGTTGTATAAAAAAGAGACTGAATTCATTCAACCTTTATAAATCGGCGATTAGAAGAAGGTGAGTTGGGAGAAGGGAAAAACAAGGAGAATTTTTTTCAGTAAAGTTAGTGATGGAGCGCAGGTTATTGGTATTAATTCTGTACTCCTGTGCTTTTTTTTGGTCGTTGAATTTGTCTTATTTCCTGCCACAACAGAAGCTCGAATGGTTGTTGCTTCTTTCTCTTATGCTATTCACGATAATGATTGAATTTCCTCATCATAAATCACCTTGGGATTTTGTGACTTACCCCTAACTATTACAATTTTCAAGAGGTTTCGGCTTACCACGAGTCATCACACGAAGTGGTTTTTAGCTGACTACAAACTTCCATTTGTCATGTCAAGAGGTTTTGGATGACCAAAATCTTCCATTTGTCATGACAAATAATTTCCAATGACCACAAACCTCATATAGAAGTGATTTCGGATGACCATGAACCATCATGATGGGGAAACTAATTCAGAGTTAATACATTTACTTAGGATTTCATCACACTAGGATTTATTCACGATTTTTTCTGCTTCTCCTTTTGTACTTGCATAAAAATTGATTATCGATGTCCATATAAAAAGTAATCAATCTACTGAGATACACGAGTGCAATACATTGTACTTGCCATTTCTCTACGAATCATTTTCATTTACATAATTCAACAACATGTTAGATTCTCTCTTAATCATAACCTTGTCCCAGCAAATCACACTCATAGATTACTTTATACATTCCCCTCTAAATTGAAGACTCTTGCTTCTTCGACCTTCATCAAGTTTAGATTACAAGTCCATTTTCCACCCCCATACCTATCTGAGTGTTTAATTCGACAAGTTGATGCCACATCCTTTCTATACATAAGATAGGTACATGCTACATGAATATATGTGTTACCGCACTAATGCATGTAGGCCTAACTCAACAAGGCTTACAAACACCTGGGGAATTCAACTTGCCTATGGCTAAGTTTTACATCTTGGACGAAAACCCTTTTGGATTTTGGGTACAACCAATCATGCACACCCTGCAACACATATGTATTATTACAACATCTCATCTTAGGTACAATAAGCATTCAAAATGATTTATTAAATCCCCAACAAAATACAAGCCCATCAGATATGCCCGACAAATAAATCCATTTGCATCTCATCACCATGCATACCTTATGTTTTACCTCTTTATCTCAAGTCTTCCTGCTTTTTCTTTTATCATTCCTCTTTGTCTTCTATTTGCATCTTCTTATTTGCATTCTTGTTGCATTTCATCATGATTTTGTCTTCATAATGTCTAGTACTTAATGATTCCTGCAGATAAAACTTGTCTATTGTTAAAATGGTCACTTCCAACACAGACTCAAATATGTTGATGGAAATATCGTGTTGGCATTGATGTCAACATGAAGAAAATAAGTACCATAGTGAATTAGGAAATGGAATTCCAGTGAAAGCTACATGAATACTGAATTGCATGAACGCAGCAGACTACCAGAATATAGGGTATCATCTGATTGAGTGCTTTAAAAGGATGAGACAATTTCAATTACTACACTGGTTGAGTGAAGTTGTCCTTGTGACTGTATATTCTGTTGAGACAAGACCGTGATGAAAAACCCGAATACTGACGAGTCTCCCTCTTGAATGCTTTCTCGTGCACTATCATTTCAGAGTGTAGTCGAAGGGGAAATTATTGATGCAGTATCGAGAACCCTTGAGTCTGTCATATCAACACGATATTCGATATTTCGTAATAATTTTTTGTCATCATTCTTGTCAGGCTGAGGTTGGATGAATCTTCAAACGCAAACAATTTCCAGTAGCCACCAACGGTTAGATCCACTCACACAGTCAATTGTTAAATAAATTGTCTTTGATGTCAAAGGTTAGTAAGTGATCAAATATATGTCAAAGGTTAGTAAGTGATTAAATTTAAATGTGAATTTGATGTCACTTTAATAAATATAAAAGTGGAAAAGTTAAGTGGAAATGGACTTTATGCAAAAGTGGAAATGAAAGTGGATTAAATATAGATATGACTAATAAATAACAAAAGTTGAAAAGTTAGGTGGAAGTGAAGTTTACATAAAAGAGGAGTAAATATAAAAGTGAAATTGGATTAGATAAAAAGGTAAAAGTGAACTTGGATTAAAAAAAAATGGTAAAAGTGAAAATGCACATTGTATTTGAAAAACATGGTAGTATTTACCCATGGTAAGGTAAAGAGTGAATTAAAAGATTAAAAAGGGAGCAAAATCATTTATTATTTAAAAAGGGAGCAAAATCATTTATTATTTAAAAAGGTCGTGACTTTTCAAAAAGAATATGCCTTTTCATATAAATATTATTGAAAAGTCGCAATGGCTTATTATATTGAAAATACACATACTTATAATGAAGATATACATTCTTATATTGAAGAGGTGCAGTTGTTCAGTTGTACATGACCATTAGAAGAAGGTGTGTTTCTGAGCATGAAATCTTGTTGAAAGAAGGTGTGTCTCTGAGAATGAAATCTGAAGATCAATAACATAGTAAGAGGCCAAGAAAGTAAATGAAGATATGTAGTAGAATCGAAAGAAGATTATGAAGATTTGAAGATTAAACTACTTACCATAAATGATGTTGGGTGGTGCTAGGGCAGGTTGGAGCCTGCAAAGGAGGTTATAGCCTCCTTCCAGTTGAAGCTGGTAAACCAAGATGTTGCAACATATTTTCCATTGTAGCTGAAGAAACTAGGGATTCAATGCTTCCTTCCAATAGGTGTTGGTAAAATACAGGGAACTACTAATTTGGTCCACTTTTCTGACACTTGATTGACAACTTTGCATCACAAACACATCACGATTCCCACGAAATCATGAACCTCATTTTCGTCATTAATATTTTGACTCTCAACTCTCTTTTGATGAACAAACGTTCATTGTTAGTCTGACTATTGTTCTGATGAAACAATTAGTCGATCGTCCAACAAAATATTCATCGGTATAGAATTAGTCTTCAGACGATATCTTGAACCCTTTTTGTCATTGTTGGAGGGTCAGAACAATGATGAATTAGATCCTCTCGTTGTTTTGGAAACTTACGTCTCACAACAACAACGATGTTTCATCGAACAATTCGTGGAAAGAGAAACAAATAAACCATGAACATTTTTTTAATTGTTTGTCAAAAGAGTAATGACTAAACCATGAATATTTGTCGAAAGCTTCATTGAAAGAGTGATGTCTAAACCAAGAACATTTTTTGAAAGGTTTTTCGAAGGAGAAATGACTAATCCATGAATATTCCATGGAAAATCAATGACCATTGGTCAAATTTTCCATGACTAAACCATGAACATTTCTTGATAGAGAAATGATTGTTCATTGAAATAGTTTTCAGCCGAACTACAATCAAACATGACCATGCATCGAAAGAGAAACAATAAAAATCATGGAACTTCATCGATAAAGAACCACCTTTCATCGAAAGAACAACAACCCAATCTTTAATTAAGATCGTCATGTCGTTGAAAGAGAAATGACTCTGTCATCGATATACCGACGGAGACTGTATGAAATTAAAAAAAAATGCATATCGAAAATATGTTCACATGATGGCGTATCTCATATCGGGAGAGAAGGGAGGACCCTCTCAACTAACGCACCGATGGCCCAGTGGTCTGACGATAAGTATTATCTTGTACAACAATCTTGAACCGATGAGAGTCGTAGATCTGGCTCCACAGAACTCCATAACTAAGGTCATGTTGACATCGTCATGGATGAGTGGAAGCCCTACATTAGTCCCCGTTGATGTTGATGTGGTAGGAATGACACGTATCTCCAGTTGGTTCCACCTGTCCATGTGGAAGTCGATGGTTGTCCTGAAGATTCCATACTAGAATGATGACATGTCACCACATCAAGCTCAATCTAGGGACTATCATTGGATTCTACAGCCCGATGGCCCAGTGATCTAGGGGGTGGTATCAAATCTGGTTCATCGATCTAGTGTTGAATCTAAGTCGTCAATCCTTGACAGAGCTCTGGTGGCATGATGATATGTCATCGGATTGGGGCCAGTCTGGAGAAGTGTTGCAAGTAGATTCTGGTGGCCTGATATAATCCAGACCGTTGATCTCAAACGAGTGATAGCCATTGATTTCGATCAACCAATTGCAAAAATCGACTAAGCCATGCACATAGTCATGATGACTATGTGCATGTTGATGTTGATGTGGCAAGGGATGTGATGTGTCATCCTACTTCGAGGTTTTGACCTATGTATCAAATGTACTCCACCTGTCCACATGGAAGCTACTGGTTGGCTCTGACAAAACTTTGTTAGCATGTTGATATATCTCGACATCATGGGAAACGAGAGAATGTGCTCCACTAATGCGTCAATGGCCGAGATGATCCTAGAAATCAATCTCAAACCAACGAGAGTTTCTTATTTGGCTCCACTAAACTCTGGTAAATAGTTAAGGCTTGTTTAATCTGGACCATTGATCTCTCTCTGCAAACCATTGGGTGTCGTAGATTTGGCTCAATGAACAAACCTAGAACCTTTAAGTTGTCACTATGTCATTTTGACGTCAACTGGGTCTCGCTGACACATGGGAAGTTTCTATTTTCTCGCATTGATTCCGATGTGGCAGGGGCGACACGTTTCACCTAGCTTCGCGCTGCTAACCTATGTCTCTCTTGGGTTCCACCCATCCACATGGCAACTGCAGGTTGGTTTTTCATATTCCTGTTGGCAAGCTCACGTGTCACCGAACCGAGAGAAATAGGGAGAATTGTTGCAATTTAATTGTGGTGGAATGATGGCCCGTTATGTTAACACCCATGCATTTTTTGTGGTTCAACGATATCCCCAACATTGATCTACTTCTAAGAAATAGTCACATCGGTCGAGCTCCACCTTCTTACCAGCTCCTATGTTCTATTTAGTGCTCTCATGGTAAGCCCCTTGGATAATCAAATTAATCTCTTTTAGGGATGGTTGACCCATTTTTAACTCTGATAAGCACCCACATGTTTAAATTTTTCCTTATGCATGCAAGGGCATACATTTCTTGCCATTTCTTCAATTTTCCTCAAAGTAATCTCACTCTTGATTGTTCAGAGGCTTTGGAAGCTCTAATTTTTCCTTCAACTTGCTAAATCTTGACCTTATAACCTTGATGAACCTTCAAATCATTGGCATGAACAAATTGTTGATTAAGGTTGGTTGTCATTGACATCAACCCTTGAAGAAAGCCCCGTAGCACAAAGGTTTGGGTAATGGACTCAAGATTGTTTGATGTAAATATGACTCATTATTGTTTTGTCATAGTTGATAAGAAGTAAATATGGATGAACTCCAAAGTGGTCCCCTTATGGTGAATTCTCTCACAGGAAGACGCTTTGTGGAGTAAGCGAACCCATGCTTAATTGTGGAATGATGAGATGAAGGACAGTGAATTTGTCAAGGAAACTATCCTAGATGTATAGTTCTTGTCATGCCATTTTCGGTGGTATGTGGAACGTCACATAACCCCTCACAGTTAGAGAGTTATGGCCATGAGAAGTTGCAGACTCTAGGTTTGGATAATTGACCTTAGTTTGTTTGATGGGTAACGGTATGAGTTATGATATATTTTTAGATAATATTATTCTATATGGATAGTACTTGCCATGTCATTTCTGGTGGTATGTGGAGTGTCACATAAATCCTCACAGTTTGAGAGTTATGGTGTTACGAAGTTGGAGGACCCTCATATGTCATCTAGAAGCCCCAACAGGTCTTAGTCAAAGTGGTTTAAGATATTTTAAAAGGTAAATAATAAAGTGAAGTAATGAGTGTATTATAATTCAAAGTGAATAAAAAATAAATTATTTCAATAATAAATTTAATGGAGAAATTAGAAGTGGGTTAACCCTAAAATAAGGAAAGTGGGGCCAAGTGACCTAGAAGATGTTTTTAAGGAATCTACTTGGAGACTATAAATAAGAGGCAAGGCTATCTCATTTTATATACACTTGAGAATATTGAATATATATAGGTGTCTAAGGTAACGAATGATATCTAATCCTAAATTCTGAGGGAAGGTGAAGAAAAGAAGGTCGAAATGCAAGGAAGGACAAATTCTTTTGTTGGTGATTTCTAAGGTATGTTATTTATAGGTCATCTCACCATTTTCGCTATAAATTTTTTTCTATAATGATTCAAATCATGAAATTTCTATACCATTGATAACACATATCCAAGTATCTGTGGTAAACAATTCCTCTTTTGGGTCATTGTATTTTTTGAGTTACACTCCGTGGAAAATACGGTTTGTGGCTAGTCCTGAAACTAGTCAACAACAGGTGTTTCGGGTAAAAAAGTCATAAATTATTAGTAACAGATCCAAATTCAGTGAAACCAAATGTGTTGGTTAGGGTACAGTCTGTAGTATTCTTTTTAATAGTTTTAGATCCATTCAAATAACATTTCTTGTGGGGCACTCTCTACAAGGTCGCTCTCTAGAATAAGCCAGAATTAAGCAAGGTATGCCATTTTTTCTATAACTAGTTTTATGAGAGGTTCCAAGAAGTGACACCTGGAGAAATTGCATAAAACACACTGAAGAACATTGTGTATCAGTTCATATCTTTATGCATTACAGTTTCAAAGTTATGATTACTTCAAGTTAGGGTTGTTGACTAATCCAAGACTAGGCATGTGAGACTAAAGAAAAGTTTGATGAAAATGCTAGTCTCTTGTTGTTAAAGTTGAGGAAGGTTTGCATGAATGTGATCATATTAAAAAGGTCTATTAAAGAGCTACAAATCATATTTGGATGATTAAATTGATGAGGGTTTTTGGTTAAGGTATATGTTGAGTACATGGTTGAGACAAGTAGTTTATGAGTTGGCACATACATGAGGTGTATAGTTGATGATGTTGGTACATATTGATGATTCATAGTTGATGAGTAGTTGGAACAAATGATTGGTACATACTTGTTACATGGTTGGATGCACTTATTTATGGTACAGGTTTAGTACAGGTTGGTGCATGGTTGATGCACTTGTTTATGGTACAGGTTGAGGTACAAGTTGATGCATGGTTCAGATTTATTGGTATAGGTTTACAGTGGTATATCTCATAGTGATAGTTTTATAGTGGTTCCATCATTCTACTTCTACTTCAGGGTGGTTGGACGGGGAAAGGACAGGTGGTTGTAGCCACCTTCCGGTTGTAGCCAAAGAACATAGTGGGTTGTAGCCTCCTTCTGGTTGTAGCCAGAGAATTAGGGAGTTGGAGCTTCCTTCAGGTTGTAGCCTGAGAAACTAGGGGGTTGGAACCTCCTTCTAGTTATAGCTGGAAAACAAAGGAAGTTGGTGCTTCCAATGAATTTAATTCTTCAAGACATATAAGAAAAAAAATTATGTGGTTTTCTCCCGATTTGGGTTTCCATGTAAAACACTTGTGTACTGTGTATGTGTATGATTGTTCATTTGTTCATTGCTTATTTACTCTGCAGTTATTGGATGATAATGCTTCATTGATATAACACTTGGATTATATGGTTAAAAAAGATTAAATTGATCTATTACTGATTCACCCCCCCTCTCAGTAATCCAACAATTGGTTTCAGAGCCAGTTCCTTAAGGAAATAGTTTAACCACTGGAAGTAGATAATGGATTATTCTGAGAATGGAGTACCGATGTTTAATGGTCAGAATGGTTTTAAGTATGAGATGTGGAGCAGAAGGATGGAATTATTTTTACAAGCATAGGGACATTATATTTGGCTATCAGTTGTTACAGGATATGATAGTTCAAAAAGGGCAAAGACTGTAGCAAAGAAGGAATTGAGGAAAAATAACAAAATAGCAATGGATTTCATCTTGGAAGGATTACCTAATCTAGTAAGAGAAAAGTTTGGTAAATGTTCATCAAAAAAAGAACTTTGGGATAAGTTACATGACATATAGTATTCACCCATCACAGATTCAAAAAATGTCAAAGAAGATGCATAAATAAATCAAGAAGAATTATGTTCACCATGTCAAGAAGATTCAGAAGATGAAGTGTACATAATCACCAGGTGTATGTTGTTTTGTGTTAATTGTGAAAAACATGGACATCTTGAAATAGAATTCCATGAAGGAAATCAGACAGGAAAAATAATTGAAAAGGAAGACAATTATGAAGAAGAATTTATTAGTGCTTTAGATGAACTAAGAGAAGAAAACAATTCACTCAAGAAAGAATCGACGATACAAAAGGAAAGTTGTCACATTTTTGAGGAAGCCCAACAGGTCATCGCAAACTTAAGAACTCAACTAGAAGAAGCCAGAAAGATTAAAGAAAATCATGAATATCAAAAGCAATGTTTGGAAACCAACATAACAACACATAAGGAAGAAGTAGAAATGAGAAAGAAGATATTGACAGATCATCTTAAGGAAATAACTAATGATCTAAACCAACTTGAGGCAGAGTTTGGTCAAGAAGATAAAGGACTTTAAGAAGAAATAATCACATTAAAAATTCAACTTGAAGAAGCGAAAAGAACAAAAGAAGTCATGAAGTCTCAAATGATGAAGAAAGAAGAAGAGGTTGAGAAGCTTGAAGAAGAAACTGTCACATTGAGAAATAAAATTGTCAAGCTCAACACAAACATTGAAGAGACAGAAACATCCACATTAGTTATAGAGAATGAAGAGAAGCACTCTAGGTTTCTACAAAAGAAGAATGAAGAAAATAGAAACAGTTATGCAGAAGTACTCAAAGGAATGAATCATGGTCAACCAGAATATAAAAAAACTATTAAAGATACATCTTCAAGGGGACCATCCATGTTCAAGCCACAAAGAAGCTTCAATCATGATCATGATCAGTCAAGACAAAAATTCAGAAGGACTACGCCACAAAGAAGATCATTCACTCCTAGGTATGCAAATTTATTTTATGGTCATTGTTTTTATTGTACTAACTTTGAACACAAGGTTGCAGATTATAGGGATTATAAAGTAAATGTTAAAGCAATAAGTGCCTATGTGGCCGCACGTAACATTGAGTGTTACAAATGTCATAACTATGGACATATAGCCAGTGATTGTAGAAGCATGATTGATACTTCCATGAAAGAGAATATTGATATCAGATATAAGAAAGTATGGATAAGAAAACAAGAAGAACAGGTGAACAAAGACTAGGTACCAGAGATCGCAAGATTGACAATAAAACGAGATGAAGAAAATTCTACAGAGAAAAAGAATGATGTCAGATACATAAAGGTTTGGAAAATAACTAAAATAAAGGAAGGGCAAGTAAATAAGGAATAGGCTCAAGAGATTGTACTTTCAGGAATTGTAGTGAAAGATGAATCCATAGACAAAAAGAAAGAAGTCAGAGCTTAGAGAGATAATGAATCTACCCATGAAGATGATGATGAATCTACCAATGAATATGATGATGAATACACATCGGAGCAAGAATTGTTCTGATCCATCCAACTTAGAGACTCTCAAGTAATATGAACGTTAGACAGGGGGATTTTATGTGATAGCTATGACAGACCAAAGAGCCATCCTTAGAGCATCTTGTAGAGTTTGAGAAGAAAGATTCAGAGCAATCAGTTAGAATAAGTACAGTTTGATAGTATAATGATAAATGAGTTAGCATTATGGACAATTGTGCAAGTAGAGTCTTGGAAAGTATGGACAAACATGGATTCGTAAGAACACTTAGTAGGTTTGGATAGATATATGATACTAGACGAGAGCATGGATTCATAGATTGGTTCAGAGAGTGGTTCAGAGACAAAGGAACATTATCGTAATGGATGATAATTACATAGGAAATGGATCAAGCAATGCTAATGGATTACAAATTGACAGATATTTTTTGGAAACAGGCAGTGCATACAACAATTCACATTCAAAACAAAGTAATGCTCATAAACAACACTGACAAAACTCCATACAAGCTATGGAAAGGAAGACCAACGAATGTGAAGAACTTCAGAGTTTTTGTAAGAAAATGCTACATCAAAAGAGAAGATGGAAGAATGGGAAAGTTTGACTCTCATGTGGACAAATGAGTACTTGTTAGTTACTCAAGTAGAAGGAAAGGATGCAAGTTTTACAATATGAGATTGAACAAAATTGTGGAAAGCATCAACGTAACACTTAATAAAACAGACATAATAGAATCAATGGAAGAAGAAAAGGAATCAATGGAACAACCTTCTGAAGAAGAAGCAGAAGATGAAAAGGAAGTAGAAGAGGAAGATGAAGATAATCCAACGGAAACAAAAGAGCAAGTTCAACAAGTGCCTCCAAAGACACCTAGTAAATGAGTACAGAAGAATCATCTTTTAGATCAGATTATCGGAAACAATGATGTGGGAGTTGAGACAAGAAAAAGAATACATTCACCGGAACAAACACACCTAGCACTCTTATCTACAATTGAACGAAACTGTTTTGAAGAAGCCACAAAGGATGAATTTTGGAATAAGGCCATGGATGAAGAATTGGATCAAATAGAGAAAAATGACACTTCAGAATTGGTTCCAAGACCAAAAAATAAGAATGTGATCCGCAAAAAATGGGTTTTTAGGAATACATTAAATGAAGATGGACAATTTACAAGGAACAAAGCTAGATTGGTATGTAAAGGATATGCTCATATTGAAGGAATCGACTTTGAAGAGACATTTTCCCCATTTTCCAGAATGAAAGTAATCCGTTTTCTTTTATCTTATGCATGCTCCAAAAATGTCAAAGTATATTAGATGGACGTAAAATCATCTTTTCTGAATGGGGTACTTGAAGAAGAAGTCTACATTGAACAACCAGAAGGATTTCAATTGTCAGAGAACACAAATTATGTGTGTAAATTAAAGAAGGCCTCGTATGACTAAAACAAGCTCCTAAAGCATGGTACTCTAGACTGAATAAGTATCTGCAATAGGTAGGGTTCAGAAAAAGAAGTGCAGACAACAACCTGTACATCAAGGTAAGTCAAGGTAATATTTTATTAATTGAATTTTATGTTGATGATATTATTTTTGGTAGTGATGATGATAGGTTAAGACAAAAATTTTCAAAAGATATGAAGAAATAATTTGATGATCCGGGTTTCTATGACTTTAAAGCAGATAACTCTGAATATTGACTGAATCCGAGCCCGAGCTTGGCTATTTATTTCTTATTGCCCGTTAGTGCCCATCTTAGTTTTGCTCACCTAACCTTGCTTGCTTACCCTGATTACATTTGTTGGGTTAAGTGTTGGCTGGGTCAAGTGCTTGCCACCAGGAAGTTGCGGAACTCACTGAAGCGGCTCCCTGGGTTGGAGGAAGAAGAGGATATGCAGATTTTTTCCAATCTCCCTAAAATACATTCACATCAGGTGAAGAGGCGAAGGATAAGATCAGAAAAATAGTTTCATTTGGATGCCCAAGTGGATGGGTATGATATCAAAGATGTGATGTTATATCTGGGATCTGATGTCAATATTTTGCGAAATAATTTCGCTACTTGGAGAACTATCCTTCTTTCTGGGACTTCAGATACGTCAAAGCAACCAAGGAATTTTTATTTCTCAAACCAAGTATATCAAAGAAATGCTAAAGAGGTTCAGAATGGAATATTGCAAACTAGTTGTCACTCCCATGAAAACCAGTTGCAAGTTGAGAAAAGATGATGATTCAAAGTCTACAGATCAAAGGCAATACAGGTCAATGATTGGAAACCTATTGTATGTGATAGCATCCAGACCAGATGTAATGCAAGTAGTTGGACAAGTGGCACAATTTCAAGTAGCACCAAAGGAAGCACATGTATTAGCAGTGAAGAGGATTTTCAGATATCTCAAAGGAACATAAGAGTTTGGGCTAAGGTATCCAAAAGGAAAGGATCTATCATTAATTGCCTACATAGACACAGAATGAGCAAGATGTATTGATGACCAATGAAGCACCAGTGGAGAAACATTCTACTAGGGTGATTGTTTAGTATCATGGATGAGAAACAAACAATCATCAGTATCTCTATCTACAGCCGAGGAAGAGTATATTGCAACAACAACATGTTGTACATAGGTTATTTGGATGAAACAAACTTTGACAGATATATAGGTTGAGTATGATGAGTCCATTCCAATATATTGTGATAATACAAGCGACATCAGTATCTAAAAAAACCTAGTGATGGACTCCAAGACAAAGTACATTCCAATCAAGTATCACTTTCTATGGGAACAGGTTGCATAAAAGAACATCAGAGTTGAGTATGTGGGCACAAAAGAACATGTGGCATACATCTTTACAAAACCACTTCCATGGGAAGCCTTTGAATATCTTTGTCAAAGACTTGGAGTTATCTCTACTCCAAAATGAATGCTTTTTGAAAGATTTTTGAATGATTATCTTATATGTCTTAGATGTACAGAAGGAAGCACCATAAGAGGATAGTTCAGTCAGGGGGAGCAACCCCAGATGGAAAGATACCTTTGCCATTGATGACAAAGGGGGAGAGATTTCTCAGATGCAAAGGACAAAGGCATGGTTCCAGGGGGAGCATATTTATCAGATGCAAAGGAAAGAGGCATGGTTCCAGGGGGAGCATGAGTGATATGATTTCAAGATTGCATCAAAGTGTTGCCATCAATGCCAAAAGAGAAGATTGTTGATTAAGGATGGTTGTCATTGATGTCAACCCTTGAAGAAAGCGCCATAGCACAAACGTTTGGGTAATGGACCCAACATTGTTTCATGTAACTATGAATCATTATTATTTTTTCATGGTTTATAATAAGTAAATATGGATGAACTCCATAGTGGTCCCCTTATGGTGAATTCCCTCACGGGAAGACGCTTTGTGGAGTAATAGAACCCATGCTTAATTGTGGAATAATGAGATCAAGGACAATGAATTTTCCAGGGAAACTATCCTACATGGATAGTTCTTTTCATTCAATTTATGGTGGTATGTGGAACGTCACATAACCCCTCACGGTTAGAGAGTTATGGCCATGAGAAGTTGGAGACCCCAAGTTTGGGTAATGGACTAAAGTTTGTTTGATGGGTAATGGTATGAGTAATGATATTTTTTCAGATAATACTATTCTATATGGATATTACATGTCATGTCATTTCTAGTTGTATGTGGAACATCACATAACTCCTCACGGTTTGAGAGTTATGGCCTTATGAAGTTGGAGGACCCTCATATGTCATCTAGAAGCCCCAAGAGGTCAAAGTAGTCAAAGTGGTTTAATAGATTTTAAAAGGTAAATAATAAAGTGAAGTAATGAGTGTATTATAATTCAAAGTGAATACAAAATAAATTATTTCAATATGGAGAAATTAGAAGTGTGTTAACCCTAAAATAAGGAAAGTGGGGACAAGTGACCTAGAAGATGTTTTTAAGGAAGCTACTTGGAGAGTATAAATAAGAGGAAAGGCTCTCTCATTTTATATACACTTGAGAATATTGAATATCTATAGGTGTCTGAGGTAACCATGGATATATAAGCTAACATGTTGAGGGAAGATGAAGAAAATAATGCTGAAATGCAAGGAAGGATAAATTCTTTTGATGGTGCTTTCTAAGGTATGTTATTTACAGGTCATCTCACCATTTTCTCTATAACTATTTTTCTATAATGATTCATACTGTGAAATTTCTATGCCATTGCTAAAACATATCCAAGTATCTGTGGTAAAAAATGAATTGTATAGGTCGTTGTATTTTTGGAGTTACACTCCGTGGAAAATAGGGTTTGTGGCTAGTCTTGAAACTAGTCAACAACAGGTGTTTCGGGTAAAAACGTCATAACTTCTTCATACCAGATCCAAATTCAGTGAAACAAACTGTCTTGGTTAGGGTATAATATTTATTATGTTTTGTAACTGTTTCATATCCATTTATATAATATTTCATGCGGGGATCTCTATACAACTGTATTTTCAAGGTGGGTTACACTTTTGCTTGTTTTATGACAAAAAAAACTGTATTTTCACAAGTTATTCAACTTCCGACATATAAAAGTATTTTTTTTATTTAGAATTTCACTTTACAGTAAAAACAAAACTTGTGAAGAATTGTGTTAGC
>ML783431.1:77630-127907 GCA_009831015.1 Picea engelmannii | reverse complement strand
CTAGTCTCCTATATATACCAAGGAGACATTTTCATTTTGAATCATCTTGTACTGGAACATTTAAGTGGGGTAAAAGGAGGTTGCCCCCTCGAAGAGGCTTATTATCTGAAATTATCTCTTTTTCAAGGTGTTGAGTACTTTTTTCTGAGGTTTCTATATGCTATATTGATGCTTGGTTCTTAACAAAATCATGGAGTCACTAATCTCATGATGAGAGGAGAAGAACTTGAAGTGTTGGTAGGCATCACCATTACTCCTCAAGGAATTCAACTAGGAGAACACATAGTAGTTCAATTCCATCCCCTTTTAGGAAGCATAAGAAGAAGTTCGGGGTGGATGAGCTACAGGGAGAATGAATAAAATCAAACCACCTACATTTGATGGTGAACACAGGAATGATCAGGATGTTGAGACATGGTTGTTGGGAATGAGAAAATATTTTTAGTTGCATAATTACTCTTCATAAATAGAAGGAATAGTTTCCATATCTCAACTCAAAGGAAAAACATCAATGTGGTAGGATCAGTGTATGAAAGTGGAACACATTGACAAGAAAAATGATACTTGGAGAGAATTCAAAAGGTATTTTCAAAAGAACTACTTAACCAAATCATACTATGATAAGAAAATGAAGGAGTTATTTGAACTCAAGCTTCGGAGTATGACCATAGATGAGTGTGAAATGAGGTTCTTAGAGCTGCTAAAATATGTTTCTTCATCAATGATGAACAAGTTATGATTCAAAGATACCTGAGTGGGATTCCATCATTTATTAGTGACAAGATACAATATGATGATCCCGAGATATTAGAAAAAACCATAAGGAGAGTTAAATTCCTCTATGATCAACCTAGAGGAATACCAACTTTCCCAAATGCGTGGGAACACAATAGGAAGAGAAATGTGGAACAAAGGAGAAATAAGGACAACCAACTTTTAAGGAATAAAAAGTGACTGAGATAATGGGGAAAAGACAAAGGAAACCACATATTCAATGTTGGGGTTGTGAGGGAGATCATATGTATATATATTTCCCTCAAAGAGGTGAAAAAGTGAGGACTATTCACAATGTACAACAAGATGAAACAATGGAGGACATGGGAATAAATGTACCTAGGATCTACGCAGCTCTAGATAACAAGCAAGTTGAGTTTCAATAACATATGATTGAAGTCGAAGATAATATCAACAACCAACCCATTGTTATTTTGATTGATCTAGGAGATAATCATAGTTATCTATATCCTAAGATGGTGGAAAGATTTCATTTTCCAAGAAGCAAGCTTGGTAAGCATTGGATGGTGCAACTCGTTATAGGATCTAAAAATAAGATTAATGATATGTTAAAGACATGCACAATGGACATGAATGGATTAATCGTAAGGGCACATTTGAATATCACACCTTTCAGCTCATATGACTGCCTAATCAATATGGATTGGTTCAAACAAAATCATGTTCTAGACTGTTATAATAAGTATTTTACCTTCTTGGATCCAGAAGGTGGCCCGAGGACAGTTTAGGGCATTCCAAGAGTAGTAACCATAAGAGAAGTTTCATCTTTGCAACTGAAGAGAAATTTCTGGAAAGGATGTCAAGTATTTGCAACACATATGGAGAAGGAAACTAAGGATAAAGTAACAAGTATTGAAGATTATGCAATCCTAAAAGAGTTTGAATATGTATTTAAAGAAATTCGAGGGTTTCCACCCAAGAGATATTTATTTCTCCATAAATATGATGACTAGAGAAACCCCAGTATCTAAGACTCCTTATATGATGACTAAAATAGGGTTGAGGGAGTTGCAAATTCATCTAGAGGAACTTCTAAATAAGGGGTATATATGCCCAAGTGTATCAACTTGGGGTGCCCCAGTATTCTTTGTGAATAAAAATGATGGAACATTGAGGCTTTGCATTCACTTTAGACAATTGAACAAGGTAACTATGAAGAACAAGCATCATTTCCCAAGGATAGATGATCTCTTTGATCAACTGAAATATGTTGTGGTATTCTCTAAGATTGATATTAGGTCATTTTATTACCAGGTAAGAATTAAGGAAGAATATATTGCAAGACTTTCTTCAGAACAAGGTATGGCCATTATGAGTTCATGGTGATGCCATTTGGGTTATCAAATGAACCATAATTATTCATGTAATTAATGAATGATATTTTCAGAGAATACTTGGACAAATTTTCCATTGGATATTTGGATGACATACTTATTTACTCAAAATCTAAAGATGAACATGAGAAGCACTTGAGGATGGTGCTACAAGTATTGAGAGAACATCAACTATTTGCAAGGTTGATGATCTAGGAGGATACATGATGCCTCAAAAATAAAATTTATCCAATGCTCATGAAATTAGCATCATTTTGAAGAGTTCGTTTCCAGCTTTCCAATGGCACAAATGACACACCAATACAACTTCATATGACAAATATAGAACATGGTATGCCCATTATGAGTTCATGGTGGTGTCATTTGGGTTATCAAATGCACCAGAATTATTCATGTGTTCAATGAATGTTATTTTCAGAGAATGCTTGGATAAGTTTGTCATTGTATTTTTTGATGACATACTTATTTACTCAAAATCTGAAGAAGAACATGAGAAACACTTGAGGATGGTGCTACAAGTATTGAGAGAACATCAACTATTTGCGAGGTTGATGATCCGTATTATTTTCGGCACGAAATGAGAGCGGATATGTAATAAATAAATGCACATAGATATCACAGATATCCAATAATATAACATAAATGTATCAAAGATGCAACCATAAACACAGAGATACAGTAATACATGATTTCTATTCATGAAAGAAATGTACAGAGACTGTAAAAATATAGAGTGAAAGACTCGCTAGAATGGTGGCAGCTTATCTCTAAGAAGAGATGTGAAGGCTAGTCGCATTCACAAGCAGATTATTTTACAACGAGGCTCCAAAGGACTTTTTATGATAAATAAAATCCAAATCCCTAACACCAGAAGATGAAAAGGCAACAGTTTTTTGGACCCTGTTTTGGGTAGTTTGGTGTATCAACTTCCCGGGGGCGTAACTTTTGCATATGATCTCCATTTGGGGTGCATGATAGCTTGTTGGAAAGATATATTCGAGTATATTCATTTAGGGGGATAAGTCAATGCCTTTGGCCATCATTGAGAATATCGATCCCAAAAAACCTTCATTTGGGTCCTCAAAATGGCCCTGGAAGTTAAAAACTGCTAAAAATAGTAAATTACCAAAATTGCTAGAAAATTGTTTTGAGCCAGTTTTAAAAGGTGGGTGGCCACTGATATCCACCTAGATCAATCTTCCCTCCTTAGGAAGAAATGGTCTCCATTGCGTTGAGTTTCCGGGGGAGAGGGAAAATCATTTGTTGAATCTGCATCTTGATCAGTTGCTTGCCTTGCTGGAGAAGTTGTGTTGCATAGCTTGTTGAAGGTTGTCACAAACATGTTGTTGGTGCAATGAGATATGAGTGGCCATCTCATTTTTTAAAATCTCTTTTAGAGATCTAAGTGGGTTACATATTCTTCATTGATTTCATATTTTTATCTCATCAACCGTAAGCCTTTTGGCGTTCATCAACAACCATTTAGCAGTTGTGCTAGTATATTTAAATGTGGGTAGTGGCGGATTTTTATGCATAATATGGAATATATTATATATAAATGTGGATAGTGGCATATTTTTATGCATAAAAGGCATAGAAAATATTGGAACCTCTGATCTCTCTAGCGCCAGTGATTAAACCTCATTCTGTTAACCAAAGTGTCAATGTTTTTTGACTTGCAAGGGATTCGAAACATTATTATTTTGTTTCTAAATATGCATTACATAAAGGCATGAATCCCGCCATATCCTTGGAAAACCCACATATTAAGCACAAAGATTATTCCACGAGATTGTTTTGTGGTATATTTAAATTCCATTTGACATTAATATCACTCCATCACCACTTTAACATATTCATTGGCTATTTTTAGTGTACCATATATTTTATATGGTGGTTACTAATACTTAAAAAAAGGGGGTCAACATATATGGAATAAAAATAACTCAACTCCCATTTCAAAGTTATGTGTTATGGTATTTAAGCCATATATATTTCATTTCCACATTTTAAAAAGGCATCGAATCCCATGTGGAATATTTTTCTGATTTTTTAATGATTTCTCAAGAACATGTAGTTTTTTTTCAATTTAGCATGAACTTGAACCATAAACAATGCAACAACATAAAATACAATAGCTATAGTAAATCAATATCACAAGAAGAATAACCATGCACAAGACATAAGAAGTTATCTTGGGAAAATCATTCTCAACCAAGGGAAAAACCCAACAACCCTTTACTATATTGCCAAGAAAAGAGCCTTCACACCATAAACCCTAGTGCACACAAGAGGGTTCTCTATGTCCAAGAAAGCTAGCACATAAGAATAAGTGTGCACGACATTTTAGATCCCCACAATGTGTTATGAGAGAATGATATATGATCCTCAATGGGGATGTATCTCTCTAATATATACATGACATAACTCAATGATTAGACATGTCTAATGACACAATTTGGTCGACTTGTACAAATCAATAATACAATTAGTCTTTTACATAATATTAATTGTCTTTACACAGTAGGGCCGACTTGTACCCTTCACAATAAAAATTAGGGTTTTACAATAGTCTTACTCTTTGAAAATATAGAAAGGGGTCTCACACACATCCTCTAGTTCTCTGCCACTAGGGAAAAGTCCACATGTGCTCAACCACAAGGGACGTCACTCTCAAAATATCAACCTAACTAAAGCCACATGAGTACGAATTGGAGAGCCATCTCAGGTTGACTCAACTAACTCCATAGGAGTATGACAGGAGGCCATCTCAAGTCATCTCAACTTAGTCCATAGGAGCATGACAAGAGACCAACACAATTCATCTCAATTAAGTCCAGAGGAGTACGACTCACCTATGACATAGGCATTCTCATAGATCATCTCAACTTAGTCCATAGGAGTACGATCTAGAGAATGTCTCATGAAGTTGAAATCATCAACACTCCCTCTTAGCCAAGGAGGCATTATCCACCAGTCCAAGTCTCTCACGAAAGTACTCGAACTTCATTCTGGAAAGAGGTTTGGTGGAGTCATCTACAACTTGCTTGTGTGTAGAAAGGTACTTCACATGTACAAATTTTCTCTGCACCATATCTCTGATGTAATGTTATTTGATCTCAATGTGTTACGATTTATCATGAAACATAGGGTTCTCTTAGAGCTTCACACAAATCTGGTTATCACAATAGATAATAGTGAAATCCATCTCATGTCCAAATATGTTTGCAACGATATTGTGAAGCCACATTCCTTCATGGAATGCCACAGATAATGCAATGTACTCTTCTTATGCGATACTCAAAACCACAGATGTTTGTTTCCTTATGCACCAGGAAATCATGGCTGATCCCAAAGTAAAACAACAACCAAAGGTTCTCTTCCAGTCCATTTCCTTCCTTTCCCAATCTGCATCGACATATCCCTGAAATCTCATGTCTACATAAGAGGCATATCTCAGGCAATAACCAAATATGCCTCGTAAATATATTAGCACATGATTCGCTACTATCCAGTGTGTCTATCTCAACTGACTCATAAACTGACCGAGTACACTCACTACATAGCATATATTAGGTCTGGTGTTAACTAGATACATCAATGATCCAATCAATTGTATGTAAAGATGTGAATCAATCTCGCTTGAATCAGAAGAATTCTCATTCAGTCTCTTCAAATTCATCACCATCAGTGTAGGCATGGGATTGCAGCCTATCATGCCAAATTTCTTCGATATCTCAACTATATATATCCCTTGACTCAGGAGAATCTCATCATTCCTCTTCCACACTTCTAGTCCCAAGAAGTATTGCATCATACCAAGGTCCTTCATCTCAAATTCAGAAGCCAATGCACGCTTTCATTTAACAATAAGGATTTATGAACCGATGAGAAATAAGTCATCAACATATAGGACCAAAATCAGGCACTCGTTACCAACAATGTTGTAGTACAGGCTAGGATAAAAAACACTCTTGTTGAATCCCAAAATCTTTAAGTATCCATCAATATTTTCATACCATGCATGATGTGCCTGCTTTAGTCCATATAGGGATTTCCTCAACCTGCATAGATGAGACTCTGTCTCATGTATTAGAAATCCATCTATTGAGAAATATTTTCTTCACATCCATCTGATATAGTCTCCAACCCATGGATGCAGCAAGGGAAATAATCGTATGGATGGAAGTGTATCGGGCAACAAGAGAAAATGTCTCCTCATATTCTATTCCCTCCACCTAAGAGAATTTTCTAGCCACAAGTCAAACTTTGTACTTCTTGACACTTACATCAGATGCATGTTTGATCTTATAGATCCACTTGGAAGTCACTAGAGAATTCCCTTTAGGTCTCAGAACAATATACTACACAACATTCTTCATGATGGGCTAATACTCTTCAGTCATGGGATCTCACCAAACCTACTGACCTGTTGCTTCTCCATGACAAGAAGACTCAGTATCAATGATGTGGTTCATAGCTGATACATAGATAAAAAAAAATTGTTCTCTCTTTATCTCTCAGAATGTACCACAAGGAGTTGCATGTTCCTATGTCTCCTATAAAGTCTGTCGAGCCCATGCAGGCCTCTTCTAGCCTACTACAATGTCTCTGGGAACATCAGTTGGAGCTACGGGATCAACTGGATTAGTAATTATCTCCCTCTTCATGAATGAAATGGGAGAAGGTGCTATTTCTTTGTAGCACCACTTTTCGGTTACCAAGGCTTAATCGCTCTTAAAAGAAAATTATAACACCACTTTGTACATAACTCATACAGGCATTATATAATCCACATGCGTTTAAGCAAATAAATACATTTAAGCTCAGAGTAAACATATTATTTACTGCTATAATAAGCAATCAATAACATTAACATTAAATTGATATGCACAACATAATACATGATGATTATAATACATAGAGATACATAAACATAATTAAAGCATCATATGATACTTATCTTTTAACAGTGGTAGATTCCACCAACCAAATGCAGGCCTTCAACAAACCTCCCAGCCTTAGACCGTACTACTCATCAAGCTCAACAGTGGGTCACCCATGAGTTGGGACTAAGCTCCACCCTGAGACAAGGAATCCTAGGCTAGGCTGGGGTTATAAGGAAAACAACACACAACCACAAGGAAGGGATTCTCTTCCAGGAACCACTCACGCTCACTTCCCACAAACCCTCATTCCCCACATGCCTGCTCCACCCCAGGAGTATACACCTTCTCTGTTACCTGGACAGTCCTTCGGTTGCTAACCTCCCTTGCCTTCGGTTACAGCTACAGATTGGATCGGAAGTCTCTGGGATCTGTGGCAGCTACAGGGTTCCTTCCAAGATTCCTCTCCTTCCTCTGTGCACTCTCTCACCCAGAGAAAGACGCTCATATGACAAACCACCTGTTCATCCAACCTCAAACACCACTCTCACCTACAGAGAGTGTTTCATAACTGGTCACAAGCCATACATAGTCCTGCACTGTGCAGTTGCAATTACCCACAGAAATACAGACACGGGCTTCCTCAAAATGGGTTCAGAAATGGAAAAATGGTCTCACGGTCACGGCTTCAGGATAGAGGCTTCATGCACAAGCTCCATTTTAGATAGAGGAAGCACACGGATTCCCAGACACCACACATGCTTTTCAGTTCAGAACAAAGGTGAATCTGGCTCTTTCAGAATCAATCACAGGCTTCTGGTTTAGTATGGAGGTATACATGGGATTTCTAAGAGCCAGACATAGGATTTTCAGATCACAGAGACGCACGAAGGTTCTCTGCAAAACTTAGGTCTGTCGTACTGCTCAGAGCCCATACATGCTCAGGCCATCTAATCGAATGAGAGCAGGGACCCCTCTCACAGCTCACCCTGGCCATTTTATTCGCATGCACCGGGGTTGACACTTGTCGCCCTGGGAACTGCATGCGTTCCACCAGCACACATCCCTTCCTCATGGTTAGGAACTTAGGATAAAACATGAAATGTTCATGCCTTTTTGAAATAATATTAAAATATTATTCCCAAGGCTGAAGCCCATTAGGCTTAACACTTAGCCCCCCCTTTCCCACCTTTCAGTCCCTAATCCCTTGCCCACTCTGTGGAAGCTCAGTCCCCCTTCACTCATTCATCGTGGTCGGTCTGCACCTGGTGGTGTTTACAATTTTATTAAATGTTCTGCATGATTACATATATAGCAGTAGGCTCCTAGCCTTCAACACTTAGGCTCCCTAGCCTAACAAACACATAAGCCACCAGCTTATAAAAACATGGCTCACCAGCCTATAAAACATAATTACAATTCCTTTTAGAACATGATTTACAACAGGGCTCGGCCTTGGGGACACTACAATCCCCCTCCCTTATTTCTGCACTGTCCTCGGTGCAACTTACATTATCTTTGTAAGCCTTTCAAAATTTTCAAAAAGATGTGGGTACTCTTCCCACATAGCATCTGCATGCTCCCATGTCACGTCCTCGGGACCGTACTAGGTCCACTGGACCTTTACAAGCTCTATAGCTCGATTCTAGAGCTGTTTGCTTTTCCTGTCCAATATGTGCATAGGATGCACTTGCAGGACACCTTCTAGTTCCACCTGAATCACATTCCAATCGATAACATGATTAGCATCAGGTACATATTTCTTAAGCAGTGAAACATTAAACACATTATGTACAGTCATAGATGCAGGTAATGCAAGCATGTATGCAGTTGGCCCAATCCTTTCCAGGATCTCAAATGGCCCACAAAATCTTGCTGCCAATTTGGCGCAACTTCCCAACTTCAGGGAACTCCTATTAGTCTTCACTTTCAGGAAAACATGGTCACCCACTTTGAATTCTCTATGGGTTCTGTTACTATCAGCGTAACTTTACTGCCTATCCTGGGTAGCTTTCAGATTCCTTTTAATTTTTATCATTTGATCTTCCATCTCTTTGAGCAGTTCAGGCCCAACTTCTGCTCTGTCAGCTGGATTATCCTAGCTCACTGGAGTGTTGCACTTTCTTCCATAAAGTGCTTCAAATGGGCTCATCTTCAATGATGCATGATGCCCATTATTGTAGGCAAATTCTACCAAATACAGGTAGTCTTCCCACCTTGATGGTTTATCCATCACATACATTCTCAGTATGTATTCTATGACTTTGTTCACTCTCTCTGTCTGTCCATCAGACTCGGGATGATACACTGTACTAAAGTTCAGATTTGTTTCGAATCCCTTAAACAGTCCCTTCCATAAATATGAGGTGAATTTTGGGTCCCTATAAGACACAATTATCTTAGGAATTCCATGCAAGCGCGCAACTTCTTTTAAAAAGATATCAGCAACATCAACTTCTCTATGTGTGGTTTTTAGTGGAATAAAATGGGCAGCTTTTGTAAGCTTGTCCAACACCACCATGATTGAATCATGCTGCTTGCTTGTTCTGGGTAGTCCGGTGATAAAATCCATTGTTACCACGTCCCATTTCCACTCAAGAATGGGTAAAGGCTGCAACAACCTTGCTAGGTGCCTATGCTCAGCCTTAACCTTCTGGCACTCCATACATATGGCAATGTATTCAGCGATTTCCTTCTTCAGACCCGACCAATAGTAATGGCTTTTGACTGCTGCCACAGTTTTCTGGTATTCGGGATGCCCAACATAAGCCATGTTATGCATTTCTTTCAGAATTGCCAGCTTCAAATCTCGGACATTGGGTACATACACTCTGTTTTTATACATAAGTAAGCCATCAGTTCCCAAGGTGTAACTTCCATGGGTCTATGGTCACTCACGCTACTATAGCTTTGCTACCAGACCTCTGTATAGCAAATCAACATTTGCAACTTCCAAAATTCTGTCCCTGATCTCAGTCTTGTACATGCTAATGGTTGTAGCATGTAATTCGTGCACTTTCCTGCTGAGTGCATCAGCCACCTTATTTTCTTCCCTTTGATATGCTTGATATCAAAGTAATATTCACACAAAATCTCCAGCCATCTGGTTTGCCTGGCATTTAAATTCGGCTGATCAAATAAATACTTCAGACTGTTGTGGTCTATTCTCAATTCGAATCTCCTTCCCATGAGGTAATGTCTCCATTTCCTCAATGCATGGACGATTGCTGCCAGCTCTAAGTCATGAGTGGAGTAATTCCTTTCATGCTCTTTCATCTTTCAAGACTCATAACAGATTACAAATCCCTCTTGGCTGAGAACTCCTCCCAGCCCCTCCTTACATGCATTGGTGCACACCACGAAATCCATATTTGGATGTGCAATCTTCATGATTGGTGTGCTAGTTAGCATTTGCTTCAATCACTAGAAACTGCTCTCACACTCTTCAGTCCACTGAAACTTCTTCTCCTTCCTCTGCAAGGAACTGATAGGGTGAGCTATCTTTGAGAATCCGGTTATAAACCTTCTGTAGTATCCTGCTAGACCCATGAAAGATCTAACCTCCGCCACATTCCTTGGTGTTGACCATTCTTGGATGGCCTCAACCTTTTGAGGATCCATAGCGATCCCTTCTTCAGATATAATGTGCCCCAAGTAATGAATCTGCCTTTGATAAAATGAGCACTTGCTCAGCTTGGCATACAACTGGTGTTCCCTCAACACTTTCAACACCATTTTTAGGTGATTCTCATGCTCTTCCTCTGACTTCGAATACACGAAGATGTCGTCCAGGAAGACTATGACAAACTTGTCCAAATAGTCCCTGAACACACCATTCATTAAGCACATGGAAACAAGAGGTGTGTTTGACAGTCCAAACGGCACCACTGTTAATTCATAATGACCGTACCTTGTTCTAAAGGAAGTCTTGTTGATGTCCTCCTCCTTTATTCTCATTTAGTGATATCCTGATCTGAGATCTATCTTCAAAAATATTTTTGCATCCTTCAACTGATAAAAAAGATCATTGATCCTTGGCAGAGGATACTTGTTCTTGACATTTACCTTATTCAACTGTTGGAAATCAATGCACAACCTCAACGTCCCATCTTTCTTTTTCATGAATAGGATCGGGGATCCCCAAGGTGACACGCTGGGGTGAATGTACCCCTTCTTCAAAAGCTCTTCAAGATGCAATTTCAACTCTTTTAGCTCTGGCGTACTCATTCTATAAGCAGCCTTCGAAACTGGAGTTGCTCCAGGCATCAAATTTATAGAAAAATCGATGTCCCTCTTCAGAGGTAGTCCAGGTACCTCCTAAAATACGTCTTTGAACTCTGTGAGTACCTCATGGTCTTCCATATTTGAGACTACATCACTTGATGCTTCTCCCACACGGGCTGCAAATAACTGACAGCCTTTCCTGTAACACTTCTTCAGCTACATGGCTGAGAGTTCTCTAATAGCCACAGCTCTGGGAATTCCTTGGACTATTGCCTGATTTCCCTCTTCATCCAGGCATGTAAACCTCTTGTTGTGGCAGTCCAGAAGGGCATGGTGCTGGTCCAACCGGTCCATCCCAACTAAGCAGTCGTAAGAGGCTAAAGGCAGAATATTCAATTCAGCCTTAGTGCTCAATCCTTTCATGTCCACTGAATAGGACTTAACTAATTCAGTGACCTTCCTATTGGTCCCTGTGGCCAACTGCACTAACCAAGAGTTCTCATGTTTTCTTCTTAATAAACACAAACTTTCCACCACCGTAGGATATACATAACTATGGCTAGTCCCTGAATCAATTAAAATAATAAGTGGTCGGTTGTTGATTGTACCTTCCACTTCAATGATGTGCGATTGGAATTTTTCTTGTTTATTGTCTGGGGCTGCATAAATCCTCGGCATTCTACTGCCCATATCCTCCACTATTTCAGCCTGCTGAATAGTATGGAAAGTTCTCACTTTATCTTTTCTGTGGGGGAAGTCTTTGTACCTATGATTCCCTTTATAGCCCCAACACTCCATAGGTGGAGGCCTTGGCACTTGTTCACTCCCTTCAACTTTCCTGGGCTCTCTAAAGGATGACCGTCCCCAAGGACTATTCCTGAAAATGGGAGGCTTGTTTCCCTTCTTCCTCTGCTCCTTCTTAAACCTCTTATGGTCATCCCAAGCCTTCCAAAAGGTAGGCTTTTCTCTTTGTTGTTCATACAATAATTTTTCCCTTCTTATGGTTTCTTCCATGGTCTTAGGATCATCATATTGAATCTTGTCACAAATGGAAGGTGGTAGACCACTCAGATACCTCTGAATTTTGACAGCCTCGTCTTTTATGAATGGAACATACTTTAGTAGTTCCAGAAAACTTCGTTCATACTCATCAATAGTCATGCTAACCAACTTGAGTTCGAAGAACTCCTTCATCTTTCTGTCATAGTATCTTTTGGTAAAGTATTTCTTCTAGAAATACCTCTTAAACTCCTTCCACATGACCTCTTTCTCTCTGATGTGTTGCACCTACACCAACTGATCCCACCACATGGATGCTTTTCCTTTCAGCTGGTACATTGCAATTCTTCCTTCTGCATGGGCAAAATAATTATGCAGCTGGAAGTATTTCTTCATGCCCAACAACCATGTTTCAGCATCTTCTTCCTTCTTATGTTCACCATCGAACGTAGGTGGTTTAATCTTGTTGATTTCCCCTTTCAATTCATCCCTTCCAGATTTTCGGTGTTTTCTGGTAGGGGACAGGCTTGAACTATTGTTTTTTTCCTTGCCAGAATTCTTTGGGTAGAGATGGTAATGTATGCTACCACTCATCGATCTTCTTCTCCTCTTAGGGGTTCTGACACTTCTTGATCTTCTTGTGTCACTTTCTTTTTCTAATTTATTTTCTATTCTTTCCAGGATCTTCAACATTTTTAAGTTGAATTCACCCTACCGATCCCTGACTTTCATGACCTTTCGGCTATCAACTCAGCGTGCCTGGGCATCTCTTTGCAATCCTTCAATGATTTTCATTATGTTCCCTTCCTTGTCTAATTCTCTTCCATGCCCATTGGAGTTCGATCCTTCGACTCCCAGGTTGACATCTCTTCCTTCTCTTTCGTCCTATGAAATGGAGCCAATCCACACATCTTCCATTTCTATACTCGACATTAGTTCTTAGCTGTCCTAACGCTCATTGAACTCTACACACAAAATGTGCAATCAACCGAAGTTTGTTAGGCCTTAACCCTTACAAAATCATAATATTCATAATTCAACATGAGAAAAAAAGCGTTTTGGCTTCACAAAGTTTTCTGAGCTCTGACGGCTCTGTAATTTCAGGACTTCATTTTTCGGGGGTTTTGTCCATGAGGATCCAACAGTTAAATCCTTGACAGTTCTTATGTCCTTCGAAAATTTCGGGACTTTGGGTTTCGGGGTTTGGGTTCTTGAGACTTCTAGACTCGCTTTCCTTTCCAACCTTCGACTTCCAAAATTTCAATTTACTTATCCTCCGGCCCACACAACACAACTGTCTCCACATCTATAGTGGCGAGTGGCACCCTTCTGTGGTTCAACATCACCTATGATGATGTCATCGAGTCCCACTGCTCTCACCTGTCTCCTCGACTTACTGGCATGTGGTACACCCATGTGTCCATGTCTATTCAAAAGGAAAAATCCAATGGTTAGAATTTTCTCGGATTTACGGTGCAGATCTTTTTAGCATTTTGGGATTTCGGGCATCGAGAGTTTGTGTATCCCATGTCTCGAACTTCCATCTGCCGAAATCCTAAAATTATGGTTTACTCCTCCACTGAATCGGACGGTCAAATCCCTTCCTACGATCTACAGTGTAGATCATTTTGGGATTTCGAGTTTTGGAGGTGTTCACCTTCCTCACTTCCCATCTCCCAACTTTGCGAAATTCAAAAGGTTTTTGTGACTAACTCGAGAGAGACTCTGCCAGATCTAATGGTTGAGCCTTCCTCCTAGATCTACAATGTAGATATTCTTGGGTTTTTGGGTTTTCGGGAGTTCACGTATCGCGATTCCCATGCTCCTGTGCAACTCCAAAGGGTTTTTAAACCCTGCGCATGTTTTCCTGATCCGATGGTCATGAGGGTTCGCTACTTCCCTCCCGAACAGATCATAAGTATCCAACACTGTTGGTGTGGAGTCCTCTCTCCCTGTGGCCATATACCACACCAGCTGTGGTTTCACAACACCGCTATACCTCCTGAGCTTATAGGCATGGTCAAGTAACTCCTTGACACCCCGGACCATACCAGGGTCTGAAATTGGTCCTCCAGACACAATTTCTCCTCTCACCCTCAGTCCGAAGAACACTCAACTGGCCCATCTAGGCTCAGTGTCGAAACCTTGTCTCTGATACCAATTTGTAGCACCGCTTTTCGGTTACCAAGGCTTAATCGCTCTTAAAAGAAAATTATAACACCACTTTGTACATAACTCATACAAGCATTATATAATCCACATGCATTTAAGCAAACAAATACATTTAAGCTTAGAGTAAACATATTATTTACTGCTATAATAAACAATCAATAACATTAACATTAAATTGATATTCATAGAAAAATACATGATGATTATAATACACAGAGATACAAAAACATAATTAAAGCATCATCTGATACTTATCTTTTAACAGTGGTAGATTCCACCAACCAAGTGTAGGCCTTCCACAAACCTCCCAGCCTTAGACCACACTTCTCATCAAGCTCAGCAGTGGGTCACCCCCGAGCTGGGACTAAGCTCCACCCTAAGACAAGGAATCCTAGGCTAGGCTGAGGTTACAGGGAAAACAACATACAACCACAAGGAAGGGATTTTCTTCCAGGAACCACTCACGCTCACTGCCCACAGACCCTCATTCCCCACATGCCTATTCCACCCCAGGAGTATACACCTTCTCTATCACCTAGACAGTCCTTCGGCTGCTAACCTCCCTTGCCTTGGGTTACAGCAACAGATTGGACCAGAAGTCTCCGAGTTCTGTGGCAGCTACAGGGTTCTTTCCAAGAGTCCTCTCCTTCCTCTGTGCACTCTCTCACCTAGAGAGAGATGCTCACAGGCCAAACCACCTGTTCATCCAACCTTAAACACCACTCTCACCTAGAGAGAGTGTTTCACAACTGGTCACAAGCCATACACAGTCCTGCACTGCGCAGCTACAATTACCCAAGGATTTTTGGTTCAGAACAGAGGTGAATCCGGCTCTTTCGAAATCAATCACAAGCTTTTGATTTAGTATGGAGGTATACACGAGATTTCTCAGAGCCAGATACAGGATTTTTGGATCACAGAGACGCACGAAGGTTCTCTGTAGAAATCGAGTCTGTCGTATTGCTTAGAGCCCGTACATGCTCAGACTGTCTGATCAAATGAGAGAAGGGACCCCTCTCACAACTCACCCTGGCCATTTTATTCGCATGCACCAGGGTTGACACTTGTCACCCTGGGAATTGCATGCGTTCCACTAGCACACACCCCTTCCTCATGGTTGGGAACTTAGAGTAAAACATGAAATTCTCATGCCTTTTTGAAATAATATTAAAATATGATTCCCAAGGCTGAAGCCCACTAGGCTTAACACTTAGCCCCCCCTTTCCCACATTCCAACCCCTAATCCCTTGTCCACTCTGTGGAAGCTCAATCCCCCTTCACTCATTCATCGTGGTCGGTCTGCACTTGGTGGTGTTTACAATTTTATTAAATGTTCTGCATGATTACATATATAGCAGTAGGCTCCTGGCCTTCAACACTTAGGCTCCCTGGCCTAACAAACACATAAGCCACCAGCTTATAAACACTTGTCTCACCAACCTATAAAACATAATTACAATTCCTTTCAGAACATGATTTACAATAGGGCTCGGCCTTGGGGACACTACACTCTTCTTTCTTCTCATTGCCAATATTCATATGATATTCTCTAGATCTTCGGAAGACTTTCTCTTCCACAAAGGTGACATATATGCTAACCTCGATTTGTCTATGATGAGGGATGTAGATCTGGTATGCCATCAAAGATTCATTGTAGCCCAAAAATGTACCCCTTCTTCCTGAAGGGTTTAGCTTGGTCCTCTTTTCCTTGGGTACATGAATGTATACTGGACACCCAAATATCCTAAAGTGTCCAACCTCAGGATTCACTTCGGTGAAAGCTTCTTCGGGAGTCATGTTCTTTAGAATCTTACGAGGACACTTGTTATGAACGTACACATATTTCATGGATTCCTCTGCCCACATAATCATAGCTATATTCTGACCATGTATCATCACTTTGGTTGCTTCAACAATGGATTTGTTCTTCCTCTCTGCAACCCCATTCTGCTGAGGGTTAAAAGGAATAATGTACTCCCTCTTGATCCCTGCTTCAATACAAAAATCACTAAAATATATGGAGGTGTACTCTCCTACATTATCTTATCTCAACACCTTGATCTTCCTCTCATCCAGATTCTCAACCTGAGCTCTAAACTCTTGAAATCTGGCAAGGACTCCATCCTTGGTCTTCAAGAAGTAAATCCACATCCTCCAAGAGTGATGATCAATGAAGAGAACATAGTGCAAGTATCCGATCAAGGAAAAAATAATGTTTGGTCCACAAACATCTATATATATCAAGTCCAAGATCTCCTTGGATCTATTGTCACTTATCGGAAATGACCCCTTGACATTATTTAGAAGAGCACAACCCCTGCAAATGAAATCATGCTCGATAGGTATCTCTGGAAGACCTGTTACCATATTCCCGAGAGTGGGAAGGGCTCTATAATGTAAATGAGTAGGTTTCCTATGCCATAAATTGCTCAAGCTGATAGTATCATGCAAAAAGGACTATATTTGTTAGGTAGCCAATCTGTAAAAACTACTTTTTCGAACATCAATCACCTGGGAAGAATCCATGTGTGAGTTCTTGTGTCATGCAAGAAATTTTACTTCAGAGAAAATAACATTGTTGCCTTTATCCTCTAATGCAGAAACATAGATAAGGTTCCTTTTCATCCCAGGTACATATAGTACCTCACTTAATTGAAGAGGTATGTCAGAATCTAGTCGGAAAGAAGAATATCCAATTCCCCTCATAGTATATCAGGAGTTATCACCAAGTACAACATGAAGACGAGACTCTTTCTCTACAATTTCTATAAGATATCATCTATATCCAGTCATGCTTCTAGAAGCACCACTGTCAATCGACCAAATATCACTATTAGTAGGAGTCGTACCTGAGAGTACTGAAATGAATAAGAATGCTTCATATTTTATATATTCATCTCTTTGAGGTGGTTCTAAATCAACATCGACAATGGAGGCATGTTGTCTTCCTTTCTTCCTAGTAGGAAAATTTCTTGCAATGTGTCCATACTTGTGACATCTGAAACATTGAATCTTTGATATGTATTTTATTTTTTCATGACCCGGTGTTGCTAATTTTTTCTTGTCATTGATTGCTTTGCTGAAACTTCTTCTATATTTTATTCCTCTCGTTCCATGAGAAGCAAGGGATTGATTTTCATTATAATGGGAGTCTTTCACGCCTTTGGCTATAAGTCTGGCTTCCTCCTGAGTGCAGTCTTCCCATAGAAAATCAAACTTAGGTAAGTATTCTCTTCTACTGATACTTTGAATGAATGGTTCCCAATGGCTTGGATGGGCATTGAAAGTAATCATGACTAGATCTCTGTATCTTATGGTTTCTCCAATGGAACCTAACTAATATTTGATCTCTAAAATCTTCATGAAGAAGGTAGTAATGGTGCCATCTTTCGTCATCTCAAGATTTTGAAGTTGATGTTTCAATGTGAGAGATATTTTAGTGTTGTTGCTCTCAAACATATTCTTCAACACATCATACATTAGATAAGTTGTCATTAATCTAGAGATATGAGGTAGCAGATGCTCTCTTACTGATTAGATGATTATCTTCCTAGCTTTGATATCATCTATCTTCCATTCATCCTTTTTTATCAGAATCTGGACTAGGGATCAAAATTTAGCCCAAAAATCAAAGTTCTTGGAATCACCTCAAAATGAATGGGTGCGTAGCCCTCATCGTCATGAACCCAATGCACTTTGAATGGGGTCAAATGAACATAAGATGAGTGAGATATCGCGATCTGTTCAAATTGCCAAAGAGGGAAAAAAAATTACTGAATGTACAATCCGTCTAGTCTGTACAGATGACGTGGCAGAGGCCGTACAGATGACATGGCATGACTGTACACTGAGGTGGAAGTTGATGATGTGGCAATCGGTTATTGGTAGATGTGGACAAATCCTGTTTCGACACATGGCATCATTGTAGCAAAGGATTTGGTGCCACGTGGCCCAGGCATGGGCTGCCACGTGGCACCTTTGTATATGGTGTAGTTCAAAATTTATATGGAGTCCATGGGATTTGAACCCGAGACCTCCACAACTGACCAAAGGCTTTGGCAAAGGCCACCAACCAATGTGCCACCATAGTGTTTCTTAACACCATATAGTTTTAAATTTATTTAAATTATACCATGTTTGGTTTATGATTAAAGTTATGGGGGAGTACATCGAACTCGACCCCGCGACCTCCATGCACATGCAACGACTTGGAAAAGGCTGCCCAACCGGTGCACCATCACTTGTTTCTTATTCTCTATATCATTTGATAACTATTTAAGTTGTAATACGTTGTATTTTGGCGCGGGGGCCGGGCTGGGGCTTAGCCCCAGCCCACGATTTCGGTCTACACCCATATGACCGGTGGTTAATCAATGTGAGGGAGTTGTCAACAGTTTAAACTGTGCACCTGGACACATGTCACGGCCACATTCAATCTTGCAAACATAGCCCTTTTTGTGTGGGAAACGAGGTCGTATGACCCATGCGCCCAACACCTATGCGGTTAGGGGGCTTAATTCCGTTAACCATCCTACAGTTCACATGGTTATGCGGTTGTGCACCCGATGCTAGGTTTTAGCATGGAATTGAGTGTGGGTGCTAGGTTGGACACATAAAAGTGCATTTTGGACAACCAGAGACAACAAGCTTGAAGGAGGAAAATGGCAGGAGGCCTAACTTCTTCATTTTCTGGCCAAATGAGGTGCCGAAAAAGCCCAGCTATGGGTTTTTGGACGTTTTGAATCCATTGGAACTGTTTTCAAAGGCATTTGAAGAATTATTTTGCATGTTTTTCACCATTTAATTTTTAGAGAGCTTGAGGGAGCTTGAAGCCCTCATTGATTGAGGCCATGCTCAGATGAGCCCAAGTCTGTTTTCTGTGACTGAATAGTCAATTTGAGCTAATTGTTATGCTATGAACACATTGGGATAGGTTTCAGATCCATTTGAGGACTTTTACATGTGTTTTTTACACAAGGAATCTCAGGGAAGCTTAAGGCCACATGTAGAAGAGGTCATGCCCAGATGAGCCATGATCCATTTTCAGAGTTCTATTAGTCATTTTTGGGGTTTTTATGTATTCTAAACCCAATGGTACAGTCATAAAATCCATTGGAGTTGAGAATAATTTTGTAAAAGAATCTTTGACAAACTAATCCCAAAGAGCGAAGTCCATTCATGGAGGCTCAAGGAGATGTAGCCCAGTTGGGGGTGAACTCCTTTATCATGTTGTTCTTATTGTGAGTGTTTGTTGGTTATTATTTGCTGCAAGTTACTTTTGTTGTTGTATTTATGAAAACAACATATTTAATCTTACAAATACCTCACACATAAACATTTAAAAGAAGACGCATAAACTTGGCACATAATTTATCTTGCATAACTAAGACATTGAGCAAGGTCTTGAAAAGATTTATTTTAATGAAATAGAGGGTTCTTGCATAGCATAACAAGTCAACCTCCTATTTTCAGATCATTTTTCTTCATCGGTAGATGTTGCTGGTAGAGTTCCTTCTATCAATATCAATAGGTCACTGTCTTCCAGAGTGATGCGTACTCTTGACTTCCAATAGCTTAAGTTTCTCGATCCATAAAGCATATCTTCCACCAAATTTTTGTTCCTCATGGTTGGCAGATTCTTCAAAAACCGTAACAATTAAGTGTTGGAAGCAAGCCAAAGTAGAAATCAAGGAGATTTTGGGAAAGGAGGCATGCATGAGAAAAGTGATAGCTGGAAGTAAGAACAACATGTGCGCATGCATGGAAGACCTAACGATGTTTAGGGTTATGGTTTTTGTAATGTATTGTAATGGCCCAAGAACCATAAATGTATAAATAGAGATACCTAGGTCTCATAGGAAGAGGCTCCAAAAGTGTTAGAGACTAGGTGTTATTATAGAGAGTCAAATTATATGTAATTTTTTGTTATATGACCTATTTTTGTAAGTTGTTGAGATAGAGAGGCAAGAGGAGGGTATATCTTGAGGGTTAGATCACAGGTTGAGGAGCCTAGTGCAATCTAGTCCACCTCATAATATATCTTGACCCAACAGAAAGAAATTGTAAAGTGCACGACACTGTAATGATAGAAAAAAAAATATAAAAGAGCCAAGAGACAAATATTTTGGATGCAACACAGGAGGGGGTGAACCATGGTAACATTTGTGTTATTTGATTGAATGCATGCATTTATTTATTGGCTCAGTAGATCATAGATGTGCTAAAAGAAGGAGTTATTATATGGCATGCATTAATCGTGAATAAATTGTATACTGCATTAAGAAGTTACAATAGCACTCCCTTTACACAGTTATTAGATATCTGACTCAATCCTACGCTGTAAGCACATGAGTATTAGAGCCACCCATTAAGACTATCTTGGGTGAGACGATGCAACGCACCCTGTATGCTACATTGACTTCTAGTTTACCAGGAGGGATGATAGTTTTATAGGCTTTGTTGGAAACTCTAACAGACATGAACCCTGGCTCAATAAACTCAGAAAGAATATGAGATGGAGAGTAACCAACAAATGGTTTTTGTTGTTGTTGGTAGGAACATATGAGGATTGAGTAGATGAGTTAAGTTGAAGGTCTGTCAGAGGAAAATCAAGAAAATATTAGGGCAGAGAGAAATGAGTCACTGGAAGGGGATGTTGAGATCATGGAATCCCACAAAAGCAGAGATCGAAATCTAGCTAAGGATGAAAGAGTTGGATTTTTCACAAAAAGATAACATAAACCCTAGAATAACACCCCGCAAATATCTTGAGAAATATGTGTTTACTGATTTACACGAATTATTTTTCTGTGATTTTCCAATTTTATTGTAGGAGTGGATAATAAGGTTGAATGATAACCACAGAACGAACTGAATCTGACAGTTAGATTAGAGCCCAACATAGATTGAGCAGTTACAACAAGTTAACAACAAATTCAGCTGTGCAGTAGAATTTTGGCTCGACAGTATTGTGACAGGATTTATAACAGAGTTTGTAGTAGATACAACGAAGTCATACAATGCAGAATAGCAAGAGTGTCTACATGGACCTCAAGGAAGGTATATTAGATCGTTGTATACCTCTATCAAGATACTGCTACATAACAAAGGTATAATGACAATGGAGTCAGAATGTTAATCCCTAAATAGTGGCTCATTACCCCTCAATTGGGGCATATTACATTAGTAATGTTATTTTATTTATGTTGGCTTTAGTCCATTAGTTGTAATTATACCTCCTATTCTCCTATATATACCAAGGAGATATTTTCATTTGGAATCATCTTGTATTTTGGACATTTATGTGGGAATAAGGAGGTTTCCCCCTCAAAGAAGCTTATTATATGAATTTATCTCTTTTTCAAGGCGTTGAGTACTTATTGTAAGGTTTTTCAATGCTATATTGATATTTGGTTCCTAACATATGGTATCAGATCTCAAGGTCTTGGGGTTTCGCTACTACATTTGAGACACCTTGGAATTTTCTGTATAACTTTCTTTGTACAATGATTCAAACATAACTTCTTGGAGGATATTTAGAAGATGGATCAAGGTACCTTGGGTTAAAATTTTATCTCATGAGGCTGTATACTTTCAGAGATACAACCTGTGTAAGATAGTGTTTTCGAATTATCCTGAATTGAGTCATTGCTGAATTTTCGCTATAAAAATGGTTCTGTAACGTTTCAGACCCTGAACTATGAAGTTATTCACCTAAATTATTAGGGTATATGTGGTAACAATTTAATCTTCTGGGTCATATTACATTTGTAGATACGCCATGTGGAAGATAGGGTATCTAACTGGTCCTATTAACTAGTCTCAAGAAGGAGTTCCAAGTAAAACAATCCTAACTTCCTCCTAGAGTATCCAATTTGAGTGATACTAGTTGCATTGTATAGTGGACAACCCGTAGTAGTTCTGGTATGAGTTTCATAATTTTATATCAATTATTTTGTGTGAGGCACACTATACAAGTGAGATTTCCTGGAAAGGACAAAAATCAACAAGTTGTGGGGAAGTTACCGTAATTTCCACTTGGAACATCCAATTTTGATTAAACCCATGGCATTGCAGAGAAGAAATATCAGATACCTAAAAAAAAAAATTTCACACTCAGAAGGGCCGAAATTTTTGAGATACAATAAAACGAAGATTGTCTAGAAGAGCCACCTCAAAATCAAGTTTTAAAGTGATACCTGGCCAACATGCCACCAAAAAAGGGAACGTCTATGCCAAATAATCCTCCAAACAATCCTACTTTGACTCTTGATGAAGGTGAAGAAATGTGTATGGACATAAATGATTTACAAAAGAAGACAATAACAAAATATGAACTACAAGAGATGATGGATTCAACAGAAGATAAGTTGGAGGCAACAAATACTAATATGGATGGTTTAAAAAGGGGAGATCATGGAAGGATTGAAAAATTTCCTAATAGAGAGGACACCTGAAAGTGAAAATGTATCCCATGAAATTCATGATGAGGACACAAGGAAAGTGAATCAAGAATGCAGAAACTCCAACTTTGGGTTGAATACCAGCCATGTTCCTAATATTGATATGAGGAAGTTTGATGGAAAGGACCCAATCACATGGATACTTCAGATGGAGAAATTATTTGATCTACATAACGTGCCACATACACAAAAGGTACGAATTTCTTCCTTATATTTAGAACACAATCAATTTGTATGGTATCGATGGCTTTGTTCTCGCAAATCATTCGTACCTTGGAAAATTTTCACAAAAGAAATGATAGAACACTATGAGGATACAAGCAACAATACCTTCTTTAGCCAATTGATAAATCTCAAACAAAAGGGTTCATTTACAGAGCACATTGAGAACTTCCAAAGATTGAATATAAAGGTAACAGATATTCCAGATGAGCACTTGATTGATATATTCATAGGAACTTTAAAGGATAACATTCAACATGATGTTCGCCTTTCGGAACCCAAATCATTGGAGAATTCATTTAGGGTGGCAAGAAATGTTGAAAGTAAAAATATGGCTATGGCTACTAGAAGGACCAATCCTAACATCTATAGAGAGAATAATGCTCCTTCTTCTAAAACACCTCAACCTACAAGGTTGACACCTCAACAATTGGATGAAAGAAAAGCAAAAGGTTTTCTTTAGTTGTGACATCAAGTACTGTAAGGGACATAATTGTGGCGAGAAGAAATTATTCTACATAGATTGTGAAGAGGAAGAAGAAGAAGAAGAAGAAGAAGAACCATCTCAAGATTAAAATGTAGAAACAATTTCGTTAGAAGAGTTGACTCCCACGATATCATGTAATGCATTGGCTGGAATTAACACTCCTCAAACCCCCAATATCAAAGGATATATCAAAAAGAAAAAGGTCATAGTCCTAATTGATTCTCACAGTACTCATAATTTCAGTCACTATAAATTATCCAAAGCTCTCAATTGATTTGTACCAGAGTTTCAAGTAATGATTGCAGATGGAGGAACTATCAATTGCTTAGGAAAATGCAATAAGATCAATCTTACTATGTAGGAATATGTAATGATTTTTATACCCATGGGTCGTGCTGATGTTGTATTAGGAATACAATGGTTACAATCATTAGGAACAATGGCTTTTAATTTTCAAGAACTTTTCATGAAATTTTCATTGTAAGGAAAATAAATTGAGCTAAGAGGTATCATAGGGAAACTTGGTAAGGTGATAAGATCTAATGGCATGAAAAAATTATTGAAAAAGGGACATCAAGGTGTTATTTCAAAACTATGCTCACTAGAGGTTCAAACATCTAAGCCATCTATTCCTCTAGATCTCCAAGGGATCATTGATAAGCATTCCAAATTATTTGAAGATATTCCCAAAGGTCTTCCACCCACTCGAAGTCATGATCATGATATTTACCTAATTCCTGGTAGTGTTCCTGCTAATGTCAGGCCATACAAGTACCATTATGCCTAGAAGAGTGGAATTGGGCACATGGTTGAAGAAATGTTAGAGGTTTGCATTCTTAGACCAAGCCAAAGTTCTTACTCTCCACCGGTGGTAATGGTATTCAAGAAATATGGATCATGGCGTATGTGTCCAGATTATAGAGAGCTCAACAAGATCAGTATTAAAGATAAGTTTCCCGTTCCCATCATTGATGAATTGTTAGATGATTTACATGAAGAAATCTACTTAATAAATTTGGATCTCCGTTCAGGGTATCATCAAATTAGAATGAAGGAAGAATGTATCCCAAAAACAAAATTCTGAACTCATGAAGGCCATTATGAATTTTTTGTCATTCCTTTTGGCCTCACAAATGCACCTTCCACATTCCAAGGGTTGATGAATTCCATTTTCAATCCCTTCCTTTGAAAATTTCTAGTATTTTTTTTTGATGATATACTAATCTATAGCAAGTCTTGGGAGGATAATGCGTGACATGTTGACAAGTACAACTACTAATGGAGAAACAACTATATGCCAAACCATCAATTTTTTTTTTTGGAGTGAAGGAGGTAGAGTATTTGGGTCACATTGTATCTCATGAAGGTGTCAGGGTAGACCCTAACAAGATTAAGGCCATGATAGACTGGACGATTCCTAAAACATTGAAGAATATTAGAGGGTTTTTGGGTTTGACAGGTTACTACCACAAGTTTGTTCGACAATATGGTAGAAAAGAAACACCTTTAATGACACTAACTAAGAAGGATGCATTTTCATGGACTCTAGAGGAAACTAAATCTTTTAAACAACTTAAAGAGGTGATGTGAAAAGCTCCTATCTTCACCACTTTAGACTTCAAAAAAACCTTTATTGTGGAATATAATGCCTTGGGAAATGGAATCGGTGTTGTCCTAATGCAAGAAGGAAGGCCTATGGATTTTGAAGGTCGACCACTCAAGGGAAAGGAATTACACAAACCCATTTATGAGAAGGAAATGATGGCAATACTATATGCATTGAAGAAATGGTGTCCTTACCTAATAGGTAGGCACTTCAAGGTCAAAAAGGATCATGATGGTTTTAAATACTTCTTGGAACAAAGACTATCTTCAGAAGAACAACAAAAATCGGTAACCAAGATATTGGGTTATGATTTTGAAATCGTCTATAAAAACGGGAAGCAAAATGTTGTGGTAGATGCACTCTCAAGAAAGGATGAATATGTTGAGTCCTTTCTCTGTGCTATCTCGATCATCCAACTCGATTGGATAATAGAAGCAAGGGATGAATGGAAGAATGATGGAAAAGTGTGGACTCTCATTCAAAGGTTGCAGCAGGATTCCAGTGCATCAGATACATTTACATGGAAAAATAATTCACTATGGTACAAAGATCGCTTATATTTATGTAAGAACTCCCAACTCAAACAAAAGGTACTATTGGAATTGTACACCTCTCCAATAGGAGGGCACTTGGGATTTTTGAAAACTTACCATAGGGTCAAAAAGGAATTTTTTGGGGATGGCCTTAAAATTGATGTTCAAATGTTTGTGGCAAAATGTTTGGTTTTCCAAAAAAATAATGTGTAAACAATTAAGACCCCGGGTCTTTTACAAACATTATCCATCCCAAGTCAGCACTGGGAGGAGGTTTCCATGGATTTCATCACAGGGTTACTGAAGTATGAAGGAAAGAGTTTGAACATGGTGATTGTTGATAGACTGACCAAGTACACACACTTTCGTGCACTCTCTCATCCCTTCAAAGCTAGTATAGTTTCCACCGCATTAATGGAGACAGTTCAAAAGCTACATGGCAGCTGGAAGATTATTGTAAGGGACAGAGATCCCATCTTCACTGGACATTTTTGGAGAAAATTATTTTCTTGTTTGGGTACTCAATTGGCTCATATCTCATCCTATCATCCTCAATCTAATGGAAAAACCAATATATTGAACAAATGTCTGGAAGGATACCTTCGTTGCTTTGTCTCAGATAAACAAACACAATGGTTCAAATGGTTGTCATTGGCAGAATGGTGGTATAACACTTCCTTTCATGATGGAACAAAAATGACACCATTTATGGAACTCTATGGATACCATCCTCCTTCCATCACTTATTCTTTAAAATAAGAATCTAAGGTTCAAGCAGTGGAAGATCACATCAAGCATCAACAACAAGTTCTCCAAATATTAAAGGACAACCTGACCATGGCACATAATCGCATGAAACAACAAGCAGATCACCATCGTAGTGAAATAAGTTTTGAAGTAGGGGATTGGGTGTTTTTAAGACTATAACCATACAAACAAATGCCCCTCAAGCAAGCCAAGAAGGATAATAAATTATCACCAAAGTACTATGGCCCTTATAAGGTGTTGCAAAATATTGGTACTATGGCATACAAATTGGAGTTGCCCGCATCTTCACGAGTACACCCAGTTTTCCATGTTTCATGCTTAAAGGTTATAGGTGACAAGATCCCAGTTCAAACTATATTTCTATAAATTGATGAGGAAGGAAAAATCACATTGGAGCCTGAAGCCATCATAGACACAAGAATTTTCCAACTGAGGAATAGATCCATTTCAGAGTATCTCATTAAATGGAGGAAACTATTGGCTGAAGATTCCACTTAGGAAGATGAGTGTTTTATACAGAAGCATCCATAGTTACTCAAGCATTGTGGACAACACTTGTTTCAAGGAGAGGGGCATGTTAAGCCCTAAATAGTGGTTCATTACCCCTTAATTGGTGTTATAGCAAGATTTGCCTCACCATTGCTATCTTGCACAGAGGACCTTTTTTCCATTCCCCTATGTAGACTTATCAACCCCTTTTTGATAAATCCAGAGCCAAAAATATATATTTTTCCACATATACGCTCCCTAACTTCTTTGCAAGATGCGTATATGCTTGCTGCTCCACTACAACTTGCGTACATTGGGATTTGTGCCAAAAATACAAAATGATTTCGGGTTTCCATGTCACGACAGAAGATATCTGATCTTTGGCCTTCCATATACTGGAAATGTTTTGAATTGACCCTTCACTTTCATTCTGGAGGCTATAAGAGAACTATTTCGAGCTATGTAAAAAAGAGGAGAAAGCATTCAACATTGAGAGCAAATTTACTCTTGAGAAATTGCTTCATATTGAGTCTGCATCCCTTTGTCCCTCAAGTCTGAACACAGTGTTCAACCCCAAAGATCTTTCCTTATTGTCGAGAGGACCTAATTACCTATTTTCTATGAGTTTGCCTTTGGTGGAGGATTGAAGTGGTGGAGACCTAGTTGGAAGGAACTTGGTTTGTTGGTTTCGAATCGTGCTGACACAGAAGTCTGTAATGTGATACTTTTGTTGATCAATTATTAATAGAAATACTCCTTTCTCATGCTATCGATATCCTAAAAATATATGATTATTATCCATGGGCATGTTTGTAATGTTTATTAATGGATTGTGCTATCTGATGTGCTAGCACATTTTATATATTGTCAATATATACTTGCATCGCTTGTTTGTTGAGAACTTCTTGCATGTGTAAAGCTTTGGGTCAAAGTGCTCAATGGTGTAATGACATCAAACATTTGGATCGAGGTAGGCTTCTTCCTCGTATTGCACATTAGTTTATATAGCACATGTTGGAATTGAGTTGATTTGTGCAGTCATACTTGTCTGTTGTGGTTTACCCTTGGCCATAGAGAGTTTTTCCCTTGCAACAATGGGGGCATATTACATTAGTAATGTTATTTTATTTATGTCATCTTTAGTCCATTAGTTGTAATTATACCTCCTAGTCTCCTATATATACCAAGGAGACATTTTCATTTGGAATCATCTTGTATTTTGGACATTTATGTGGGAATAAGGAGGTTTCCCCCTCAAAGATGCTTATTATCTGAATTTCTCTCTTTTTCAAGGCGTTGAGTACTTATTATAAGGTTTTTCTATGTTATATTCATATTTGGTTCCTAACACATACAACTAAATTTCCCTAGGTGCATGGGGGAAGGGGGCAAGGACTGACAGAAAGAGGAGAAATGGAAGGAGGAAAGGATAAGGGAAAGAAGGAGGAACTCTTGGACCCGATCATGATGGATGACAACTAGATCATGTGGATCTTGGCAAAAAATGGGAAGACACATAGTGAAGTACCCTACCAATACAAGGTGAATACCAAGAAGAGATTCGTAGCCACGAGGGAAGGCCTAGCAAGTTGCGAGGAAGAGGTAGAGGATCTCATAGCTGTGGAGCGGATTGAAGCAATCTTGTGTGAAACATATGAGAGGAAGACAAGAGCTCCAAGAATGGGGAGATAAGAAAACAATCCTATCCATATTAATGTCAGTTTAGAACCCACGAACCCATGTGCAACTAATATACCAAAGAGAACACCACCATTTACACAATTGAAGATAGAAAGAAGTCAGACAATAGGAAGTATATCTACACAGGGAGCAACAGCTAGATGAGCTAGTTCATACATCACTAGTCAATTATCTACACCGCAAGGAAGTAATAGTTTAGCATTCAGAATGGTAGGACACGATCCCACCATCAGGTTACCAGAATTTAAAGGAGAAGAGTCAGATAACCCAAATAAACACTTGTTCATCTATGAGAAGATTTGGGAAGTAAAATAGATTGCAAACGAAGATACTAAATTGGCACAGCTAGCGATTACATTAAGGAATCACACGCTGGATTGGTATATGGGTTTATCTACAAACAATCCACCCAATACAACCAGAACAATTGCAGACATCAAGAAATTGTTGATCAATGAGTTCCAAAAGCCGAGTTCAGAATATCAGTACATGAATGAGATGATCGAAATTAGACAAAAACCAAGATAATCTGTATGGGAGATTGACTAGAGATTCAAGAGACTGAAGGGGAATTTGAAATATGTCATGACCGATATGAAGCACCAACACTTGTTTGTCAATTCACTACTCCCACACTTGAAATATCCATGGCGACAAAAATAGTTTCAGACGCAGGAAGAGGCTCTGCAGGAAGCCTTACAACTAGAAGAAAACCAATACCAATAGACATATGCAACCATCGAAGAACTAAAGGAGGATTTAAAGAACTTAACTTTCCAACTCAACAAGAATAAGAGTAAGGACAAAAGAGAAGTAGTTTGGTGTACTACATGTAGGATGAAAGGACACCACAAGAACGAATGTCCAACATTCGCGTAGTATATGGTAGTAGGAATGCCAAATATGTTACCACCAGGAGGACTATGTTGAGAGATCTACAAGAAAATAGGTCAAGATCCATATCACTGCTGTAATATCCCTTGGCCGAACCCAAATCTAAATATAATCCAAGTATATTTAAGCTAGTGAGTTGTTTAGACATCATTTTGTAATACACCTTTCATGGCATGGTGTGTACATGTACTGCGCAGTAAAGGGATGTAATGTGCACATTTTTTAATACTGTGCATAGTAACTAAGGTGCACACAACCTTAGAGACAGAGGATAGAACGTGCAGTAACTAAGTGCGTGCAATTTTAAGGTCAGCGAACCTTTGTGTATATAATATGCATTATAGGCAGGTGAGCTAGTATTATAAGCCAAAAGGCTTATGTCTTGGAATTAGGCCAGCATGCCTAGATGTTAAAGGGCCAATGCACCTACTTTGTACATGAACTCATGATTAATATAAAATATATCATTGTGCACAGAACGACCATGATAAAGAGATGGGGGACTGAACTTCATCAGTTAGGGAAAGGGAGGGCCAAACGTCAAGGGAATATTATATTAATGTATCCCAAAACATAAAGTATGGATAATTTTATCCTAAGTTCTAAAGTTGGGGACAAGTGGGAAAAAGTAACTTTTGATATGACAAGTGTCAAGTTGGGGACATGCATTCATATCGTGGGGAAACTTAGCTTAGGGTGCTTCTCTCTCACACGGGGATAGCTTACGAACAGAATGGGGGGAAGGCAAAACCAATAGGCTGACCATCATTTTTGACAAAGAGTTCATAGTGATCCCAAAACACACTCAGTTATCGAGTCAATGACTTCATGGCCCTTTTACTCATACATTCTGTTATCCTTGAGACAACCATTCAACCTTTCCAAAACCTGTTTCCCCATCCCTTTTGGTTGGTGTACTTGGTTAGCTTGGAGCAGGATTGAAGAAGCGAGTTATCAAGCCCGCCAGTAGTTCTCTGAGTGCGAGAATTATTGGGGATTGATTTTTGTAGGTGCTAATTGTAGCTACAACACTCTGAGACTTCCGGTCCAGCCTGTTGCTAAACACCTGGAAGGGAGGTGGGGAAACCGAGGGACTGTTGAGCAAAGAAGGGGCACACTTCCTTGGGTGGGACATGCATATGGGGAATGAAAGGCTGTAGGCTGTTATTTGAGTGAGTACCTGAGACAGAGTCTTTCCTGTTGTCCATGTATTGTAATAGTAGGTGCTAAAATGTAGCCACAATGCTCTAATACTTCCATTCTGGCCTGTTGTTGAAGCCCTCGAAGGAAAGTGGGGCAGCCGAGGGACTGTTGAGTAGAGAAGGGGCACATTTCCTTGGGTGGGACAAGCATGTGGGGAATGAGAGGATGTAGTCTGTTAGCTGAGTGAGTACCTGAGATGAAGTTTTTCCTATTGTCCATGAGCCTTAGCCTGGATAGGAATCCCTTTACCATGGGTGGAGTTCAATCCCAGCTCAGGGGTGATTCACTGTTGAGAGTGATGAGCAATGCAATCTATGGCTGGGAGGTTCGTGGACGGTCTGCAAGAAATTGTCGAAACTATTTCCAAGATAAGTACCAATTGTATGAAATATGGATATGATGTTTGTTATTTACATGCCCATATTACGATTTTATCATATATGTGACTATGATTGCTTGTGTTCTTATGGGTAATTTCCTATAAATGATGCATATCGATAATTACTATTATTTTAATATAAAAGTCATATGTTACAGAAAGTAATTGTTTGTTATGTTAGATGTAAATCTTCCATGAGCATGCTGTATGTATATGTTTTAATTGCATGCATTCTAAAGAGTAAATTTAGGTGGCATTGCTTAGTTGACTACTGGGTATGCTACTGTATGTTCTACAGTATGGGAACGAAAGATGTTCCCTAGAGTAGCATGTTCTGACCTGATGGCTAGGAATGTTACCGACTGACATCAGAGCATGAGTGGTTTGTCTGGAGTGGCATACCCTGGCCTGAGGTTGGTCGAGGGGATCATTACAGCTTGGTATCAGAGCCACAATTCAACACTGAGCTTGGATGGACCAGAAGGGTGCAATCAAAGTGAATATTCACAGAAAATTAACTTCAAAGTGACCAGAATTAGAGTCATTGAGTGTCCTTGGAAAAGGTTGGTGTACTGGTGTGCGTGGTAAATTTGGCACCGCATGGGAAATCATGGCGTGCTAGTATGCATGGTAAATTGTGGCACCACGTAGAAGATTATTATGTGTGAGATGCACATGCTGAAATTATCCTTGCATGGTAAGCACACCCATAGTAAGGTGCACATGGGGTGCGCAAGTTTTTCTTAATGCAGATGGTTTTGTTGGTACACACATAAGTATGAGTATAAGTTGTTTCCAGATGGTGTATTCAGTAGTATGCATAGATATTTCAGCGCAAAGGAATATGTTAAACTTGACATGGGGCATGCATAGAAAGAAAATGAATGTGGAATATCGGTACGGAGTATCAAAACTATGCACAGTAGATATTGGTGCACAACGCCAGAGTAGTGCGCGTAAGTAGTCGGTACGAAGAAGAAGAAAAGTGTAGTATATTTAGGAGTGCGGAGAAGCGTTTACCTTGTAATATTGCTATGCACGATAATATATATGAATAGGACAAGTTAATGTGCGTGAAGTCACCTGGAAGGCGAGGAGTCTAAGTTTAAATTACATAATAATAAAAGAAACATAAACAGATAACCACATTGAAGCATTAGTTAAAAAGAATTCCAAATTTTAATTTCTTCCAGTTTAGACATATGAAAATAAAATATAAGATTACAAGAAAAATTTATGATAAAATAAAATAAGAGTCATGACACCACCAGATAGAAATTGTAATAAAACAATCTAAACTCCGTTTCTATATTTATATAATCATATTAATCACAAAATTACAAAAGGGTGATGGAAACAGTTAAATTGTTGTAGAAAGGACTGTGGAAGAACAAACCTATCATCTCTTGTACTTCTACCTCCACTATAGGCTGTTCAAAATTTGTTGAGACATGCTTATCTTAGTTGAAGACTTACTTCATCTTAGTGATCTTCGCCTTTAAAGAAGGTTCTAACCAGATCGATTGATTTTCTCCAACGCTTTTGGCCACTTCAACCGTAGATTCCTCCTTCTTATGCCGCTTACTCCTTTTCTTCTTAGCGGCTGGCCTGTTGATGACTAAATCCTCTATAATGGGATTTAGCCCAACTTCCAGTCGCGAGTCTATAACCATCTCTATGTGGAACTTAGTTGCTAGAAGGTGCACGAGGACCCTTTCCTCCTTATACATAGGAAATCCTAGCATGTTGCTTGAATAACCAGTTTCACTCGACTTAGCTTTGTCCATGTATCTCAGGTTGGGGATACGAAATGTGTCTCTACAAAGAGTAGGAACTTGAGAATCTTGAATATTCCTACGGTTATGGATACGCAGATATCCTCATACTTGCGGAGTGGTAATTATACAAAGAGCGTTGGGTTTCCATACTCGACCAATCCATTTCGAATGATTAGCTTTTGCGTTCGTTACATGGCGGCGTTTAGCTGACGTCATATGGTTGCAAAGTACCAAACAAATGAAGCAGGGTGATATGACTAGCCGTCGCCTGCTCCATGAGTGGTGGATTTGACATGATTGAGACATGTAACACTGTGTCCTAGAGAAAGTGGTTTCGACAAAACCACCTTCTTTCATGAGTGTATCTTGGAAGGCACTGCATGTTACCGTTCTCGAGACTTGGGTCTTATCTAGAATTGTCATGGTGATAATACCAGGAAACCAGAAGTGATATTGATGATGTGTATGCTGAATCGAAATCGTGCATATTCTTGTGAATTGTTGATTTGTTAATCTGATTAGTTTCGATGGCTACACATTTTGAAGAATTAACAACAACTCGATCAGGTCAAACTAGTGCAGAGTCTATAGGAATGAAAGAGGCACAGGAGAATTACGGTCATCCAGAGAAGAGCAGAGGGATGGATGTCCATTTGGGCAGGGAAGAGACGAACTCCAATGGACATGGAGAAGAATGGAATGAAGATATGAATATGGTTGAGACCATTAAGAATTTGCAGAAGGATGTCCAAAGCGATAACGATGATAATGAAAGGATTATGAAAACCAAAGAGTAGTAGGATGACTTCAACATGAAGCTATTGGAAGATTTGAACAAAATAGAGAAGAAATTGGTTAAGGAGAGTGACTCAAATAGATCTGAGAGTCACAAATCTTCATAGGAGAAGAAATAAGTAAAAAGTGCTAGTAGACATCATCATCATTCCCATGTAAATTCCGATAAGAGAGTAGGAAACAACTCAAGTCTATCCCCTTTCAGAAGGTATAAGAAATCTGGGGTGGATGAGCTGCGAGGAGAAATGAACAAAATCAAACCTCCTACATTTGATGGTGAGCACAAGAAGGATGAAGATGTTGAAACATGGTTGCTAGGAATGAGGAAGTATTTTCAATTGCATAATTATTCTTCTTATGCTGAAGGTAGAATTGCTATCTATCAACTCAAAGGAAAGGCCTCCATGTGGTGGGATCAACTTGTACAATTACATCACATTGTTGAGAAAAGTTTTACTTGGAGAGAATTCAAGAAGTATTTTGAGAAGAAGTACTTGACCAAGAGATACTATGAAAATAAAATGAAAGAGTTCTTTAAACTCAAGCTTGGAAGTACGACCATGGATGAATATGAGAGAAGGTTTCTATAACTGTTGAAGTATGTATCTTTCATTAAGGATAAGATAGTCAAGATTCAATGGTACTTAAGTGGATTGCCATCGCTCATCAGTGACAAAATACAGTATGATGATCCCAATACATTAGAGGAGACCATAAGGAGAGCTAAATGCTTATATGACCAGCTGAAAGCAAGACTGGCTTTCCAAAAGGCTTGGGAAGACAATAAGAAATTCAAGATGCATCAGAGGAAGAAGGGAGCTAAGCCACCATTCTTTATAAATAATCCATAATGGAAGAAACACATAAGGAAACTAGAGTGATTGACACATGGAGTCAAGGGCCAAGACAACCACATATGCAATGTTGGGGTTGTAAAGGAGACCATTGGTTCAGAGATTGTCCTCACATAGGCGGAAAAGGTAGGATTGTTTACAATGTACAATGAGCTGAGACAGTAGAGGACATGGGCATAAATGTGCCAAGGATTCATGCAGCTCTGGACAACAAGCAAGCATAATATTAGTCCCACATGATTGAAGTGGAAGGTATGATCAACAACCAAACCCTTGCTATTTTAATTGATTAAGGAGCTAGCCATAGTTATATAGATCCTAAGATGGTGGAAAGTTTGCAATTTCCAAGAAGCAAGCATGGGAAATCCTAGTTGGTACAACTGGCTACAGGAGCCAGAAGAAAAGTTAATGAGATGGTTAAGTCCTGCCTCATAGAATTGAATGGACTAAATACCAGGGAAGATTTGAACATCTTTCCCTTAGGTTCCTATGACTATTTAATTGGTATGGATTGGTTGGACCCACACTATGCTCTATTGGATTTTCATAACAAATCATTCACTTGCTTGGATGAAGAAGGGAACCAAAGGAAAGTGCAGGGAATTCCTAGGGAAGTAACCATTAGAGAAATTTTAGCATCGCAGCTGAAGAAATGTTATAGAAGAGGATGTCAAATATTTATAGCTCATATGGAGGAGACACCTAAGGATGAGGTACCAAATTTGGAGGATTATGTAGTCTTGAAAGAGTTTGAAGATGTATTCAAGGAAGTACCAGGACTACCCCCAAGGAGAGACATCAATTTCTCTATAGATTTGATTACTGGAGCAACGCCAGTATCAAAGACTCCTTACATAATGAGTACACCATAATTGAAGGAGTTGCAAATGCATCTTGAAGAACTTATGGAGAAGGGGTATATATGCCCAAGTGTATCACCTTGGGGTGCCCCAGTCTTGTTTGTGAAAAAGAAAGATGGAACGTTAAGATTGTGCATTGACTTTAGACAATTGAATAAAGTGACTGTTCAGAACAAATATCCTCTACCAAGGATTCATGACATCTTTGATCAATTGAAGGATGCAATGATATTTTCAAAGATAGATATCAGATCGGGATACCATCAGGATCAAAGAAGAGGATATCAACAAGGCCACCTTCAGGACAAGGTATGGTCATTATGAGTTCATAGTGATACGATTTGGATTTTTAAATGCACCAGTTGTTTTCATGTGCTTAATGAATGGTGTTTTCCGAGGGTATTTGGACAAGTTTGTCATTGTCTTTTTGGATGACATTCTTATATATTCCAAGTCAGAGGAAGAGCATGAGCATCATTTGAGGATGGTGTTGCAAATATTAAGGGAACATCAATTGTATGCCAAATTAAACAAGTGCTCATTTAATCATAAACAAATTCATTATTTGGGGCATATCATCTCAAAAGGTGGGATAGCAGTGGACCTTGAGAAGGTAGAAGCCATTAGAGAATGGTCAGCACCAAAGAATGTGACAGAGGTCAGATATTTCATGGGCCTTGCAGGCTACTACAGGAGATTCATTGGAGGATTCTCAAAGATAGCACAACCAATCATGTCCTTGCAAAGAAAAGGTATGAAGTTTCAGTGGACGTCGGACTGTGAAAGGAGTTTCCAATATTTGAAACAATTATTGACAAGTGCTCCAATACTAAGGATTGTAGACCCAAATGAAGATTTCATTGTATGCACAGATGCATGTAACAAAGGACTGGGTGGAGTCCTCAGTCAAAATGGATTCGTGATATGTTATGAATCAAGGAACTTGAAAGAGCATGAAAGAAACTATGCCACTCATGATTTGGAGTTGGCAACCCTAGTGCATGCCCTAAGGAAATGGAGACACTATCTCATGGGAAAAAGGTTTGAGCTAAGAACATACCACAATGGTTTGAAATATTTATTTGATCGGCCAAATCTAAATCCTAGGAAAAGTAGATGGTTAGAATTTATAAGCGAATATAACTTTGATATAAAGCATATCAAAGGGAAAGGAAATAAAGTGGTTGATGCACTCAAGAGGAGGGTGCATGAACTTCATGCTGCAGTTGTCATCATGTATCAAACTGATGTTAAAAGAAAATTTCTGGTGGTTGGAAATACAGATCTGCAGTACAGAGAATTGATAACAAAACTACAGCAAGGTAAGACACCACATAAGATGGATATTTATAAGTTGGGAGTAGATGGAATACCGTTGCACAAGAAAAAAAAAATTGTACCAAATGTCCAGGACTTGAAACGTATAATTTTGCATGAGATGCATAATGCTCCTTATGTAGGACACCCTGGATATCAGAAAACAACGGTCAAGAGCCAATACGTTTGGCCAAGTATGAAGAGAGAAATTGCAGAATACATCGCTAGGTGTATGGAATGCCAGAAAGTTAAAATAGAGCATAGGCACCCAACAAAATTGTTGCAACCTTTTCCCATTCCTCAATGGAAGTGGGAAGTGGTGACAATGGATTTTATTATGGGATTGCCCAAAAGAGGCAAGCTACATGATTCGATTATGGTAGTGGTGGAAAAGCTTACAAAAGCTACCCATTTTATTCCACTAAAAACTACTCATAAAGAAGAAGATGTTGTTAATATTTTCATGAAGGAAGTGGCATGATTGCACGAAATTCCTAAAACAAATGTATTTGACAGAGACCTGAAATTCACCTCAAATTTTTGGAAAGGATTGTTCAAAGGATTCAGAACAAATCTAAACTTTAGTACAGCTTACCATCATGAGATTGATGGACAGACAGAGAGGGTAAATAGAGTGATAGAAGATATGTTGAGAATGTATGTGATGGATAAACCATCAAAATGGGAAGACTACCTACATTTGGTAGAATTTGCTTATAACAATGGGTATCAGGCATCATTGAAAATGATCCCATTTGAAGCACTTTATGGCAGAAGGTGCAATACTCCAATAAGTTGGGATAATCCCGCTGATAGAATAGTAGTTGCGCCAGAGTTGCTCAAGGAGATGGAGGACCAAATGTTAAAAATTAAGCAGAATTTGAAAACTGCCCAAGACAAAGAGAACAATTATGTGGATAAAAACATAATCCACAGAGAATTCAAAGTGGGTGATCATGTTTTCCTGAAATTGAAAGCTAATAGAAGCTCCCTGAAGCTAGGAAGCTGCGCCAAGTTAGCAGCCAGATTTTGTGGACCATTTGAAATCCTAGAGAGGATTGGTCCAGTTGCTTATATGATTGCATTGCCAGCATCTATGTCTATTCATAATGTATTCCATGTATCATTTCTAAATAAATACATACCCTATGCCAATCATGTTATTGATTGGAATGTTATCCAAGTGGAGCAAGAAGGTGCTTTCCACGTGAATCCAGTGCACATCCTGAATTGAAAAATCAAACAACTCTGGAATCAAGCCATAAGGCTTTTAAAGGTCCAATGGACCTGGTACGGACCTGAATACACTACTTGGGAGCATGGGGATGCAATGCGGGCAGAATACCCGCATATTTTTGAAGAATTTTGAGAATTTTGTTGTATATGAGTACATGATGCACTGAGGATAGTGCATAAATAAGGGGAGGGGATTGTATTATCCCTTGGTCAAACCCAAATGTAAATATAATCCAAGTATATTTAAGATGGTGAGTTTCTTAGACATCATTTTGTAATACACCTTTCATGGCATGGTGTGCGCGTGTACTACGCAGTAAAGGGATGTAATGTGCACCTTTTTGAATACCGCGCGGAGTAACTAAGGTGCGCGCAACCTTAGAGACCGAGGATACAGTGCACAGTAACCAAGTACATGCAATTTTAAGGTCATCGAACCTTTGTGTATATAATATGCATTATAGGCTGGTGAGCCAGTATTATAAGTTGGAATGCTTATGTCTTGGAATTAGGCCAATGTGCCTAGATGTTAAAGGGCAAATGCGCCTACTTTGTACATGAACTCGTGATTAATATAAAATATATCACTGCGCATAGGTGGACCACAATAAAGAGATGGGGGACTGAAATTCACCAGTTAGGGAAAGGAAGGGCCAAAAGTCAAGGGAATATTATATTAATATTTCCCAAAACATAAAGTATGGATAATTTTATCCTAAGTTCTAAAGTTGGGGACAAGTGGACAAAAGTAACTTCTGATATGACAAGTTTCAAGTTGGGGACATGCATTCATATCGTGGGGAAACTTAGCTCAGGGTTCTTCTCTCTCACACGGGGATAGCTTACAAATAGAAGGGGGGGAAGCGAAAACTAGCAAGTTGACCATCGTTTTTGACAAAGAGTTCACAGTGATCTGAAAACACACTCAGTTATCCAGTCAATGAATTCATGACCGTTTCACTCATACATTCTATTATCTTTGAGACAACCATTCCACCTTTCCGAAACCTGTTTCCCCATCCCTTTTGGTTGGTGTACCTGGTTATCTTGGAGCGGGATTGAAGAAGCAGGTTGTCAGGCCTGTGAGCAGTTCTCTGAGCGAGATAATTGTTGGGGATTGATTTTCGTAGGTGCTAACTACATCTACAATGCTCTGAGACTTTCGGTCCAGCCTATTGCGGAAGCCCTAGAAGGGAAGTGGGGCAGCCGAGGGATTGTTGAGTAGAGAAGTGGCACACTTCCTTGGGTGGGATAGGCATGTGGGGAATGAGAGGTTGTAGGCTATTAGCCGAGTGTGTACCTAAGACAGAGTCTTTCCTGTTGTCCATGTATTTTAAGCATAGGTGCTAAACTGCAGCTACGACCCTCTGAGACTTCCGGTCTAGCCTGTTGCTGAAGCCCTAGAAGGGAAGTTGGGCAGCCGAGGGACTGTTGAGCAAAGAAGGGGCACACTTCCTTGGGTGGGAAAGGCATGTGGAGAATGAGAGGCTGTAGGTTGTTAGTTGAGTAAGTACCTGAGACAGAGTCGTTCCTGTTGTCCATGAGCCTTAGATTGGATAGGAATCCCTTTACCCTGGGTGGAGTTCAGTCCCAACTCGGCGGTGATTCACTGTTGAGAGTGATGAACAGTGAAATCTATGGATGGGAGGTTCGTGGACGGTCTGCAAGAAGTTGGTGACAATCTTTCTAAGATAAGTACCAATTGTATGAAATATGGATATGATGTTTGTTATTTACATGCCCATGTTACGATTTTATCATATATGTGACTATGATTGCTTGCGTTCTTATGGGTAATTTCCTGTAAATGATGCATATCGGTAATTACTGTTATTTTAATATAAAATTTGTATGTTACAGAAAGTATTTGTTTCTTATGTCAGATGTAAATATTTTGCGAGTGTGCTGTATGTATATGTGTTAATTACATGTAGTCTAAAGAGTAAATTTAGGTGGCATTGCTTAGTTGACTACTGGGTATGCTACTGTATGTTCCACAGTATGGGAACAAAAGATGTTCTCTAGAGTAGCATGTTCCAGCCTGATGGCTGGGAATGTTACCGACTGGTGTCAGAGCATGACTGGTTTCTCTGGAGTGGTGTACCTCAGCCTCAGGTTGGTCTAGGAGATCGTTACAACTACTCAATGATGTAAAAATACCATAAAATCCCAAAGAGTTCATATTGCAACGTTTGCAAGTCAATAGGCTATGATGAAAAGTATTTTAGAACTATGGTTTTGATGAGAGAAAGGACATCATATGCAAATAGAGTGAAAGAATAAATTATGAAGGGGAAAGACACACCACAATTTAATAAAGTTTCATCTCCATACAACACTACGCAACAATAGTATAATACTGCGCAACAACCATATAATACCACACAACCATAGGAAAACATAGAAAAACCTTAGTACAATATAGTGTAGTACAATTAGGCACCTCAGTACAACGTGTCGCGAGGAGATAGAGAAGGCTACAGAGGTGGAGGATGTGAAAGGGGAGGTTTTGGACAAGGTAGAGGACCAATGGTATGTTAGAATTGTCAACAACCAGGACATTATGCAAGGGAATTCCCACTACCACCAACAACGTGTATGTATTGTCATGCATCAAACCATGATACAAAAGAATGTCTGACACTACTAGTAAATATTCAGGAAAAGAGAAACCAAAACAACCATAATGTTCAGTGGATCTCAGTTGAAGTGAGGGATGAAGGATGGAACATCAACATAGTTACTCGTGGAGAAGCTAAAATGGGAAATGATGCAGTTTGACAAGAGCCACTACAACACCAATGGGTGAAGAAAAGTGTCGAACCAAAGAAGAAGTTCAACGCGCAGAAGGAGAAGGAGATATTTAAGCAAGCCTGACAAGAATTTCAGAAGGAGTACATTGCGACAACTTCAACCGCGCAACAAAGCAAGGAAGCACCAGAATACGATATTCCTTTGTTGTTGGAGCATACCAATGAAATGCAATATATGGGAAAAGCAAGTACAATCAAAGGTTTCTTGCAATCATGCATCAATGTATTTAATGATCCATAATCTGTGACAATACTGCAAAACATATTAGAAAGATGTAGTATAGAAATGGAAGAGAAACTAGAAAAAAAGATAGTCATTCACCTACATAGTAGGAGAAGAACAAGTAGGGAGTTCATACTGAATGCAAACATATGAGATTTCAACATGGGAGACATAATACTAGATATAGGATGTGAAGCTGATGTATTACCAAACAAAACAATGTAATGTATGGGAGAGCCCACATTAGGATATTCACCAGTTCAAATGAAACTAGAAAACCAATACAAAGTCCTACCAATTGGTAGAATGAAAGGAGTAATAGTAGACCTAGATGGAGTGCGCACTAAAGAATATTTTGAAGTAATTGAAATAGTGTACGACACAACACCATATCCAACATTGCTTGGCTTGGATTGAGCGTTTGACAACTAGGCCATCATCAATTTGAAGATGTGTAAAATGACACTTGAGTCTTGTGAATACAGGGTCATCGTGCCATTAGACCCATTAAAAGGAGAAAGGTTTGTAGAACCTACTTGCTTAGACTTAGAGGAAATCGGCCAGTTGTACAAAACAACTACACACGATGAAGATTGCATAAATGCAACTGCAGATGGAATACTCAGTTGGTGGAGCATTACTTCATGTGTAATAGACTCAGATACCGGTTTAGGGAATTGGCAAAAAAGGCTACACAAAGCGTCAATGAGAAGATGTGTACTAATAGATCGTGTAGTAAGATGGGTAGGCACAAAATAAGGGAACCACCCAGTTTCCATGGAATAAATGACCTAGAAATATTCTTGGGATAGTATCAAGAAAATGTTTCAGAGAATCAAAGACTCTTATCACTTGATATAGAAATCAAGGTCACACCTACAAGATGGTGCGGCACACACAAAGAGACAAACACATATTGGTACCAATGTAAGTGGCTACTCCACATAAGGTTTGGTGCAGAACAACAAGACAACAAGAAGTGGAAGTATGATGGACAGGGGGCACCAGCGAAACACTTGGAGAAGTGCATAATGCTATGGAAATTAACACCTCCAAAGGAATGGCCCCATTACTTTATACACACTCTAGAGGGCATACCAACAAACTGGTATATAGACTATGAACTGCGTAGAGGAACTATCACCTGGACAAGATTATAGGAGAATTTTACAGTCACTTTTTCATTCGAACATGAGAACCCCAACATAGATGAAGCTCTTAAAAATATAAGAGGGGTGATATTTATCAAGGAACTAGAAGTCGAGCTCATAATAGAAGAACAACAATGGAATAGAAAAACAGTCAAAGAATTGTTGTCATGTTACCATGTGCAGGAGGAAACACCAGATGAAGATGATCTGCGTGATATTCAGATTGAGGAAGCAGAAGACGAAAGAGAAGTGGAAGGTTCACCTATAGAATCATAAGTTATTTCCACCCCGATCAAGGTAAAAAAGTCAACTTTGGGAAAGTTGAAAATCCCCAAATGGCCAGCATTGGATATTATTAGGATGAACAAACAATGCAAAGCATAATAGAGTTACTACCTGAGTACATCGACCTGTTTACCACGAAATTTATAGAGATCAAGGGTATAGCAGGAGAGCTAGGAGAAATGAAGAAACCACTTAGAGCCGAAGTGATACCAATCAGACAATGACCATATAGTTTGAACTCGATATACAAGCAAAAATTCAAAGATGAGATCGACAGAATGCTCAAAGATGGAATCATAAAACGAGTGGAGGAATCCGAATGGATAAGCCCAATGGTATTTCAAGACAAGAAACAAGGAGGGATACAGATATGCATCGACTTGAAGAAGTTGAAATATGCATGCGTACATGACCCATTCCCTACACCTTTCACCTATGAGGTATTGGATAACGTAGGAGGAAACAAAGCTTACTCATTTAATGATGGATTCTCAGACTATCACTAGACTAAGATAGCACAAAAAGACAGATACAATACCAACTTTGTGATAGAATGGGGATCTTACCAATACAAATGTCATGCCATTTAGACTGAAGAATGGACCAACAATATTTTCCAGAGCAGTCATTGCTGCATTTAAGGAATTCATCCACCAACTTCTAGAAGTATACTTGGATGATTGGATAGTCTATAGTTTGTTGAAATAACATGTAGAAGTCTTATGGCTAATGTTAGAAATATGTAGATAGTGCCAAATGTCATTAAACATAAATAAATTCATATTCAGAACACCATTTGGGATACTATTAAGCCATATAAATGCAAACAATGTTTATTAGTACATCCTACAAAGATTGCAGTAATTGTTAACTTGCCACCACTGGAAATAGTCTGTCAACTAAGAGCGACATTGGGATGCAAATGATACTATAGAAATTTCATCAAAGGATATGGGCAGATTACCACGCTAATGGAAAAAATGTTACTAAAAGATACAAAGTTTCAATGGAACAATGAGTGTCAACACAATATGGATACCCTGAAGAATAAGATGGTCACCGTGCCAATACTTGTATTTCCATACTGGGAGAAGACATTCCATGTACATGTAGATGCATCAACCATAGCTCTTGGAGTTATCTTGGTGCATCTAGGAGCGGGATATTTGGATCACCCTATAGAATTTGTGAGCAGGAAGCTATCTGAATCAGAGAAGAACTATAACACGACAGAGAGAGAAGGACTAGCTATGGTCTACATACTACATAATTTCAGACATTACTTATTAGGAAAACACATTAAGATGTTCACAGATCACTCAGCCCTTAAATACCTAGTCAACAAGCCAGTGTTGGGGGGGATAATTTTTCGATGGTTACTTTTGTTTCAATAATTTGACTTTGAAGTCATCGTCAAGCTAGGAAAACTGAATGCAGGACCGAACCACCTGTCAAGGGTCACAAATGGAGAATAACCTATGAATTTAGAAGATAACTTCCCAGATGCACATTTATTTTCAGTCCAAATTGCTAATGAATACTTTGCATATATCATTCAGTACTTAAGCAAAGGTACTACACCATAGGAATATAACATCGCACAGAAGAAAAATCTGGTAATCTGAGATGTAGACTATCAACTAATTAAGGGACACTTATATAAAATGGGCACAGACAACATGTTCCATAGATATGTGTTAGGACATGAAATACCAATAGTATTAGAAAAATCCCATGAGGGAACATCAGGAGGCCATTACTCAAGAAAAGCTACCGCGTAGAAGGTATTGTGCGTAGGACTATGGTGGCCAACCATTCATAGGGACTCGAAGGAGTACTGCCATAGATGTGATGTCTATCAAAGGGTAGGTAAACCCAACATAAGAGATGAGATGCCACTATGACCACAGGTAACACTGGAGGTATTCCATAAATGGGAAATATTCTTTTTGGGACCAATCGACCCACCATAAAAAAGAACAGGAGAAAGGTACATCATCACTGTGACAAAATACCTAACAAGATGGGAAAAAGTAGCACTAGTGAAGGATTGTAGCATAGAAACAACAACACACTTTCTGTTTGAACAAGTGATCACTAGATTTGTATGCCCAAGAGTTTTGATGAGAAACCAAGGCACGCACTTCATCAACAATACTATCAATGCGATGATTGAAGAGTTTGAATTCCATCATCAGAAGAGTACGCCATATCATCCATAGACAAATGGCACAATAGAAGCAGTTAACAAAATTTTGGAGAATGCACTGACAAAGATATGTAATGTCAACAGGGACGATTGGGTTCTTAAAATACCAGCAATATTGTGGGCCTATAGGACTACGTGCAAGAATTTGACAAGACACACATCATTTAAATTGGTATATGCTCAGGAAGGAGTGGTGACATTAGAATTTCTAGTACCTAGTCTGCACGTAGCAACAATTACACATATGCCAAAATGAGGTGCAGTATAGGAGAGACTGAATTAGTTGATGACCATGGAAGAAGACCGGATCCTAGCAGGATTCTACCAAAAAGTTCAGAAAGAAAGAGACAAATCTTGGCATGATAGACACATCAAGAATAAATATCTCACGGAAGGTGATCTAGTATTGATGTATGACGAAAAATCTCCTTAGCACCCAAGAAAGATCATAATGCATTTGTTAGGACCGTATGAGGTAAAACATGTCACAGATGAAGGATTTGTACATTTTAAAGACTTATTAGGCACAAAATGCAGGGGGATGATAAACGAGAGCTAACTGAAGTTGTACATGGACAGTCGACCACCCACTGTGAAGTAAAAAAAAGAAAACAGTATATTAAATAGTACCAACAATAGGATAGTGTGCTAAAAGAAGAAAGAAAACACACACTTATGAATAAAAACTCGGCGAGGACAAGACCAACGGTCAGGTAAAAAATGGAAACAAGCAAAAAATGAAAAGATTACAATAGCAGTATGAAACAACAAAGTTATGCAGAATTAAATGCTGGAAAGGACCGACAGGACACCGCATTAAACACACCAAATGAAGACGATGAGGGAGAGTAATGGAAAGTATAAAGGAATCAAAGGTTCATTGAATATGTCATAAAGGTAATATCCTGAACAAGTTTCATATGATGCCCATACAAAACACAGACATAGGAGTAAACAGGTTATTACGAGACTGGAGAAGAAACAAAGAACGAGAGTATATAAAGAACAAATCATATATACTAGAGGTTATAGAGACCATTGAAGCTAGAAAAAGCTCAAAAATCACCACCATGACACCACCAAAGAAAGAAGAAGTAAGACAGACTACCAGACAACCCAGAGTTAGAACGAGGGCATGGGTACAACTGGAAGAAGGAAAACAACAATCGTCACAGGTTGTTAATGTCAAAGAAATCCCATCACCATATACAACATTGGTGAACCCCACACCCATGATGGAAGAAACCCAACAACCTATACTAGAGGGCATGGATGTAAATATGCCAACAGAGGCATAGGAGGAACAGATCCGGGATGCAGAAACATTGAAGGAGTCACAACTAGAGAACACTGAAGCAACTCTAAGAGTCAATGGAATGAGGATGAATCTGAAAGTAGCAGTTGAGCCAGATGAATCTAAAAAAAATGTGTTAGACCACCCACGATAAGGAACAATAGAGGATGTCATGGGTTGGACATAATGGTATTTCAAAGCACAAATGATGGCTATTGGAACCTCGATTTAAACATCACTGAAGAAAGACAAGCATCATGTACCTAGGTCACCTAGCAAACAACTTGTCACAACCATTGTTTTGCCATGTATACCAGATCGGGCACAAGTGAAACCAAAGTTGTTGGGTTAGATCGAGAAGCTCAAATACTCAAATCATGATGTTACAGACACAGATAAGTTCCCGAAATTCTCCAAGAAAGTATACTTATAGACTGTGGGAGTGAATGCAGTTGGGGAACTGATTTATTAACCACTCCAATGGGCAATAGGATTCGAGAAAACATGGATTTTGGGTCTGCTAAATCTACCACAGTTTGGTAGGGGAAAATGCACAAATGTTGAGGTTAAACAACTGTTGGAAGTCACACATGGTGGGGACATATGGTTAGATAAGATCATATCAATAGACATAGAGCTTATTGTGCACATCATAGGGTTGCCATCCTGGGGCATGGATCCCACACAGTTTGTCAATGATAAGACAAAGGAGAAATCCCTTGAGAAGGAGATGAAGAAGAAATATGGTACTGATAGGGGGACAAGAGGGATCATCATCAAGAGGATCAATGATGTCGTGACATAAATGGCTGCAAAAGTGTTGGCCTACAAACTGTTGAGAAAGTTCTGCAGGGAGGAAATTCCGACCGGGGTTGTCACAGTAGCATCGCAATGTGCCGAGGGCACCACAGTCAGCTGGGCACTGTATCTCTTGAATTTTTTCTTGGATGACTGCAATAATGCTCAGGATATAGAAACAAAGTTTCATTATTCATTGATTCTCATGTTGACATCCATCATGGGATGGGAGGAGCCCAATTACACATTTTTCGGCACTATACCCACACCAAATTGTGGAGCGAGGTATTTATCACTTGGTATCGTATCCTATGTTAAGCGCAAGAAAATAAACACAACTGTATTCGAAGGATACCTTCACGAACTACAGGAGGCCATCTCCAACATGTGGAGAATAAAACTACAAGTTGTCGCACAATACCGGGACATCGCCAACTTCAAGGCCACACAAAATGTGATGTGGATACAAGAACTAAAGGACCCCAATAAGCAATGGCTACAAATGCACTACTGTATCACCAAAGGAGACATTGATATGGTAATAAGAGATTGGGAGGACGAGTGGAAGGTTCCAGTCCTTACCAAAGAAACACCAACAAAGACAATGAAAAAGGAAACAGGGTAGGAAGAAACAAAACCTCAAGAAGTCGTAGTGCCCAAGAAGTGAAGGATGGGCCAAACAAAAACAAAACAAACCAACGAAGGGAAAACCAAAAAAACGACTCAAAAGGGGAAGAAGAACAATACACAGCCAACCCAAGAATGATAGGAATAGGCCGAGGGAGCACAAAGGACTACATCAATCTCCAACCCACAAGAACTATTCTTGAAAAAGTGACCAACCACTTAGATGGGAGGCATGCGTAAGAAAATGAAGGTGTAGAGAACACCCCGAGATTACACAATCACGAAGGATGACGTAGAGATGATAGTTCGAAGGGTTCAATATTGTATATCCGAGGATTTTGACAATGTTGCGCACCATAGGGATAGAATCCAAGAGGAGTTGGCAGACATGCAATAGTTCCTCAAGGAGATTGGGGAAGTGAGGAAAATAGGTATAAACATAGGGAAATGGACATAAAAAATGCATGAAGAATAAAAAAGGGAAGAAGGTGAGCAAGACACAGTCCACAAAATACCGCAACCGAATGCGACATTCCATATTACACCTAGTATGATGCACATGGACGATATCGTCGGGAAGACACCCCTGAAGGACTTATCTCAAATCCATCTGGTATTGTTGTGGATACCATCCAAGGCTCTACACTAAATACAGGTAAGCGTTTCCCAAGAGGTACAATTTTGGGCACACACAGACTTATCTAAATTGCAACAAGAAACAAATAAGTGGGACACAATGGAAATAATATGTGAACAGGCTAAGTTCGAGGCTCAAGAGGAAAGAGAGCACAGAAATGGACTGGAGCATAAAGTGGTAGGAACTTATGAAAATATTCCACATGCCGCGCTAGTAGTTGAAATCACATCAGAAGAAAAGATTGATAATATTCCACAGGTAATCAATCAATATGAGAAAGAGATTGAAAATCTCCGTGAGCATCTCACACCCACTACTCCACCAACAGTAAAGGAGAAAAGGAAGAAGGAATCAATAGTGTAGATACAGGATATAGAGTGACATGTTATCACAATAGCTGACTTGTTCGAGAATGCAACACAACTTTGGACAAAGTTAGAGGAGGATCAACAAGTCCAAAGGTGGGACAAGGAATAAGAGAGAATAAGCGCAACTATCTAAGACCTTAAGCAAAGGCAAAATACAATGCCTATCATAGAGTGTGTCAAAGGGGCGCAGGATATGAATAAATTGTAGGCATAACTCACCACTACGCAAACACAAAAGAAGGAGCATCAGGCTCAAATAGAACTACTTCAAGAGCGAGTGGCAGAAGTCCTTACACAAGAAAAGGAAGCCAAGACACATATAAATCAAACTCAGGTAGAGTGCGTAGGATTAATCAGTGATGAAATTGCAACACAAATAGTAGACACACTCAAGGGGAAGACCATGCAGGTGCAAACACAAGCAACAGAGCTCAAGGAAGTGTTTCAGGCGATCACCAAGGAGATCGATGAAGCACACAAAGTTTTGGTGACTTGGGATGATCCACATGTCAGTGTTGGGGGCCTATTGGAAGCAGACCAAGGTGGAAAGCAAGGCAATTTTGGGAAAGAATGCATGCATGAAAAAAGTGACAGCTGGAAGGAAGAACAACACGAGTGTATGCATGGAAGAACTAACAACATTTAGGGTTATGTTTTTTGTAATGTATTGTAATGGATGAAGATCCAAAAACGTATAAATATAGATACCTAGGTCTCATAGGAAGAGGCTTAGGAAGTGTTGGAGACTAGGCGTTATTATAGAGAGTCAAATTATATGTAATGTTTTTTTGTATGACCTATTTTTGTAAGATGTTGAGATAAGGAGGCGAGAGGATGGTATATCTTGAGGGTTAGATTGTAGGTTGAGAAGCCTGATGTGATCTAGTCAGCCTCATAATAGATGTTGACCCAGCAGAAGGAAATTGTAAAGCACATGATGCTATAATGACAAAACAACAATAATAAAAGAGACAAGGGACAAATATTTGTGGATGTAGCCCAGGAGGGGTTGAACCACAGTAACATTTGTGTTATGTGATTGAATGAATGTATTTCTTTACTGTCTTATTAGATCATAGATGTGCTAAAGGAATGAGTTATTATATGTCATGCATTAATCGTGAATAAATGTTATATTGCATTAATAAGTTACAGTAGCACTCTGTTAAGAACCAAATATCAATATAGCATAGAAAATCCTCAGAAAAGTACTCAATGCCTTGAAAAAGAGATAATTTAAGATAATAAGTCTCTTCGAGGGGGAAACCTCCTTTTACCCCACTTAAATGTTCAAGTACAAGATGATTCAAAATGAAAATGTCTTCTTAGTATATATAGGAGACTAGGAGGTATAATTACAACTAATGGCTTAAAGCTGACATAAATAAAATAACATTACTAATATAATATGCCCCAATTAAGGGGTAATGAGCCAATATTAGGGATTAACATGCCCCTCTCCTTGAGAAAAGTGTTTTCTGCAATGCTTGAGTAACTCTGGATACTTCTGTATAAAAGACACATCTTCCCAAGTGAAATCTTCAGCCGGTAGTTTCGTCCATTTAATGAGATACTCTGAAATGGATCTATTCCTTAGCTAGTGAATTCTTGTGTCAGTGATGGCTTCAGGCTCCAATATGATTTTTCCTTCCTCGTCAAGTTCTGGCAATATAGTTTGAATTGGGATCTTGTCATCTATAACCTTCTTTAAGCATGAAATATGGAAAACTGGGTGTACTCGTGAAGATGCAGGCAGCTCCAATTTGTATGCCATAGTACCAATCTTTTGCAACACCTTATAAGGGCCATAGTACTTTGGTGATAATTTATTATCCTTATTGGCTTTCTTGAGGGACATCTGTTTGTATGGTTGTAGTC